>VXBB01010370.1:68107-145099 GCA_013399915.1 Illadopsis cleaveri | reverse complement strand
TTTTTTTCACTGCGTGTGCTCTAGATCTAACATTATGCTTCAGATGCTATCAAGTAGCCAGACGTGATAGGATTTCAAGGTTGGCCTCAAGGTGGTTAACTCTGAGAGTCAGCTTTTCAATCACCATCAGATACTGATCAAACAAAAATAGATGAGGGCTGACAGCAGGCCAGCTTATTATACTCTCTATTTCCAGCTGTTTTAGTTCAGGATGCTTTTATCAAGTGAGTCTCCAGCTCACCAGTATGCAAGGAAGGCAGGAGGGGAAATGGTTGTACAGAAATGGAATAGTTTGTGATTTATGGCTGAAGAAAAACTAAGACAATGGTTTCTCCTGATTCACCAGATGTAATTGTGCCTCGAGCATCACCATAAGAAAAAGCAAATCCCAAAGATAAAGTCAGTCTGGGGGAGGAGAGGGGACCCACAGCTGCAAAGTTATAATTTCAAGATGCAGCTTTTCTCCCTCCCCTTGTATAAACATTACATCAAAATTACCGTAAACCTACAGCTGCCCAAATGGCACTTGTGTCCTCACACACTGCACAGAGCTCACTATTGACTTCAAAGGAACAGAAAGATACCGAGAGTTTTTACCTTTAGCTCTCCATGCTGATAGAGATCAGGGAGATTTGTAGACTTTGATCATCCCTTGTTTAATTCAAGTCAGATGGAGCCCAGTTGAGTTGTGAGGGTTCAGCTTCAGCAGGGGACTCTATAACCCAGCAGAGTTTCCCCCAGTCTTTCCCCTCCTCCAAAGCATCTTATCCTGACCCAGCTGATTTCAAACTCTCCTGATCAGATCTTGGTGAAGAACTGCTTTTCTATTTATCATGGAGACTTCTTGTGATTATCACACAGGTGTCTGAGATGAAGGAGCTGCACTGTTGTTCACCATTCTAGCCTCAAAATACGTTTTTAAAAAAAGACTTTGACTACTCTACAGTTCCACAGTCAGAGCCCCTTAAATACAGGGACATATCCTAAATTAATGTCTAATATAAGTTCCAATGTTTTACAGACACTGCTAATTTTTGCACCTGTAACAAATTTAAACAGTGATTAGGAGTGTAGCTGACCAAAGAATAAATGAGAGGATAAATGAGAAGTTTTAGCTTCTCATTAAATACCTGGGCTCAGCTTTCATAGATTCATCATTTCACATTTAGAATTGTCTAGAACCTGTTCTAGACACTGCCTCTTCTCCAAAATGTTGTCTCTGCATGTTATGTTTCCAGCTTGTTTGTCTCACTTTCAGTAGAGATAAATGTCTGTCACAAGGCAGAACTGCTGTAGCCCTCTAAGCACAGCATCTGATTACAGAGCAATATTTACTTGAGAAGAAACAACAGCCACCCAAAAAGCTCTGCAGAAATTGTCCTCTGCTCTGGCTCCCTGTGCAAAGCCCCATTAATTCAGGGGGACCTTCTCATCCAAAGTTCCTTCTGGGCACAAAAAAAAATCTACATCTCATATGCAGTCCCTCATTCTTTAGTGGAGGAGCACAACCCTACTGCTGTGGCTACCAAACCCCACCAGATCTCGTGGCTGTGCCTGAAAGTCTATTCCTGTGATCCAGAGAGATTCCCATTCCCACCTGAGAACTGGATAACGTGGTCCCAGCAGGATTAGAACACCCTACAAGGGTGAGGGGGAGCTGAGGTGGGAAGAACACTTGCACTGCAGGAGTGACAGTCCAAACAACATTCAGGAACCTCTGGATCTCACATCCTCCAGTTAATTATGAGGAAAAATAGAAGCACCTTCCCACCGACTCCATACAGAGTCACAGCTCCTGTTGAAGGTACCAAAATTACCTGTCTGGAGTTTGAGGGTCTTAAAATCCCACCACTAGTTAAGGGTATGTGTAAATGTTGTTCTAACTAGTGGGATTTTGACCTAAATTTGATAATGATCTAACAACCAGCCCCTTCTTCCAGGGGCAGGATCTTAAATCTTCCCAAATGCATCGGCAGGAGTTAAATGTCACCATCTACCTTTGGCTGATTAAACTCTGTTTTTCTCCATCTGATACAATTGTAAGAGTGCACCGTGCTGATCAGGCACACATTTTGCACAAAATGTCATGCGTGTTTATTATTAGATTAAGCTGCAGTAGGTTTAATTTTAGATCTTTTGATTCAAGTGGTGCAATGAAGATTAAATGTTAGGCATTATTAAAGATGCAGATGTGGACATATTGAATTATAAACCTCATTAAGTGCGACGTCCTAGACAGGCTTCTGAGATAAGCTACAAAGGACTTCCTTACTTCATACCAAAGTTATTAAAATATTAGAAGGTAAATCTAATCATAAAAATATTATGATAGAATGAAACTGATACTTTAAAAGTGTTATTACAAAAGACTGTATTTCTTTCATGTATAATTACTTCCTTCTCAGTTTAGATTGCTGGATTGATATTAAAATGCAAGTATTTTTCTGCTTTTGAACACACATAAAAATTAAGTACAATGGAGCCAAATTTTGTCACTGTTTTCAGTGCCTGAGCCTTGAAAAATCCTCCTCCTCAATGTCAAGCTTTTAGTTCTCATCAAGATTAAAGTTATCCACTCATGATTACATCTGGTAGCAAAGCCATTCCCTCTTGCATGGATGTAGGAGTGGCCAAGACAGTTATCATGGTATATATGACACAATTTTGGAATGTCTGAGGTGGCTAAATTTAGAGAAGGGACCAGAATGTTGGAACAGGACAGAGATTCATGAAAAGATAAAGGCACATGAAAAGATAAAGGGGTGGATTCTCATATTCCCTAATCAAATTCTTTAACGTCAGGTAATTGCTGTAACTTCTGCTGTCAAAAAGTAGGCGATATACAATGAAATTAGAATGGGCAAAAGAAGAAAGTTTCAAATTCATGTAACTTTTTTTTTTTGTTTTTGTTTTTTTTTTACCAACTATGAGCTTGTGGGAATGAGCTTTTACCAATTATGAGCTTGTGGGACTCATTTCTATGAGTTATGGAGGTTCCCTGTCATTCCACTTCACAAGATTCCCTGCTGGTCTGGATAATAAGAACTTCACCATGTCACCAGTGAGGCTGAAAGATCTATAAGGTATAAAAGCAGTGCTAGCCCAAACTGTCAGCCAACCAGGGAGTGACAGGTGGGAATTCCTGTAGGAATTTCATAATTGCACAGTCCAGCTCTTCCCTCGAGATGGTTTTGCTCTCGCTCTTAATATCAAGACCAAGACATTGCTCTAAAGAAATAGAGCAATTGCAGCTCTTTGAACCCATGAGCAGGTACAAACTATCTCAGACTGCACCAGGACTTTTATAGATGTTGTCAAAACTCACTGGAAATCCAGTTCTGGAGAAGTTCTCACCACTTCTGCTAATATTCCCTCCATTGCAAGGCAGGGCTGAGCTATGATAAAAACATTGCCCAGTTATTAGATGGACTGCTTCTCCCTTCAAATTTAGATATCAAATGTTTGTCCCATCCTGGGCCACCTCTAGAAAAACTCCATAAAATCCTTTAGTTTAAGATCCATGTTTTCTTAACAGGGCTTTCTTCTATTTCCCCATTAAACTGTGCCAACTCTTTGACTGCAGTAGATAAAAGCCATTCTCAAACACTGAAAACACAGAGAGAACAATTATACTTCTCATTTGCTAAACAATTGAATTTGTAAAGTAATATAAGGATTTAAGAGCATTTTCTATATGTGTGATGTGTGCTATGTCAAATGAATGAAGTGACCACAATGGATTTGATCCATGGTAAGATATTTGAATTTGCTTGTTTGTAAGGTTTGCTACATCTGATAACCTGTTTTGTCTCTCAGCATACAGAGCAGGTCTCTTTTCAGATAAAGCTGGGAAAGAAAGCATCAATTTATTTGATTGCATTATATTTTACATTAGATGTTCCTTTTGGGATTCTTGTAAAAGCTGGCATTTACTTATATCTATCTGTCACTGACTGGAGGCACTTGATGTCAAAAATGGCAAGATAAAAAAGCTTGTTTTACAAATAAACCTGTAGGAGCAAAGCTACAGCAATGATTTTTGTAAAGTAGGCAATCACATTCTAGTGGGTTAGAGTTTGAATATTGCAGCCGTTACGAGAAATTGAAAATAAAACATGAAATACCTTACTACCACTAGGAAGGGAACTGAGGAGCAGGGAAAGCAAGACTAGTAGCAGGTTATCAACATTTTTATTACATTCTTGCAGTAGAGAGTTACCAATTCTCCTGCTTCCTTTTGGTTGCTTTTGTGTGTGATGAGCTAAATACCTTTAGGAAGTTTCTCCTTTACTAAAACCAAGTTCTATTTAGCCCTGTTTTTTGTACTCAGCAGAATAAAACAACAGGATTTAAAGAGAAATATTAGATTACTTGTGAGGGTTTCTGAGAAACAGCATGGTGGGGTATTTTTATCTTCATTTCCTTTTCTTTTGCAATTTTAATTTGAGAAAATGCACATACTGTGAAAAGTTCAGTTAAATATTTCATTGTTAGTGCATGCTGCAGAAAGCAAAAAAACCTCCATAATACTCCAAAGATCAGCTCTTCTGTATTTGTTTTGCTGCGTAATTTGTTAGTGTAAATGAAGAAAAAAAAAAAAAAATCAAGATTCCTACCGAGAGCAGACACTCTGAAAGAAGGCAAAAAGTAATAAAGCACCATAATGAATTCAGATGTTGCAGACAGAACTACTAAATAAAATACACAAATGGGGGAGTCAGGACTGCTGCCTTTTCCTCTTCTCTGTAAACACAGGTCTGTAGAGCTCAGATGGTTTCTGCAGCTGGCAGTAATAGCAGCTCCTATGTCCTGGTTTTGAGTAAAACCAGCCATGACAACATGATCTCTTGCACAGCCTGTACGTGTTAGCACATGGACAACTGTAAGATGACTCACCACGCTTTTAATTGCAGCTTTGATCATTAAATCTCTTTTGAATTACTGAAGGCTCTATTTCCGCTTTCCAGTTACAAACACCATCAGAAAAGGATTTGAGGTTTCAGGTCAGGAAGTTCAGCTTTGCTTTTTAAATCCCAGCCTCGTTCAGTGAGGATCCATAAAGGGCTGTAAACACCAAGACAAAAGCACAAAACAGATCACAACAGGCCAGTCTTCTTAGCCTTGAGCATCCAGCATTGGCATCCACCTCTTTATCTCATTTGCCGTTTCCAGGCCAGAACTTCTGTTGCTTTGGTAACCCCACTAAAAGCACTGATGCCGTTGTGGTTGGCCTGCTCCTGGCACTAATCACTGTTTTCACATTAATGAGATGCTGTTTATGGTTTTTCAGTGAGATGTTCTGCTCAATAGTCAAGGAAAGCACCACTAGATGGCCCAAGGGACTAGTAGGCAGCTCCTATTCCCAGAGATCCCTAGGCAAGACACTGGGTGCTGACCCCCAGAAGGTTGGGCCTCCAAACCCAGCTTCTTCTGGCCATGGAGAAGCCATTTGGGCAACACAAGGCAGGACTCAGCTTTGCCCTCTTTGGAGCAGCCAAAGATCCCTATGGCACCCCACGCTGACACCCCTCCTCAAGCCCTCCTCCAGGCTGTCATTCCCTAAAAGAAACAAAAGGACAGATTTTGGCTCGTAAAAGGGCTCATCCTGTTCTGACAGAGCCCCATTTCTGTGCAATGTGTCAGCAGTCAACAGAGGGAAAGGATGATCCCTCACTGGCACTCTGAGTTTGCTCAGAAATGCTCCTTCTGGCTTTTTTCCTTTGCACAGCCCCAACGGCTCCCAAAGCAACTCCTCAGTGACTTTTAATTCAAGCCGATGATTAACGCCCTTGGTAGTTGTACTCACCAAAATGTTTCCTGGCTGATGTAAACCCCTTCCCTGATGGAAACTCAGGACCTTGCCACAGCCCAGCTTGCGAGGACGTTTCCTCTGTGCAAAGAAGGAATTAGGCATTAGCATAATGGACTTTTAAATGTCTCTGGCCATTGGCCCCAGAGAGGTGCATCCAACTGGATGCCTCTGGTAGTTAATTTGTTCCACAAATGGAGAGGGAAATTTTCTCTTTAGAAAGCTTTTTAGTGGGACCATTTGTCCCCTAGACACCATCAGTTTGACTTCTGCAGAGTCACTTTAGATTTGCAGTGATAAAAAGGAGGTAAAACTCATCTCCTTATTATACAGCTGAGCGGGTCTGCTCAGGGAACTGAAAAGAAAGAGCAGGAGAAATATAAGAGGAAATTACAAATAATGTTGATAAAAGCAGCAAAGAATCACAGTTCTTATCCAAGTGTGTGACAAAAAGTTCTCCCAAAACAGTTCCTCCATTGTATAGTCTTTTCCTACAATAGCACTTATTTCATCTACTCCCACTCCTTGGCAACCCTAAGGTGGCCAGCCTTGCTCAAGCCATTTTCTTATGGGGGTGGGTAGAAATTGCAGCATTTTTTGTATTTCCACAATTTTCACACACGTAGTAAATACAGGTTGACAAGCTGCAGACACCTGGCCAGTTCTAACTGAAATGCAGCAGTACGCTAGCAAAAAGAGAGATATTTAGAAAAGAAAAATAGGTCAAGTCCACTTATTAAAAGAAGACTTCTAGCTTCCAAGAGAGCTTTTGTGCAGCCAAGGACTCATTGGTAGGAGTCTCCACAAACCTTGTTTTTGTCAGACTTCTTACAACAGGGCAACATAATCAGGTGAAATTGAAATGGTCCTATGTTAGTCAGCAAGAAGAGGGCCCAGCCTTCAATTAGTGCCACCACTACTCAGCCACGTGAAAGAAAATATAATGGATCTTGGCTGATTTCCTGCCAAGTTTTCCAGACCTCACTCTGCTTTTTTGACTTTGCACACAGTATCATATTTAGCAGGACTAATGAGCCAGCATTCCTCCAACAGGCCCATCCCAGCATGTGAGGGTTTGTTTTGTTCTCTTGTTGATGATCTCCCTTTCTCAAGAAATCAATGTTTGTGAAAGACACAGAGTAAGGTCTTTGCAACACTTTCATTCCAAGGCCTCTGCTTTATCCTCACTTTTAGAGCACACAACTGATTTTTGACTAGCAATTTCAGAGAAAATCCACAGAAAACATCTTTCTACAGGACCGCAAATGATTCTGCCCTTGCTGCAAGGGCCTTGAGCACCTCAAATAGTTACTCTTAACTGGAGAAACTGATGGAAAGAAACAGAAGAGACATAAAAGCAAAAGATCCTGCAAGAAATTCATGCTGCGGTTTCTAAAGAACAAGGGTAAGAACAAAAGCCATCCTAGTCCACTGGGGTATCACCTCTGAGAGGTCTGCTGAAGAAAACCACAGCCTGGTTGGTCCCACCTTGACCTCTGGGAAGGGGATGACTTCTGGTGATTTTTGCTCCATTTCCAAACATCTGAAGGAAAAGAATGTGACTAGGAGGAGCTGGTATGTGTTTGTAGGGGAGCAGTGCTGGCTCTCCTTCTCCCCAGAGACTCTGTGGGGAAGTTTTCAGTGTCTGAGAGCCCTTGGCAACATGAAGAATTTGGTAGAGTCAAGTAATCAAAAGCAAGAGGAGAAGAGCTTCACTTTTGAACATCACAAGAATCAACAGAGGTAATGACTACTGTTTCCTTCAGACATTAGTATTAATAAAATTCACTCTGAAAAGGCCGAGACATTAAGTGCTAAGCAGATGATGAGCTCCAATTGCAGCAATCACTTATTGACTGTGTAATGTGCCCTGCTTTTTGCTAATGTCATCCTTGTCCTCTTCTTCTCCTTTATCCTTTCTCCAAACATTACCCAAGACTTTTTAGGCAATGGACTATGGAGTGAGACTTCATTCGTCCCGTGTTTTGTTTGTTGATTGCAGTCTCTCAAATTCCATTCTTACAGTGATTTTAATTTTTTTTTCTCCCCTTGTTGATTTATGGGGCTATGTGTAGAGTCTCCAGCTCCCATCCAGCTGTCCCTTTTCACAAAGCCTGTTGAAACACAATTATTACAGGCACTTTTTATGCCTTTTGAAGTAAAATGATCCCACAGTTTCTGATATGTAAACCATCATAAGGTCATGTCAGTTTGTTTAATGTAACAAAAAAGAAAGTAAAAATTTAGGTAAGAAATGAAAAAGTCCAGGTATACTCTAGTCGATCATGTGGTCTGAACAGATTTCTAGTGCTGATTTCAGTGTTGAACCTTGCTGCTCTGGGGGGGTGCTCCCATTAATGATAGTGTGGAAGTTTGCTGAGCCATGAGAAGTTTCCAGTGCAGAGTTTCCAGAAAGTTTCCTGCTAATTTCACTGAGTTTGAGAAATTACCAGAATATAGGCTTCATTAAGAGTTGCTTTTTTATGCAGATGACAAAGAGAAATTGCAGCCAGTGGTGTCTTTGCTGAAAAGACTCCATTAGGTTGCCATTAGTTGCTAATAATATATCATAATTATTTTTATAGGGTTAAGCTTGTCTCTTTCCTCATCCACCTGCCTTGCAGAGATAACCTCTAAGAATACCGTGAAGGACTGTCAGGCTCCAACTCAAAAGCTTTTCCTTAGCTAAATTTTCTAAACAATTCATTACCTATAAAAGATTGGTGAGAATACAGAGATATGGCCCTTTCTCTTTCTAATTTACATTCTCATAAAACTCCACTCAATGCCCAGTCAGACTCTGGAATAATTTGATTCTTCTTCCATTATCACTTTACAAAGATATTCTGCATATTCGTGAAACATCCATTCATTCTTCAGAACACATTTGCCATTAACTACACAAACACTTGACTGTAGTTAAAGAATTGTTAATCAGAGGTGTCACATACCTTATTTGAAATATGCATTTTATTTATTGTGTGTGGCATGGTTTTCAAAAGTTTGAGCCTTAGTAGTGCATATTTCTACTTGAAGATGAAGAATAAGCTCTCTGCTAAGGTACATATTTGTGAATGTGCATGTGTGGTTGGAAATACTAGGAGTTGATACTTCATTTTCTTCTTAAATGCTTTGCCTTGAAGTGAAGCTTATCAGTGAATCTGTCAGGTCTAGCAGCAGCATCTGCTGCCTGACCTTTATTCACGTGTGTTAGATTTTTTAATTGTAAAGCTGAGTACCACTGCTGGATAAATATGAACCACAGAGAAGCTGACTTGACTATATCCCACCAAAAGGCTTGTTCTATTTTTCTGCTTAAAATCCTCCTTCTGTAGGCTGAGTCCTGCTATGTCCTGGACTTCTCTAAGCATGGAATTCACTCCAACATCCTGAGGAGAGGAGCAGGTAAATGACCTGTCCCTAGGAATAGGCATTGGTGACTTGACCAGGGAACACTGATGAGGTTCTACAGCTTAGAGCTGAGTGTGAGATGAACCAAAATCCATGAACCCCCCAGCAGTGAGAGTCTGGCACAACAGACCCATGGCCACTTGGAGAGCAGGGCTGGATCAGGTCACAATAACCAGCAAAGCTGCCTGCATGGGAAGGTCAATGACTTTTTCTGATATCTTCACACAGCACTTTCACACAGCACAAAATGCTAAATACTCGTTTTCTCAAACTGAATTAACATAATTTAACTGAGGGCCGTGTATCTGCATTCTGGACTTTGTTTCATGGCAGGACCTCTAACTGGTGACATGACCTCACCAGCACATTTGAATCCCCACTGCAGAGACACTCTGAACAAAAACCAGGTTTAATTATAATATGAAAATTTCCACAAGGAGAGTGAATCAGACTTCCTTCTATGAAACCAGAAGATGCTGCAGTGATCTCCAGAGAATGCTACATACGTAACCAAGAGTAACAAAACCCAAAATGGAGCAAATGACAGTATTTTCTGGGAAATGTATCCCAGAAAAAAGAGGTGAGGTAGGTGGGGTTTTTTGTATTCTATTTGAATAATTCTAAATTTGCAGAATCTTAGAGGAGACAAAAACTATTAGTGCATTAACATTAAAGCTTCAGGGGAAAAACAATTTCTACATTTGTGGAAACATCAAAACCCAACTGGACATGGGCAGCCTGCTCCAGCTGACACTGCTTGAGCAGGGAGGATGGAATATATCATCTCCAGGGGTCCCTTCCAACCTAAATGATTTTGTGATTCTGTCACACTTAAAGTATCAGAATAGGTTTTTACTTCATATTTTCAAAGGGGGTTGGTGTTTCTGCCTTAAACAGGAGGGGAGATTTCCAAACCCAACCGTTCTAATTTAGAAGTGCTAAAATACTTTTAGAAGTTTTCAACTGTTTTGAGTTGGCATTTCAGAATGACACAGATGAAGTATAATTTTTTTAAGGTGGAGTGACAGAAGGAGGAATAAAGCCTAAGTGATTTCCAAAAAAAAAGAGATCATTAAGGTTGGAAATGACCTCTGAAATCATTGAGTCCAGTGTTTACCCAGAACCACCACCACCACTAAACCATGTCCTCAAGTGCCACATCCACATATTTTTTGAACACTTGCAGGGGTAGTGATACCACCACTTCCCTAGATAGCCTGTTCCAACGATCTTTCCATTTGAGTCAAAAAGAGAAAGTCTTGTTTGTTTTGTCAAGATAAGTTGATTTTTACTATTATTTTTAGGTTCAGCCCTAGAAACAAGATAAGAAAAATTTCCATCTCAGCTTTTAAATACAGTTTCATGAAACTTCTTGATCTCTAGTATAAGTTGTATGCCAAAAAAAACTAAGCAAGTGAAACCACACCAGAGGAATATTGTTCTGGGTTTTGGGTGCTTTCAAAGCTCAGAGATGCCCCAAAAGTAATTTATTCCAAGCAACATGAGATATACACAGCCTTAATTTAACATTTCAAGTTGTGAGAGATGAAATATCAAATTTCTATCTCATATTTTCTGCTTAGATTTGTCCAAACAAATCAGCATATTTCAGGAATATTTCCACTTACTTTCATCTACCTGGTTATTCCAGAAGGCTTAACATGCACTATTTCCTTTTCTTATCCAATCACTTGAATAACATCTGCCCTCTTCGTCAGCTTCCTAAAATAACCACCTTTGGCATGTTAGAAAAGATTTTTCATTCTCTGGTGCAAAACAGCAGTCAAGTAATGAACTGGGCTCAGCCCAGCAAATATTTAATTTGGCAAGTGCTAAGTTTTAACTTGTGATATCTCATCTTTGCATTCAAATGTCCAAAACAGGTGATACATGTGTAATGCAAAAAGCTAGAAGCAAACACCACAGCATTTAGAAAATAGCTGCAGGGTTTTTAGCTATGGAAATTATTTCTGCATAAAACATCAACCCAGAGTAATTGTATATTTTGTTTAGAGTGACAGTTGAATTTTTCATGTATTTGCTGCCTTTTGATGGCAGATAAGTGGGAAGGAAAATGCACTCTCTGAAGGCTTTTATCAGAGAAAATCACAGTCAGAAAATTGCACCATGTAGCACAGCAATATTTCCATACTTTACTGCACTTACAGAGAGAAAACCGTTATTAAGGCTAACAGGGTGTCATATAAAAAGAGATGTTTCTTTTCACAGATCCCTTATTTGGCCAGAATTTTTCCCCCTACAGTTGCAGGGGTTGGGAGGCCATTGCAGCAGAATATAAAGCATTAGACTTCTCAGTGAAGTGCAGCTAATATTTTAACAAGGGGATAAAACAAAATTCCTGCTGGCTCTGTAGACTGTGATAAAACCCAGGACGGGACTGACCCACCCTGGGGAATCTATTCACCCGTATTGCCAAGGGGCAGCATCCTGAACCAAGGAAGGAGCAGAAATCCATCCCTAAAGCCTTGCCTTGCTGTAGAGAGCTCTGTTGCTCCCAGAAGATAAGGATCATTCCTCTGGTGCCCTTCATGCCTGGTTTGCTGGATATTTCAGAGAGCATTTGTAAAGACAGCTGGGCAATCTCCCACTGGAAGGAGCTTCAGGAGAGCTGTTTGCTTTGGAGTTCTCTGGAAGACTTCAGTCTGCTTGAAAGGGAACGAGCTTGTAAGGGACCAGACTGGAGAAAAATGGTGTGAGCTCCAGCTCAGGAGCCCTGTGGTCCACTTCTGCTGCTGCATTGACTCACATTTACTGAATTTACCAGTGCCCGAATTGTCTTCTGCTAAGCATGAGCCCTGACTCATAGGAAGGGCTGCTATTTCTACTGTTAGGCATTAAATTCCCAATGGACAAACCCCTGCAGATTCACAAGAATCATCACAGCAGCTGTAAAACCATTTCATCTACCGATGACTCAAACGCGCTGCTAATATTTCAATTATTTGCAGGTTTTGTAAACAAAGCTATTCTGGGATGCTTTGGAAGTGCCAATCTCCTTCTCCAAAGGCCAGCAGTTAGTCATGGCTTCATTCATCAGAAGCCCCTTTACTCTGGGAAGTTCTCACCTCACCACTGTTCTCAGATGTGCTGCAGCTATTCCCTTCACATGCAGGAGCACAGCATCTCCCAGATCCAGTCGCCAGTGCCATTCTGTTTGCTCTCTCCATGGATTATTGCACTAATAAAAGCAGCAGCTGTCTGAAACAGATTTCTTCTCAGCAGAGGGGTGAAAAATATCCAAAATATCTTCTGCCATCTTAGCTTGGCAAGTGACAAGAAGATCTGCACCCGTTTTCTTCCTTTAAAGCGATTTGAAATTTTAAAAAAACCCACAAACTCTCAAACACTGCTTTTAATCCCAGAGCAGTGCTGGCACAAACATAAGTGCATCTTCATCCCACTGTCAGGGAAAAATTAAGAGAAAAAAATGAAGAAAAAAATTCTCTCTTTTCCCTGACAATCCCAACCGGCTTGAAGCTGCAAGCTGTATCTGGTATTACAGCAGGCCCCAAAGGGAACACTGCAAAAATTTCCAATCCAAACCTTTGCAAGCACAGAGCAAGATCCCAGGCTCCCCACAAGACCAGGGACGTTTCCTGGCTTGTGCTAGGGGCAGTTTGTTTTCATTAGGAAGAACTTCCTTGTGGGATGTTGTTCAGATTGACCCCAGCCCTGAAGAAAGCGATTTGAACCTGCCTATTAATCAAGTCACAAAACTCCTTTTTGCAAGTAAGAAGCTCATCCTGAGGTGTTGTTTGGGGGTTCCCATCACAAGATCCTTTGAATATCCATGCTTCTGATGAAACCTCCTCGTGGTGGAGTAATTATTGTTGTTCTCCACACAGATAACTATTTGCTTTTCTTTCATTTCCTCTTTTAATTACCCGAACGCCACTCAGCATTCAGAAATATCAATCACAGCACTATGAAACATCATTTTTTTCTTGTCCTGCCATACTCAACTCTTCATCCACTGCTTCAGCAAGGAATTGTTTTTATTTTGAGATATTTCAGCATTCCACTAGGAATGGATAGAAATGCTGCAGATTTTATTTTCTTCTTAGCAATTGATCAGACAGAATAGAGGTAGCTCTATAAAAAATAAAAACCAGAAAAAAATTTTCCCATAAAAGCTGTTGGTTCTTCCACAAGTTGAGCTTAATTTTAGTTTAATTTTAATTTAATAGAGAAAGAGAGAATGGGTCTAAATGGACAAAACTGTCAGAGATTTCACTGTGAAAATGGTAGTAAAAGTCACATATTCTTGACACACAAAGTAGAGGACAGTCAACGCCTCTTATGAAATCATGACCATTCTACTTTATGCTTCTCTTCTCCCTTTTAGGAAGTTCATTGTTTCTAGCTCTTTCACAAATGAGGTAAATTCAAGTACAGAGTAGGACCTTGACAAGAAGGAGGAAAATGATACAGGAATGGATACTGGACATGGGCACGGCCCATCTCTGTGGAGTCCATCCACACAGCCACTGAGATAACTGGGGAAGCCCACAGGCTGGCATGGATGCATGTAGTTTTCTCACATTTCACAGGGGTTTTAGTTGCTGTTGCTTTACAAGAATAGATCCAGCAGGGTTATGTGGGTCCAGTGTATTTCATTCTGGACTTAAGCAGATAACAGATCTGTTTATCTTAAAAAAAAAAAGAGAGAGAGAGAGAGAGAGACCTATTTCCTGAACTTTTGGTTGGAAGATACCACTTTTTCTAGTAATAACTACAGAAAAATAGAGTGTAGGAATGTGAATAAGTGATATTACACAGGTTTTCAAAAGAGAAATATTGAAAAAACCTTGCAGATCTCATAGTTTATTTCCCTGAGGATTAAAGACCAAGAGGCTTTTACAAAATTTTAACATCATTTTAAGCCAGCATTATGTGAAATAAAACTTATCTGAACATTCTCCTGTCTTCTAAAGAGGATTAAAAAATTAAGCAAAATATTTTCTGTCATATCATTTGATACCTGATCACAGAACTTCAACTACTGCTACCAGAAGTACCATTTCTCCACATTTATGGGTTTTTTACATAGTTCCACAGGAAAATTAAAAACTTACCTGCAGAGTAGGATATCAGCATTGCTATATCCAAGCCCAACTGTGTGTACCTGTGTGTGAAGGCAGGGAAACAAATTAGAGGCACTTATCACCTTGGCTTTCTGCCTCTAAGAAGGTGAAGTGCAGGATCTTCTAGATGAGCAAAACATTCTTGCACAGAACTCACTCTCACAGCGTAAATAACTCCAATATTAACAATTAATTTCATTCCAACTGAGGAGTGGTTTGAAATAAAGGCACTATCATTTCCCATGACTATCATTCTCCACAAACACTGGGAGACACTGAGATCACTGAGATGGAACTTCTTTCATTTCACAGGAGAAAATGCTACTCTGGAAGCAATCAGTGGTCAGCAGAACATAATAGCAGCTGACATTTCAGGTCAATATGAAAGCAGTTTGGAGCCAGCCAATTTGGAAGTGCTCCAGTTTGTCACTTCATCGCTAACGAAGACAATGTTGCAACATGTTTTGTTTAATATAAAAACCAGGATAGAATCATGGGAGAATTATTTCCCTCTCAGCTTCACCCCCCCTCCAATCCCCTTTCCAAATGCAATTGTTCTATTTTTAAAAAGCTCATTCGTTCTTATTGTTCTTGCATCAAACTGGCTGCTCACCCATCTGTCTCCCACTGTGCTTAAAAAGATGTCATGATCCAGCAGTCCCAAACACAGTCCTGGTGTTTCCACGGAACTAAAACATTTGTGCAATGACAGCTTTCACTTAGGAGTGAAGCTATTTTTTAAAAAATGACAACGTCACTCATCAGATTTCAAATGGATTTGTCAAAAATAAAAACCAAAATAAAACCCCAAACATGTGCCACCTCATCCAAGGTACCAGGATGCTCATTGGTTAAGACATTAAACAAAGTTTGTTTAAAGAATTCCCAGCTTCATCATGCATGTTGTTTGAGAGCAATACCACATAAAGGTTGTTGGGAAAATGAGTCTGCCTTTAGGGCTGCTCTTCACCCAAAATCCCTCAGCAACGTCTTGAAAAACTCCCAGTCCAAGGACATCCCATAGGATCCCTCAGATCTGTGAGGGTAATATCAGGTGAAACACCCCTGGAAAATTACCACTTGCTGCACATCAGAAAGGAAAGAGACAGAAAGTGAGCAGGTGATCAAACCAATGTGTTAAAGCAACCATTTGCAGGGTTTCAAACAGAATTCTTGCATGGGACTAAAGACTCATCCACTATTTTGCAGCTTCCATTGCAAGGAAAAAGAGTCTCATGGACAAAATCAAACCACATGTGCCTTTACTTGCCTAACAGCAGTGAAATCTAATGGAGAGTCAGAAATGTAACACATCATCAGTCCAAGTCCCCCCATATTCCCTGCACCTCAGGTTTTGGCTGTCCTGTTGAAGGCAGCAAGGCCTTCAGAGCTGGGGTTGGCCCTGCTGAAGCACAGCCTCCTCCAGAAAAACAGCTCTGTTTTTGCATGAGACCTCGAGTGCAAAGCAGTACAAACACTGAGGGACTTCCAGACCCGGCACCACCTCCATCACAGCTTCTGACCCTAAATATCTGCACTCTGGTTCTATCAGTGGAATCCATCACCACAGTTTGAGATTCAGCTAAGAGGCCCCAAGACTCTTTGGCCTTGTGGAAAATAAAGATTGAGGCACGTTTCTATCTCTTAAACTTCTTCCCTAGGAATCAAGTCAGAGGCGAAGTAGATACACACTTGCCCTCAGTGTGTTTCATGGAATAAACAGGTTTGACAGCTGAGAATTTTTGGCAAGGGCTGCAAACAAACTTGCATTTTTTAAAAGAGGCTTAAAGCAGACAAACAGCCAGACTACTCTCCTCAGAGGAGCAAATCCTGAGGAGACCTTTTTTTTTCTTATTGCATTAATGAATATTCTGTCACTTTAGCAAGCAAAACATAATTGTTCAAACTGCTATGCTGAGACTAATTTCCCTGTCACTTACAATTAGAGGTGTTAATATGGCCATTAAGATGTTACAAATGGCTCCTGAACACCCTCCCAGGTCACCACGATGTACAGAGCACCCTGGCAGAGTAGCAGAGGGAGTCAGAGGTTGGGGACCTCAGCCGGTCCTCATTGCCATGAGAAACCTGGCAAGGCAAGGACATGCCACAGCTTTCCTTCCTGCAGAACCCTTGCTGGCTGGTCAACAGGGAAAAACAGCCCAGTTCAGAGAGGACTGGTGATGCTGTTGTACACTACAATGACACAAAGGCTCCGACTTCAGAAGGCTGAAAATGGCTCTTTTATTCTTGGGATGTGTTTCCTTTACATACTATTTTACACAGACCAATTGGATTGGTGAAACAAAAACAAACCTCTTCACTCACATTGGTCAGACCAGAGGGACATCAAGAAGAAGTCCCTCCTAGAGAAAGAATGTAAACAATTTGCAATTGCAAAAACATGACTCTTGTTTGCAGAAAATTCCCTGAGAAAGGAATTTCTCAAAACCAAAACATCTCAGGCATGAACCAAGGCTACAGACTGGCACCTCTTCCACACTTGCCAGCCCATTGACTCCCTCACTTCCAGATGCTGCAACGCCACCAGCCCTTCCCTACCAGAAGCCAAACAAGGCAAGTGATGTCCCAGCGTCCTGGCAGCAATTAGTCATCAGAATTAGTCTGAGACTTCACTTATAATCTTTTCAAATGGAAAGGCCATCTTGTAATTAATTTCTTGTGTCCACAGAGCAGCCAACACACAAGAGAGGGGACTGTGAAGCTTTTAGTCCATACTCCATGGCTCAAGAATGCAAATGCTCCCACTCACACAGAAAACTCTCTATTAACTCAGGTGCTAAATCTTGGTGGGTGTCAGGTTGGTGAGGGCAGCTTGTGTGCCATATTAGCTGCAAGAGGCTGCATTTGCATGGGAGACTCCAGTCTCCAGCTACATTCTACTTTGAGATGATCTGGAGCCGTCCTGTTTCAAGAGGTCAATTTTTAAAGAGGCAGGAACAAAAACATCCCTCTCTAAAAATAAACCAACTCCTGTGAAAAGGCTTGGCATTCCTCTGTCAGGTTCCAGCGACTGGGAGAGAGAACAGTCTGTCTGATGTTGGCTTCCAGCCACAAGGAAGTTCATATCTAATATAATCGAGGCACATTAGAAAAAAACCAAGCAGATAAGAAGCCAAACCCAACTCAAACCACAAAGCCTCCCTTGAAAATGTGTTTTGACTTCAGAAGGGGGACAGGAAAAAAGAAGAGAGGATTAGAGATTCAGGGCCCAGCGCTCCTCTCAATTGCCCCAGATTTACACCCATTATACTCCAGAAGAGTTGATCCAAATTCCACTTTGCTGTGAGAAAGGCAAGTGCTTAACTTACATCAGCTACAAAAACATTTCCGATTTCTTATCTCTTTCCTAATTGCCATTCAGGGGACAGTGTGATGTGTGTCACGTCCAGCCTTTACTCATTTATTCTGAAGGTTAAAAATGTCACAACGGGTGTGGAGTAACCAGCATTTAAAAAAAAAAAAAAAACAAAAAAGTTTGCAGATACAGAAGTCTGTTATTGCAAGTCCAATGAGAAAATAATGCTCTCTTTGTACTTGTTTTCCCTTGACAGACAGCTTAAATTAGGTTGCTGAATAACTTGGTACATGGTACAACAGTAAACCTGTCACAAAAGCATGTTAATCAAAGCACAACTGATACTTGACATCCCCTGGTGAAAGGCATTTTTACAGTATTTCATTAAAATTGAAAGGAGGATTAAGAGGCCTATTTCTTGATTAATGTCTCTCTCTGACTGGGAGATGTAATCCTATCCATAACCTCAAATTACTGGAAACAAAATTAAATTTCTGCCAGCAGATCATTCTGAGCACATATGACACAGGGCACAAAAGTGTTCATTTCTTTGCACTTTTTATCCAACCTGGAGACCTTTTGAATTGCAAAAACCACAGTGGGAGCTCTAGTTACGCACCAGGCTACAGGAATAGCCCCTAAGACCTGTAGGGGTTGGCCAAACACTTTGAAAACATTGCTTTTAGTGTCAAAAATTATTATAAAATGAGACGAGGAAATCCTTGGTGACAAAGTAAATCAGAGGCAGAGAAAATTTCAGAGGCAGAAGTTTAGGGAGAAAGTATTCCACCAGATTTGCATGTCACAACAACAGGGACAGGGTAAAATACTGCAGTTGACAGGGCATAGCAGGGTGTTACTCAAACATCCCCAGGCTTTGGGAAGAGAAGGAAAACAATGTCGGGATGCCTGTCAGGACACATCCTGGCTGTCCTGGCTGCCAGGTGACAGGGATCCTTCTGGGGACACGGCTCTCCCTGGTGATCCACAGGGTGATAAGGAGCTGGTTCTTCCTCCCCAGCACCCCGACCCAAGGCCAGGATTCAGTGTCAGGCTGAATTCCAGCTGGTTCCCAGCTGGTGCAGGGACAGAGCTGTGCCGGGCAGTCCCCACTCCTCAGCCCACAGGGCAGCTGGCTCCCTGCCAGCCACGCCAGCCTCTGGGACATTTCCTTTCAAACCTCTCATACCAGCGGTGCTTGGAGCCTGTGTGCCCAGGGAAAGGAACAAAAGATGATAGAACCCATGCTAATTTCAGCCTGCCCCACGCCAGAGAGGGCAAAGGCAGTACCAGGTCAGAAACTCAGCTGCTAACACAGCCACCTGCCAAAATCCTTGTTTCACAACATGCTCTTCTCACACTCCATGGCAAAAGCCTGCGTGGCTAAATCACAAGAAGCCTAAAACAGCTGCATATCCCATTCAAACAAAACAAACCCACACTTCAGCAGCCCACTCCAGCAGCACATGGCTGCACCTCCCTTAAACAGACTCTGTTTCTTCCAAAAGCAAACTCCAAATGGGCTTTTGCGGCAGACCTGGCAGCCATAATCTGGCTTCTTGAAGGCAGATTAGATAAAATCACTTGCAGCTCTGCTGTTTCAGCCACTTCTCCCTTGAAATATTTTCTGGCTTCCTCAACCTGATGGTTTATCTTCAGAAGACAATAGTTGAGCTAGAAGCCTAAATTCCAAAATGCACAAGAGTGGACTCTCAACAGATGGTCCTCATATGTCTGAGCTTCAGTAGTGTCCCACTCCCAAGGCCATTAACACTTAGTGCCAGGAATAATTTATTCCATTAGATAAGGGCTAGAACCTTTCCAAACACAACCGATATGCACTGAGAGGTTAACAAGTCACCTAAGGCTACATCATGTTTCAACTTTGATCTCCTCTTTGGTTGGTCTGAATAGCACTTCCCACGTTTTCCCTCTCTACAAGGCAGTGCTGTGTTGCAGGGGAAAGCCCTGGGATTTCAGTCTCCTTGAGGCCACAGTCCCCAGTACTCCCCATCTCTGCCCACCTAGTGGCACTGAGATCAGCTTGGAGTCCTGCTTAGCCATAAATAGCTGAAAAATTTGCTTAAACTAAACAAACCCAAAAAAATGGCATCTCTGTTCTAAACACCTCTGTTCTCACCCCTGTTTACAGTATCAGGTTAAAGCAGCCTGTGAAAAAAAAAGGCAGAGTTCAAGAAATGGATGGGGCTGTGCTATCCTCAAAGTGTTTTTGGGCCAGTAAATACCAGGGCTCTCCTCTCCCTCCCCTATGCAGCTCAATGTACACAACAGGAGAGCTCATCTGAGAGATGAGCTTTGAGATACAGCCTTTCATAGTATCTGCAATGATTTAATAAGCTGCAAGCTGCTCCCAGAGCACATTCATGGGAGAGAGGGGTTGTTGTTGTTTTAGCCTTTGTAGTTTTGCTAAGCTTTGAACAGAGAGTATTGGGTTGAACAGCAGTAAATGCACCATGAGTTGCCTAATATTTTCCATTACACCATTTATATCGTGTAATCTTACACCTGACATTTCTTGTTCTTACACTATATCCACTGCTTGAAAAAAAAGGAGATAGGTTTTTTGTTGCTATTTATAACATGTCAATAGATCGTAGTGAATTTTACCAAAGGGCAGGTTAAAGAGTAATTAAAAATCTAGTCAGATTATTTAAAAAAAAAAAAAAAAAAAAAAAAAAGNAGAAAAAAAAATAAGAATATTTAAAAAAAAAAAAAAAAAAAAAAAAGGAAGGATGTATCAGGCACTCAAAACCTTCAGGGTGAAATCCTCTGGAGCAGTATTGAAATAGACTTTTTTGGTTTTGTTGTTAATCTCACTTTGAAAACTCAATTTATTCTCATGAAATCACTTGCTTATTTGCAATCTAACTTGTAAGAAAATATTTACACCACATACACCAGCTTATTTGTCTATTAAGTGAGCCATATGGCATCAAGACTGGCAATTTAAGTGGGAGCAGACAACAAATGAATGGTGCAGAAAGCTAAACCTCAGAGAGCCACAAGGGCTGGTTCAGGGATGAGCTTGAAGAGACAAAAAGAACCATTTCCCAAGGCATGAGAGGAGTCTTACATTCCTGGGGTCACTGGGGAAGCCACGGGATCATCGGAGCGGTCTGTCACTCTCTTGCAGGCGTGTCAGTGTGCAGGGCAGACCCCAAAACACTGGTGCCTGCTGTATCCATCAGCTCACTGAGCTGTGCACAAACCCTGCTGGACCATCAGCCCCCTCCAGCCCTGCTCTGCAGCCATTCCATCAGCTCTGGGAACAGGAGCCGTTCCAAGGGAGGCCCAGCAGGTTGAACATCATCAAACACAGGGACTCAGCAGTCCTGGGTTCTGGCCGTCCCCATGGCAGATGGACAGAGCAGGCTGAGGCTGATTTGCAGGAATCTGGCAAAGCTGAGCACAAATCAGTGTCCTGAGGATGCAAAACCTGCCTGGCTGCTCAGTCCCCTGGGCTTCTCAAATTTCTGATGCTGGTGAGGGGGGAGGGAAGAATGTAAAACAAGATTTCTGTAGCTGCCCTAATCTGTGCTATGCCCCTTTTAAGCTTTCTCCTCACATTTCTAAGTACAGACATGGCTCTCACTGCACAATGTGGGCATAGATACCAACCAAGGACATGGTTATCCTGCTTATTTCTGAATAGGGAACAACAGCAGGGTCAGTGGGGAAATGGGAGCTGCCAGGAGAAGGAAAGAGCAGATTTAAATTTTCTGCATTTCAGCAAGGCTAGAAACAGTTAAATGGGTCGCCCCACTTTGATAGGTTATCCCATTACTGAAGTTGTAAGCAGCATTAGAGCATAAATGTTTTGGGCACAGAAATGTTCATGGTTATTTTTGGAAAACAAATGTGTTTTAAAAGGCTTGA
Organism: Illadopsis cleaveri; assembly: GCA_013399915.1. Lineage (NCBI taxonomy): Eukaryota > Metazoa > Chordata > Aves > Passeriformes > Timaliidae > Illadopsis > Illadopsis cleaveri. The sequence continues at coordinate 123,558 of VXBB01010370.1, read as the reverse complement.
GTCTGACATAGAGTCTGAGTGAAGGGAATTTTAAAAAGCCCAAGGTATAAGCATTTACACAGCAACCTGATTTGGAAACCAAGAAATAGGAAGATTAGTTTATTACAAGGTTCATTTCTTTTCTGATTTCTACAGCAGAGTGTTTTTATCATGTGAAACGAGAGTCAGTGCCACAGCTAGTCAAATATAACAAGTGGGAGAGAGAAGGGAAATAATTCTGAAACCTTTCGAAAATGAAAGCTTTTTCCTAACTCAGGAGCCATAAATAAAATAAAGTATTTGCCCTCAGGGAAGAACTTAACTCCAATTCAGCTGAAGGAATCTTTCACCAAGGCATCTTTGCCCTCACTGTTACTGTGCCTTCTCCTCACTCTGCTCTTTGGGAGTCACAGCCACTCTGCATTTAATAGCTATGCACTACCAAAAGTCACTCTGAAGGAGCCAACAGAGCAAATAAAACCCGGACAAGGCTGATTTCTAATGATTTCACTCCCTGAAGCAGCACTTCAGCTGCAAGGCTTATCAGGCAGCTGCACACCCCCTCAAGCCTCACACCTCTGTCCATCACTGCCCAAGGCTCTCACAGCATCTGTTCCTTACAGGACAGTGCAAAATCTGCAGACCTTTTTGCTAATGCAGAATTGTTCCCCCCTTTTCCATAAGAAACTATTCCATGTTGGAGGGCTTATTTCAAGAGGGGTTCCCAGTTTATCACACCAAGAACCATTTGCAATCCAAGTTCGTTTTCCCATCCAACTGAAAACCACACAGAAGCCTAACAAAATCATCACGTGTGAAGGTCAAGTTTCCCCCCTCTTCTTTCACCACATTCAAAGTCTTCTTTCCTTCCCTTAAAAGCAAAACAAACCCTGGAACCAAAAGCAAATCAGAACCTTTTATGGAGTGGGGAAGGACAGTGCCATGAGTTGAATGATGTCAAGATGGCCAAAGACTTTGTATAGCAAGTCTTAGATTAGCCACAAATCCAAGTGCAACAGGCCAAAACTCCTTTTAATTCCACCTGTATAAAACCAAAGTCACTTTCCAGTGAGCTCAGTAGAGCTGCTCCAAATTTACTACGGTATAATTCAAAGTAGTGTGGAAAAGGAATGTCTAAACAAGGTCTTATTCAGGCTAGCTTGTGACAAATGGTGACATTTTCTTCCTGGAATAAAACCTGTCAAAATCATGTAATTAAGCAGAGAACGCCTTTGCTGAACAGAATTTATTTTCAAACACCAAAAACATCCTACATTAAGTAAATCTGTGTTCTTTTTTTCCAAAAGTCTCATTTCCAGCATGACTTACATTCCCCCTTGGAAGACTTCCTGAGCTAGGCTGCCTTAACCTGGAAACAACTGAAATAATTCCAAATGTGTGCAGCAGTAAGGGGCTGTTGGGGCAATACTGCAGTCTTGCTTCCAGCCTGCCTCTTTCTGCATTCCTGTTCTGCCTGTGTGTCCACAAAAGGTAAATACTTTTCCAAAGGTATTACACCTTGGAGCAAGATAAACCAACCCTTGAACAGATGCACCTGTAGCTGTTCACAGGCTGCTCCAAAGTGTGTTACAACTTCTTTGGAAAGAAAACAAATCACTCAGAAGCATACTCACACTGTGAAACAGTCCGGGGAAGATTTGGGAGTTGTTTTTAAATAAAAGCTGCTAGCACAGCAGCTGCTGTTGAGGGGTGGGATTGTTCATTTTGGGTACAGCTGCTTTCTGCTGCCTCCACAGCTCTGGAACTGTTGTTAACAGCTCTCACTGCACAGAGGATCCTGAAACTCCCTAGCTCGGTCCCCCAAGTCAGCAAGATGCCCTGGAGCCTGCAGAGAACAGCAGCTTCCATTAGTTCCAAACACTCAATCAGCAAAATGACCCAAATCACTCACAAGCTGCAGAAACAGGAATCCACTGAAAAAAACCCACAGGCAAAAAAACATGCAAAACCTCCCCTTCAGTGGGAAGGGGAGGTTACATCCCACGTTCAGGTGCAGGGACTGAGCTTTTCCAGAAGAAAGTGCATCCCCACAAGGCCCAGCTAGGAATGTGCCGACAATAGTATGGAAATAATAATACACCAATATCCTAATTCCAGTAACAACATTGGAAAACGCTGAGTTTGCCAAAGCTGATTCATGTGTCTGAGGGAGGGGGGGAACAAAAGGTCGTTTTGACACATCTTGTTCCTGCCTCCTGTTTTTCTCTGCTTCTTTGAATTCCAAAATTTAAATGCTATAATTGGAGTTAAGTGAAAAACAGAACTTGTGTCATATGAGAAACTGACATTCTGGCATGTTTTTCCATTGAATGAGAACCAAAAATAAATTAAAATTTCTCATGAAGTGACAATCCAAAAAGATCCAGTTTTGAACCTGTCCATATTGATACATTTTAAAATTTTGTTTTGAGAACATCAAAGCAATGTAACAAATTAAATCCTGCCAAAGTATATCAACATTTTGTGTGAAGAATCCAAACAAACACAGAAACAAGGATTTTACCTTTCCAAAGCAAAACAAAAATGTTCCTCGGCTGCAAATATCTGCACGATTGACACCTCTCAGTAAGACATCCTGATTTTGATGAAATTTCATTTTCTGACAGAAAATTGTTCCATCAGAAATTTTAATGAGCTTTCCTTCAATACAAACACGTCTGTGTTACTCATGCCTACAGGAAAATGTCACTTGGCAATATTTTGCTTGGTTAGGTGCCTCCCCATTAGGATGAGGATATTACATTGAGTCTGTCTTGGTTTCTCCACATTCCCCCCCTCCCCATGCACAGCATTGCACATCGATCATCTGATTAAAAACATTATTTATCTTTATATAAAAACACATATTTCCTAACAAGCCAAGACATTTGTAAATAACTTATAATACTGCAGCCGAATGCTAAACATCATGATTTAGGATGAAAGAAGAAACCTTTCTGATCATTGTCCTTTAGTATTTCAAAGCCCATTTTTCATGTTTATTTGCTGTCACTGGCGATAAGTGATTGCCTTGCTGCATTGCATTTCCTCTGCAATGGCGAGTTGTTTGCAAAAGGAATGGAGGACAAGCTGTCACATCAAAGAGAAAAGACTGAAACCCACCAGGAGGTGAAGCAGGGGTTTATTGTCTTTTGCCCTGGGTTTTGACAGTTAATTAGCTCTCATCCAATTTATGCTTGTGTGGCAGCTACACCAGGGTCACCAGCAACAACTCCAAGGTGAGGCCAACACAGAGGATACGGGGCAGGAAAACTTGTGACAGAGCCCCAGCCAAGCAAAGGGCTTCATCCCTCACCCCCAGCCACAACCAATGGACTCGTTCCCTAATGAAGCCTTTGACTTGTTTATTTTTTCCCCTGACCACACCGAGGACTTTTTCAACAGCTTTGGGCTCTGAGGAATTGCCAGAGTGGCTGCTAAATTAAGCAGTCAGAGCAGCAGCATCTGTGCAAAAACGCTGTCCCTTCAACTTTCTTTGTGTCAGCTGCCTTGGGCAGAGGAAGAGGAGGAGGTAATGAATGGCTTCACTGAGACGCTCTGCAGGACTGGACTTCACTCTCTGCTCTTCAGGACCTTTCAGGACCTGACCCACATCTTCTCGCATCCAAAAATTTTTCAAGGCTTGGCAAGCCAAATGTTCTTCCCTCTCTTAGTACCTGTTGCTCTCTCTGCTGTTTTGGTGGGTTTTGTCACCTGCACACGTTTTACCTCCTCTGCCAGTTTGAAACCCTGAGTACAGGGAGAAAGCAGAGCCCAAGGTGTTGTCCTGGGGCAGGAGCACAAAAGCAGGATTTTCACATCATGGGATAAACATTTGATCAAATCACATGTCTCAGCTGCAATAAATGCTGGAAGAGTGCTGCCCTGCTAGATGCCTAGTGAAAAGCAGCAAGGTTTCACCTCTGAAAAAAGACTCGGGATCAATTTAGAGGTGAGGTGGATGTCTCAGGGGAATATGACAGACAGTAGCACCAGAAAAAGAATTGGAAATGAGATGCAAATTCACTTTATGTTAAACACCCACTGAATGGGAATTTCTAGACATAACTAAACCAGTCAAGGCTCAGACTCGAGATCCAGCCTTGAATACTACAGAGCTCTTTGGCAATGTCCAAGACATGCCCCATTTCCAAGTGAAATTTTCATACCTTGTAGAAAGCACCTGTTGCCTCAAAAAACAGTTTCTTTTTCAGAATTACCTGTCCAGACCTTACCCAAGCAGAGCAAGGCAGTTTGTAGGCACACAGGAAACATCTTTCTTGCAGAGACACTCCTAAAGAGTCAGCCTCATTTAGCCACATTAAATATGGAAAGCACTGCACTAAAACAGCACTGGCACAATATCCAGCTTCCTATCTCAATAGCCCAGCTTCCCTGCAGCTGGATCCTGATGACATCCAGGGGCTGGATCATTCCCATTCCATGCTGCCATGATGGGATGCTGGATATGCATTGACCAGCAATGCCACAGTCCTTTGTGTTCTCTTTGTGAAAGACACTGGAAAGTCACCAGTAAATTGAAAGTCTGAAGCATACAGTTATCCAACTTTCTATATTAAAGTCACTTCTGGAGAAATCTTTCCTAAGTGAGTCAGTCAATTACAGGAACAGCCCCCTACTCACAAAAGCTGGAGCAGCCTGTGATTTAAGCACTAGTGAGATGCAGCAACAAGCTCACATGAATCACCTGCAGGAACTGAGCTTGGGTCTCACTCCGAGAGATTCCAGCTGAGCATGAAGAGCCAATCCCCGAACACTGGGCCAGCAACAGAGGGGAGCCAACATCTTGCCCAAACCCATTTGGAAGTACCAATAGAGTCAACCTCTCAAATCACTAAATCACAGAATTCAGAATTATTTGGGTTGGAAGGGACCTCAAAGATCACCTATTCGAAACCCTCTGCCATGGACAGGGACTGCTACCACCTCACTGTGTTTCTCAGAGACTCATCCTACCCTGCCTTCAACAGTTCCAGGAATTCAAAGCACAAATGCCTCTTTCCTCTGATGAAAAGGAGCTGAGACCCACCTCTTCTGAACACCTACAGCTAGGTGTGATGATTCTAGCTCCTGCAGCCCACTCCTAATATCATCTGAAATCCCCTTCCACTCTGCAACCCCCCACTGCTCTCTTAATGAAGGATGGATGTGATTGTGGCTTGTATGAAAGTGGTCTCATGAGACACACACAGCCAGGCAAACAACAGACTAAACTTAGTGCGTGGGCTTGTGGCTTTGTGTTTCTCTCAGCTGTGAGTCATTGTGTGGGGTAGAAAACTGCCTTCCTCCCCCAAAATATGATGGAAAGTAAGCAATGCCTCATGTTACAGTCCGAGAGGCTCTGCACAGCAGGGGCCAGGACTGTGTTACTCACAGGGAGCCTCAACACTTGGCAACATCGCAGCCAGATCTGTCAGTGATGTTTCACACAGGCCATTGAGCAACCAGCAGAGGAAAAGCATTTCAGCCAGTCTTGATGCAGCGAGGTTCAGATAAGAAATAGGATAAAGACCCTTTCAATTCAAGGTCACTTACCTCCTTTCTCTTCCTTGAAAGCTTCTTTCCAATCTCCTCCCTTGCCGCTGTGAGTGCTGTGCCCAGCACAGGTCCTTCCCCTGGGGTGATGTGATGTGAGACTGCTGCCTGGGAAGGCTGCCAGCTGGACAAGGCAAGCAAGCACCTCTGCAGATGAGCAATGAGCCCAAGCAAGCCTTTCCTCAGCACAAATTTGGAAGTTTGAGAGTTGGAGCATGCACACTAAACACTTCCCAGATTTAACAAATTTGCATTGGCAAACGTTCAGTGATGCAGCTCAGGACTCCTCACCCTCTCAAACAGGCACATCAGGTACCCTGGTGTGTGCTACCTGAGCATGTCCCAGTGAAGCACCAGGAGTTGCTACACTGCTGTAACTCAGGCACTGAAACGTTTTGCAGCAGGAGCATTAAAAAAAAATAAGGTACTGAACAGTCAACTCAAAAGGAAGGCAAGTCAGAAACCCTGAATATGATTCTTTGGCTTCAATCAGCAGATGGTTTTCACCTGTAGGTGCTTGTCTCCATCGAGGAAAACAAGTTCCTTCATACCTGCTCCAGGATGTAATGCATAAACAGGAAGAGGCAGCCACCAGGGAGAGGTAAGAAATTCACACATATGCAGATTGACAGCAGTTTTCTCCATGTTATTGCATAAAAACTATTGTCCACCTTGGGACAGTGACCAGGGCTGCAAAACACAGGCCCTTGTGTGCCCTCCCTGAACCAGCAGTTAATAATGCAGTGCAAGAAGTCAGGAAAGTCCCAGATGCCATGACCAAGGCAGCTGCCAGGCTCTGCTGGAGAGAGCCCCAATCACACAATGCAGAAGGACTGAGTCTTGTCCAAAGCCTTGCAAGACCAGCCAGGATGGGCTTTTTACCCACACCAGGCTTTTTCTCAGGTGTTTTTGGTACTAAATTCCCCCAGCCCATATCTGTGAGAAGCATCAAACACTCCTCCACTGTCTCTCACTGAGAATTATCAGCATTTTTTTAGGTTTACAGAGGCTGCCTGGGCGGGGCAGAAGCTTGAGACTGAGCACAGCACTTAACCACCCTCTTCTCTAAAAGGCTTTTTGAAATATCTGCTGCTGTTTGAAGAATCTGAATACACAGGATAGGCAAGACCCCAGAACACAATGACCTGCTTTAAATGTCTCTTTGCCCTTGGGAAAAACACAGTGAGGCTTTTGAGAATGAATTATAGAAGGTAAAACTTCTAAAGGAAGATCAATAGTTGGACATCCTTTCCTTTACAAAACCATACTGACATTTTTGACATGTGCCTGTGTATCTTTTGTCAATGGAGCTGTGAGACTCATGAGAGAGGGTTGAGGGGGATTTTGTGCTACCCTCAACCTAATATTTTTATGAGCATCGCTTTTCATTTCTGACTGCACAGCAAATCCATTATGGATAAGGACAGCAGTCCTGAAACACAATTAGGAGATGGAGTCATGAGGTTGTAGCCTCGCAGCTATGAAGCAATGACCTCAGCAGAAGGAATAGATAGAAGATACACTAATCCCTATTAAAGGGGGAAGCTGGCAAATGATGCTTTTTAAACCATTTACATCTGCAGCACACTGAGCAGAGGGTGCACGAGGCTGGAGGAGAGCTGATGCAGCCCTGCCAATGGATTTCTCTGCTCCCTGGGGCTCAAGAGGCACCCTGCTAACAGAGACACTGGAGGGTTGGATGAGCACTGCGTGTCTAAACAAGCACACAAACACACAGATTTTGGTCTCATCACCCAGGAACTGCAGGGGCTTTCTGCTGGGGGCTCCCTGCTGACACAGAGCAGCCTGGTTCTCACAGACCAGGCACAGCTTTATGTTCAGGCTGGCACAGCTCCAAAGAGACGCTTTATTAAAAACTTTTTTCCCAAGCCTTTACTCCTACCCACGTCTTTAGTGCTACAGAGGAGCTCAGAGCCCCCACCAGTTCTCAAGGACCCTTTGCACATAAGTTACAACACAAGATCATTGAGGGCACTTTTCTGGCAAGTTCTTCTCCCTCCCCTCACCCAATTTCAAAGCTGTCAACCAAGTGCAAAGCTTTTGGCTTTGAGTGATCAGTGGGAAAAAAAAAAAAAACAAACAAAAAAATGCAACCTGAGGGAGGAAGAGATGTCAGAGGAGAAGCAGCAGAGCAGGGCAAAGTCTCTGCTCACCACAGGTCTGCTGGCAGCCTGGGATTGTGAGGCACAGCTGGGAGGAGAAGTGCCACTGCATAATCACTCAAAGCAGCAGTGTTTCTTTTAGGGGCATTCAGATGCCTGGGCATCCCACCGAGTCTCCAAATAAATAGTATTTGATTGTGACAAGTACCTAGCATGCTTCTGAATGCAGCAAGAAAATAATGCACTGACATTATGAAAATATTAGAGAGGCACAAGCCAGTCCTACTCATCCTATTAAGAACAAAAAAAAAAAAANCTCATCCTATTAAGAACAAAAAAAAAAAAAGAAAATACTCCAAAGCCCACACAATTGATTAAATAAAATGTCCTCGCCAACATTAGCAATCATAAAAAACACTTTTTCTGGCAAGGCTCAAGATACCTGCAGAGAATTCACTTTCCTTTTCTTCTGACAAGAAGCTCAAGGAATAAAAATGGCATCCATCCCTCTTTCCTCTATATGCTCCGTTCTGCTCCATATGGTGCTGCCTGATAGTAAATGAGAAATTAAAAACATTAGCACCAGCCTCTGCCCTCTCCTCCCCCACTGCTTTCTCCCTGCAGTGGCTGCACAAAATCTGCTGGCCCAAGCTGGAGACAAAACCATTTAACTGCTGAGCTCTGGAGTCACATACGAGCTCTCTCTTGTCTCCCTAGTTCATAGATGCCAGTTTTGCCAAGCACTGACTGTCCTTCTGAATTATTTCATCTTGGAAAAATAACACTTTTGACAGACTGAAATTCTCCCCATGGTTTGTTTCTTTATTTATTTAAAACTGAAAATAAAGATACAGAGACAATAGTAAATTAAAACTAAAACATTTGAGTGTGAGGCAGGCAGCAGTAAGCTGTAACATTATAGCCCAGTCCTTCAAAAACAGAATTTGTAGAGACATCTTCTTATTAAAAAAAAAAAAAAAACTGAGCTAAATTTTCCCAGTAAATTCTAGTCATAATCTGCAACTGCCACTTTACTTTCTGTTTCAGATCCCTTCAAAATCATCTTCAGCATGTGCAATGTGCAGTCATTTCCTTCACAAAAAGATTGTAAAACACCATGCAAACACATATATAATTTTTTTAATAATACTTGGGAGGGATTATGAATGAAAAGCCCAAGAAGTGGAGGAAGTAGACAGTACAGGAATAATAAAAAACCCCACTGAATGTTTTTTTTTAATTATTCCTGTAGCACCCAGGGTGGAGGCAGGAGCAGGTACCAGGTGGTTTGGAGGAAGCTGTCCCTCCTCATCACACGCTGTAGGGGTCGAGGCCAAACAGAGGGAGGGGAGGTCAGAGTGAAATGGGAACAGTGAATGTGACAAATCACTCATCACCACGTGCAAACACACGATTAAGCTCACAGAAGAGCCATTATAATAATCCCATCTTCCTAGGCATCACAGCCTTTTGGCAAGGTTTGAGTGCTGGAGGTAATTAAGCTTTGTTATCAGGCCACCACAGTGACCTCCTTGACCTTCATGGCCCAGGAGCCTGGGGAGATAGAGACCCTGTCCATCACAAAAGTTGCACCACATTTTCAACAAGAGCTTTCAAGAAATGTTGGTTCAATTGCTTCATCAATCTTTTCCTGTTTGTCCGTGATCTGAAGCAGCAGCAGGGCAAATCCTGACATCTGGCACTGCTCACACAGTGTTGAGGTTCAGGCTGCCCTTCTGGGTCCATGTGCAAGGTTTGGGACATTGTTATCATCACCCTCTACACCAAAATGTTCCCACCAAGTGGATAAGGCCATAAAGTCCCTCGAGCAGATCTTGCTCCAAAGGCCTCGAAAAATGTGCAAAGGAAAGACTTACAACAGAATGCAATTTTTCATCCATTCTGTGAGAAGAAGTTCACTTCAAATTTTTTAAAAAACCCCACTGATAACTGCCAAAATTGTCTCAGACTTCTTAACTGCCACATCAACAAAATCTATGTCTACAATTCACTTTGCACACTTCAGCCCAGCACAAGCCAAGTGCAGGGGAAACTGCCTCCTAAAAAGAGACACTGCAAAACCTGTACAACCTGAGCAATCACTGCTCTTCCCACTCTACTCCCTCCTACAGCAGCCATGGCAGATATTTTCCATGAAAGGATCATGGAGAACAAGATGCATGGAGCATGCAAACTGGGAAATAAAAGAGGTGACAGTAGCAAGGAACTAGAGAGAAGAAATTTATGGGTAAAAGTGAGAAGCAGCCTGAAAGTGGAAATGGAAAAATCCATGCTGAGCATGAAGGAAATCTAATCAATGCAGAGAATTACAAGGCAAATCATTTCCCTGGATAACCTGGCTAAATATGCACAAAAAAACCCAAAAAACAAAAATCAACCAACCAACAAACCCAAAAAAACAAACAAACAAACAAAAAAACCCACAACAACAAAAATAAAACAAACCACCACCCACACCAAGCGAAAAGGCACTTGAAGGCAAATAATTCCCTCTCTAGATAGAACTAAATAGAAGATTGTTTGTGATACACTCTAATATTCACTCAATCTCTTATAAAAGGCAGAGATTCCTGCCTAGGCAGAAAACTTAGCACAGCATAGATCAAAAAGCAAGCCGTACCTAGTAAGACTTTGGACAGAACATCTTTCAACTACCTGCCAAATCAAGGATTTTTAAATTAAACATATTTTTGTCATATAGACTAAAGGATAAATCTAGGAACAGGAGAATGCTCCTTCTCACTTGTCTCTCTAGCTGGAAGGATAACTCACATCATGCAACAGATTCAGGTGGAAACACCCCGGGGGAAGAGGGCTTTCAGTCCTCTGGTGGAAAGCCCCAGAAATGAATCTGGGGATGCTTTCCAGGGTCTTTGATGGTTTATGACCCCTGCCAAAACATGACAGCACAGCCGAGCCAGTTCTGCCCCATCAGGAAGGATGAACACCCTCAGGCCGAGGTGTGAATGTGACCTTCCCCAGGGAGGGGTAGCCGAGGACAACTGGCATGACAAAAAATTCTTCTTGTCTGGCTCAAAATCCAGCTTGTAGCCCCGGGGGTGAGTGTTCAGCCCCTCTGTCCCATGGGCATCACCACCACACACCCAAAACCTCACCTCCTGCCCCTCGGGGGCTGCAAAGCACCCACAAATGGGCGACTGAGTCCTTAACCATCGACATTCCAGTCCCAACACTATTTCCCTCCCCACCTTCCAGCTGGTTACACTCACTGGCACAGGGAAATGCAGCCAATAAAACCAGGGCCAAAACCAGAGATGAGATGTTCTTCCTGGGGGAGCAGGGGAGAAAATCAGCTGTGGGATGAAGCCAGGCTGAAAAAAAGAGGGTAATTCCTTTGGATCTGCAATACAACTCCTTCCAGGAAACTGTTTGCCAGCTCAGATATGCGATGTACCAACGTAAGCTTTTGTGATGTGCAGAAATTAAAGCAGAGCCTGTGCAAACCTGACACACACAGAAAGGCAGGCAGAGCCCATCCCTCCCAAATCCAGGCACTGATCCCTGCCATGGCCTGAGCTCTAGGCCGGCAGAACCACTGGCCGATGTCCCCAGGGCTTTCCCAGGTCTTTGAGGCTGCGCAGCCAAGTGTAGATACTGTCTGTGAGCCCCAGCAGTGCTTTGGTTTCTCTGTTTGAAGGTGTCTGTAGGCTTGGGGCCCAGTGCTAATGCAGCACAGGGGCAGGAACAGCTCTGAGGGAAGCTTAAGAGCAGGATAAACAACTTATTACGGGTAATGATTTTCTCAGTATTTCCACCAATGCAGTGCCAGTCACCCAAAGGCAGGGCGGTGAGTCTCAGCATTAGCACAGGCATAACACAAAGTGCTTTTCAAGGTCTGCCTTTCTGCTATATTGCTTTATATTGTATCATGAAAATTGTCTGAATGGTAGTTCAACAAGCCAGAACTTTATTCACAGACCTACCATGTTACTGATGCACGTGAGGTCAAGAAGTACAAATAAAGCAGATAATTAGAAGGGAAGTGTGTGGTGCTGAGCAAACACATCAGGGATGGGAAGATTTTCTGCTCTGGAATGGTAGAGAAATTGCATTTACAGAACTACCTGGTGTTGGTTTGAGCATTCATGAAAAACCAAGGACCTGCAGATTTACCAATACAAGATAATCAGCCTGTAGTATTGCAGTTCCTCTTTCAGGATTTGAAAATAGGGCTTTGTATAGACCAAACTCACCAGTGGCATAACAAAATGCAGACAGCCCTTAGCAGAGCTGTCCCCTTCTTTCCTAGGAAACTGAGATATCAGGGACAACCCTTGGAGACTAACAGATCACATTCATTGCTAGAAGAGATGATGAGAAATGCTTTGCAGCAAACAGAGCTGTGCACATCTTCCACCAGCAGAAAACATCAGGCTTTGCTGTCTTCTTTTACACTCTGGAAAGCAGAGCATGGATACCTCCCACTTGGAAAAAACTCAGTTGCCCTGTCTGCTGGGAGAAAAATCCTTACTTTGACACAGAAGCAAAATATCAGAAGCTTTTCATTCAGCTTGCCTTAGTCATGAGTTCTGCTTGCTTCTGTGTCATTTCAAGATCCAGTTAAATTCTGTGTTTCACTTTCCCCTCAGAAGCCGGCAGCAGCACACCTGTTTTCGGGTGCACCTTTGTGAGTGAGGGTGTGGCAGACAAACAGAGCATTTTTGCTCATAAGAGACCCTGTCCTGTGGCATCAGGAAGAGTTCAGATGCTGCAGAAGACACACAACCCTCACAATTCACCTCGTCAGCAGAGAAATGCTATGCCATCAACAAAACCCCTACATAAACACCCAGCTGGTAATATGATTATGTCCTGAGGAAAAAAAGACTGATAGTCCTGGTGATTTTACTGTGCAATAACCACAGAAGCTGTCTTTGTCCACGTAGTTCTTTAATCCTTTCCTGAAACATTGGTAAATACCCTTGCCTGACAGAGGTGAGCTCTCCAAGTTAATACCACGTCACAGAAAGAGAGAGCTAAAACCTCTATGTTCAGCTGGAAGCTGTAACCCTTTTGCTCACTAATGAAGCTGCAGACACCAGAGGTATTTTTAGAATGCCTGCAAACCTCGTTATAATCCACAACAAAAAGTTTACCTACAATAGGAAGACACGGAATGTTACAGAAAAATAAAAAGTAAAATGTTTCCCAGTGCTATTAAAATATCCAAATAGCCAACACAAAAAGCCTTACCTAAGGCAGAAATTTAAACAAATATTCTTCAGTGTTGTAATTCCTGGAACAAAATTTATTAGCAAATTTAAATTAATTCTGCTCCAGGCATTAGGATACACTATCAGTTACTCCCTTACCCTCCACCCCCCGGGAAATATTTCCCTATTGCTGTCAGTCAACTGCTTGAATGCTTGGAGTTTACCAGCTGCATAACATATATTGATTTTTGATGAATGACATCTCTCTCTGGGCCATTACGGTTTTGTTTTCAAACCTTATTTAATTGTTCGCCTATTTTTCAGTAGAATAAATGCAAAGTGTTTATTCTCCAAAGGCTGTAAACAGAGATCTCAGGTCTAGTTTCTATGACAACCTCACTTGATACAGCAAACCTAGATTATCTCTAATGACAGACATGAAGTTTAAATTGCACATTCTGCACAAACAATGCACTGTTGACCTTTTATTGAAAAATGGAATATAGAGTGATTAGCATAATGTGCTATGTGAAAGGAAAAATTGTGGAATAATGCAGATTGTACTTTAATCATAACTACACTGCTAATCTCCAGCAAACTGTTTGCCAGAACATGAAGCTTAAAGAATTAGGATTTTACCCAGGCACCATTTTCAAATTCTGCTAGATAGTAATGCTATCACATTAAATAGTTATCAGATAACACTTGCTGCTCCTGCTATTTCTCTCCCATCTCGGTTTTTAACAGGGGAGCAGAAGTGGATAAGCTTATGTAGAAGTATGATACAAAAATTCCAGCTATGAGAACTATTTTTAAACCTCCTGAAGGCATTCTTTTCTCATGCTTACAAATTGGTTTGGAAGTGAGAGCCAAAAGACACAGTCCTTTCTGTTGGGTGCTGTCTTCCAAAACCTGCATGTTTTCCTGGGAGGGAAATTTGCATGTATGTTAGTGAATAAATCCCAGCTCATCCACAGAGACAGAAGCTGCAGGAGACATTCTGCTTCTTTGCAAGAGCAGAGAGGGAAAACATCCTGCTTTCATATTCAGCAAGTTTTGGCAGGCTTTGATTTTGCCAGCTTCGATTTGTTGTTGTTCACAGAAATGTCTGCAGCACTTTACAAAATGTGAATTCTTTGGGGAGTTAGCTGCATGAATTGAGGTTCCCCCTGGAGCTGAAAGAGTCACATGCTGCTGTAAGGGGACAGCAGGCTGTTAAATCTGGCTTCCCTCTATAGAATACTTTTATTTATTTTAAATTTTCATGGAACAATAGGACACATTTCTATTTACTGAATGCTATTTCAGCTCACTAGTATTCAGCATAATCAGTGAACAGTCTGGAGACAACCAAGCAAACAAAACCCTAATTAATATCAAAATACAGGTTTTGATGGTAGAACTGAGAGGTTAATGAATTGGGAATGAGGCAGAGAAACTTCCATCTCTGCAGTACCCAAAAGTAATGCCAAGTTACTATTGTTTTCTTTCCTGCATTTATATAAAAAAAAAAAATTAAAGTGCCAAATGCAGGGGGAAATTATAAAATTAGCTCTCCCTTGTGTAGTAGGAAGTGTTGGATTATTCAAGCCTGGTCACAAACACTGAAGAGTCACAGGCACTCAGCTACCACCCTTTTTTCTTCCAGAGGATGATATTCAGCAACTAGATCTTATTAGCATCACATCAAGGTGGTCTCTTCCTCTCCCCCATTCAGCAAACAAGCTAAAAATTATATTCAGGTGCTTGTCTATGGAGCAATGCCATTAGAGGAAACCTATTCCCTCATTTCCCTCTCACTCTAATGGATTTATGCCATTTATCCTGTCAGCTGAGTTGTTTTTAACCAGCAGTTAAGGCAGCAGCAATAATAAAGGATTTTTTTTTTTTCATCCAGGCCACCCCCAATGTACTTGTGTTCTATACAGCTATTCACCACCACTGCTATTCTCTGCATATCAAGACATCTCTAGCTCTCAGTGTTTTCCATTTGGCAGTTTTACATTTTTCTTAACAAGCATTGCCTTCCACTACAGCAGCTGACAGGAAGGAATCAATTAATTTAAAAGGCATCTACTTGCTTCCACACGGAATTATTATACTTGTAAATTGTAATCCTGTCATTTGATATATCAGATAGCAAACTGTGTGTTTGGGAAGGTGATGTGTCCCACGCTTAGGTATTTTTAAACCTTTCAACGCTGCCCAAACTTGTCCAGTGAAATTTAAACTTCGCTGCCTCATGTGATGGCAAAGAGCATTTTTGGTGCTGCTCACCTTGTGGGTTATGGGACAGAGGCCATATTGACCATATCTGCACAGGCATTCAAAGGTTACCACACATTTTATAAATCTTAAAAAAAAACCCAAGGTAAATATTGACAAAACTTTGGCAGCAGAAGCCAATGTGTCTGAACAGTGATGTTACAGGCAACCTCCCTACCTATGCTATGTCTAAACACAAATAAATTACTGCTTTAAAAGGCATTTAAATCATAAACCTATTTAAAGACAAGCTCTCACCACTAGCCTCTCTGTCAGACTAGTACCTTCCCTGGAAAATTGCTTCTGCAGGTCAGAAGAAGGGAAATACTTCCTTGTTCTTCTGTCATATTCCTTCACTTTCCCTTGTAATACTTTTAGTTAGGATTCTGACTGGTTTTGGTACCTCCAGTTAATTCTTCTCCTCTGTTTCACAGTTCCTTCAGGCACAGTTTGCATAGCTCTAGTCACTTGTACAAATATTTAAAACCAGCAAGACAAACCAAGCATAACAAATCCAGAAATAAAGCAAGTCCCACAGAAGCTCATGTTTGAAATATCCCAAACCTCCCTCCAGGCAGCCTCTCCTGTCTCTCTAAGGTAGGACCTGATGGTGCTGTGGGCAGTAAGGACCAAAGAGACAAAGTCCTGGCAGTTTCTGCATTCACACCTTGAACCCTCTGTTCCTGAGCCTTTCCAGCCTGTTCTGTGACCCTGGAAGGGCTGCAGCTCCTGCAGGGTGGATGCAGGTGCAGAATTAGAGATGGAGAAGGTGAATTTGTCAGTCTCATACTCGTCATGAGTGTGGACAGCAGACACACACACTGCCCACCTCACCATGGGGCTGACATGGTCAGGAATCACCAGCCCCCTCTGTTGTCCCATGTTTTCAACAAAGCTGGGGTATGGCTACTCTGGCAAAGTGGATGAAACAGGTCAACTGGGCAAGAAATAAAAAAAATTACCAACAAACCTAATTACATTTTGCCATCAAAAGCAAAACACGCTGTTAAGAACATAGAAAATTCATGCTGGCTGAGCTACGATCACCTTCCTGCAGTAAGTAAACATCTCCTACAACAAGTCAGACAGCTGAAATACCGTTTGTTTTGCAATGAACTTTTAGCCCCACAGCTCAGCCAAGCATCCACATTTTTGTTTTTTTCCCTCTGAAACATAACCAGCTCTGCAAGATGCCAGACAGCTAGGAGAGCACTCCAGGCTGGAAACAAAAAAGATACTATTGTCTTGGGACTGCCAGAGTCATTGTTCCTACCTATACTCATCCCACCACTTCTGCAAGGCTGACAAAACAGTTACAGAGAGCTCTTCCACCCACTGCTGCTTCACAAGGCTGCAAATCAGAGCTGCAGTTGGAATAAGGCAAGTGGCAGAAAGGAAGCATAAGATGCTCAGTTGCTGCTGTAAAGACCAGAATCAGAAGTCGCCAACAGCTGTAAGAATCCAAACTATGTTTACCCACATTTTTATATAGACACAGGTAGCTCACTCTGCAGCTGAAACTGGTTTGCCATTCACTTAGAAATATTCCCAGTCCTGCCCAGCACGGGAAGCTGGGATACCCAAAGGGCCACCAGACCTTTAGCTCCCAGCCATGGATATCTGAGAGACCCTCCTTTGCAATCCCTGAGCTGCCATCCTGAGCACAGGAATACTGATGGCTCTCAGATGGCACCCAAATGTTTTCTGGGGCTCCAAAATAAAACATCCTGCAAGGCAAGTTCTGTAGTTAATGTATGCTATTGCTCTACAGACCAGTCAGGACGCTGTACTGTCTACCTCTATGTTCTTTGATCCAAGTGCAAACTAGATTTTTGTAAGTAAAAATTAGGTTGATGTATACAGTTTTATTTTTTTAAAGTGACATCTAATTTTTAAGAAAAAGGTATTAATAAAAAAAAAAGAGTTCTACCCTTCACAACAGATTCTGCTTCCCCCATTTGCTGGCACTGTTTTCAAATACTCTTTTAATGGGTAAGGACTGTTCAAGACCTCCAGTATCCATCATTGCATCCTCTGAGATGAGTGTGTTGGATCAAGGGATGTTGGGAAACTGCTGTCCCATCCATGGAGGAGATTCTTAGCCAAGTTAAGAGAAGTGTGAGGGTAAGGTTTCTCAAAAATATATATATATAATTATTCAAATCTTTATCTGCCCCAGCCCCTTTCTTGTTTTCCAGCAGGGTGATGAGTTGACACAACACCATAAATGAGTGGACGTGAGCAGACAGAGCAGTCCCCAGCTGGGTGATGTCGTGCAGTTTGGGTGGCCCCCAGTTGTGCTGGATTCCTGCTATACTGATGGATTGCAGAAGGATTTGAGAATTATATCATTATACAGAGCCTGTGAAAAACAAGATGAGAGTCAAACTGCCAGGCATGATAGGAATGTTAGGCAAAGGTGTCTGTAAACTTCTGCTGACCCCTTACACCAACTGGGTCGAGAGTTCTTCTATTAATGTTAATGCTTTTCATATTAGTGCGCACATAAAGAAATCCTGCTGACTGCTGGGGTCAGGGAGTTCACAAGATGTGTTGGTCACATCAGCAATACACTGATGATTGTTTCTGACATGACCCCACAGCTAATGAAGGGCCATTTGTGAGGGAATTGCTTTTCACGCAGAAAGAGGTCTGTGATGAAGGCATAAACCACGTCTGGACCAGGATAGGCTGTTGTTTGTGTGATGCAGGAATGAAAGAGATCTCCACCCCACTGAGACATGGTGTGGCTGTGCCAGTGACACGTGTCCCTGGGTTTCTTTTTCCCAATCCTGTAATTTAATTTTCCCTTGCATAAAGCGCTGCTCCTGCTCCTTGTTGCTAAATGACCAACACCTCTCTATTTATGATCCTTCCCATCAAGTACTTCACCTGTAAAATTGGACTTTTTGAAGCCCAGGTCAATACTACAGCTCAGCATTTCTCAGCCAACCAGACATCCTGTGTGTCTTTCCTTTGGGGCCCTGCCAACAGGCTTTTCAAAGGATAAAAGGCTCAGGTGCACCCCAGGACAGGAATGGCAGCAGCAGAGAGTACAAAGGGCTCACCAAGAAGTTCCAACCTGTTTTATCACTGTGTAATCCCGTGTTAGGCAACATTTCCACTTCCTGTGGTAGAAATCTGTTCCTGTGCTTGCCTGGGCATGAATCTATCAGAGAAGAGCAGTCTGGAGAGGGCTTTAGGAGGTCATCCAGAAAGGAACCCTGGCACTCGTGACCTGTTCTAAAAACACTCTCTGAAGATTCCTCAAGTAACTGGGCCTGAGAAGCCACCCTTTGTGTCACTGTAAATCAAGATATCCTCTATTACTCTGTCTCTGAAGGATCTCAGGAACATCCTTCACATCATGTAAATTATCCTGTTTTGTGATAGCCTGGAGGCTCTCTTCCCCAACAGATAACACCTTATCTGTTTACGAAAGACCTTCACAGATTTGCATGTTTAATTTGTTAGTGAATAATGGCTTCATTACCTAAAAGGAGGAGATACACATATTACGGGGGATGCAGAATTATGGGGAGTTGAATAATTTTCACACTGAGAAGAACAAGTTACCATAATAATGTATGAGTATGTAGGTATTACATGATTCTGAGGAGGAAGGGACTGCATGCAAACCTACAGAATCAACCAAGGAGAAAATCTAGAGATCATAAGCAAGGAACAGTCATGCTGAGAAATTTCCCTTCATCACCTTGAAAAGGACCTGCTGGGAGAAAAGAATTCCATGGTATGAAAAAATGTCAAGATGTCAGATATTCTTTTTCATCCCTCAGAGCAGGGTGAGACTGTGTCTTTCTCATCAAGCCTTTTCTGTTGGATCTGTTGTTCTTTGCACAAATCTGGTATCATATCAAGCAAAGAACAGCAGTAACCCAAGCTCAGGATCTCCACCCCACCAGAGACCTGCAAAACCTTGGGTTCTTCTGTTGGAGCTGTTTTTCTCTCTGGCCCAAGAGGAATATGCAATAAAAAGCTCTTTTTAAAATTAAAAAAAAAACAACCTTTCCACAGAAGGTTTTAACTTTCATGAGCCATTGCACTCCATCACAAATACATTTAGTCAACATTCCCAGCTGCATCATTAGCTTCCCACTCAGGTGGGAAGGAGGGGGAATGAGGCAAAGGTTCACAGCTGTGTTACTGCTGCTGGTAGGGTTGCCATGGAAAACAGAACTCCAAAAAGCAGCAGAGGACAAAGAATTTGAGGTCAGCGTTCAGCCCCAGCACATTTCCCTGGTCTCTCTCATGAGGTCACTTTTTCTTCACAGTACAAGTGGCAAAGTCTCCTCCTGCAAACATCTACAGCTCAGCCCCCAGCCACCAGCAGGGATGGAATCAGTCAGGAGAACATGGACCATTCCTCTTCAGGAAAACCACTTGCAGCTGACAAAGTGCAAAACTTCTTAGCAAGAGCTGAGCTGCTGCCTCAGCCCAGGACTGGCACATTAAAAACAGGAGGCCGTGTCCAAAAGTTTATCTGCTTCATTCAGCTGTATCAACTGGCCTAAAAAGACTTATCTCTGCTTCCAGCTCCCCCCATGGAAATGGGAGTCATTTATCAAGAAGGACCTTTCCCTGAGCTACCTTGACCTTTTCTGTTTGATGCTCCTTTTTCACTGTGATTTTTACACATTCAGGGGAGAGTCACACAGACTAATTTTAAATGCATCATAAGGTTACATGACCTGTATTATAATGGGACCACAAATGCAAAGAGATTTTGGAGCCCTCCAGTTAGATGCTACTGCAATATCTTACCTACAGCATGAATTTCTTCTATACATAGATTAAACATGGAGTTAAGTGGATTTATAATTATTTCAGTGTTGTTACAGCACACACCAGTATGTATACTTGAAGCAAGTTCATAAAACTTAAAATTATACATATTTTAAGGAGTCCTAATAGCACCATTTGATGTGGTAATTATTGATATTGGCTTCCTGTAGGAAGAGCACTGGAACAACTAGCTAATTTCACACGTAAAACAGCTGTCACCTGGTAATAGCATTAAAAGTCACTAAGCTAATCTACATTCAAAGCCATGGCATAGAGGTGAAAGGCCCTGTAGCCAATTATTACTCCTCTGAGCCAGACAGTCCCCAAACACAAACAACATATGCAGATCCATCCCTCCTTGTCTTTAATTAGACCCTGCCTACCCTCTGTGCAGCAGCAGAAGTGAGAAGGGCACATGTTAGGCAGTGGGGAGATCATCACAAAGAGATCCCAATGTGCTCTGCCTGGCATGTCCTGCATGTTGTACACAGGAACTAAACCCAGCATCAAGAGACAATGGTTGTAGTGTCTGCACTGCAAAACTTCTGATTTTCATGGAGCTAATAAATAAATAAATGGCATCTTGTGCAGAACCTCCCAAGTCTCTTTTTTTCCCTGTAATGACCGTGTCACTGACAGATTAATGATTAGTGTTTTTTCTGGTAGTTGTGGGTACACAAGGAATACAGGTTTGCACCTATTGCTTACAAGGAAATAACTTTAAAAACATCACTGGCACAATCTGGTACAGCTTGAGTGAACCTGGTGAATCTATCAAATTTGCAGTCATTATTAAATTGGGCAAAAGCTAATAAAAGAGGTCCAAAGAAAGGTGCCAGAGCAGCCAAGCCATCTTAGAGACTTCTCAGTCAAAAAATCTTACCTGGCTGTTGTAGCAGGTCCTGACATGGAGGACTCCATACCCATATCTATCCTTACTCCCTGCAAGGTTTCACTGGCTCTGATTCCAGCCTTTCTGGCAGAGTCGGTACAAGTCTGCTTCTGGTTCCAGGAAGAAACCAGATTTTCTGAAGGGTCCCCAAGAACCCACTCAGCCACTGAAGGGAGGGAGACTTATCCTTCTGTCAGGTGAATCCCCACCATCCCAGTGCCCCCTACTCTCCACACTCCCCACCTGGCAGAACCAGGATTCTGGCATGGAACTGATACAACTTAATGAAAATTGTGGCCAAGAAATGGTCAGCCTGGACAGTCCACTAACCCAGTGCAGCTGTGGCAGCAGCATGCACAGGGATTGATCCACTGAGTATCCACTTCCCAATCCCAGAAAGCAGCTCCAGAAGGGAAACAATCCCCTGCAATCAGCAGACAAGGAGCTCAAGATCAAACCAACACCCTTGAGTCATACACAGTCATTCTCAGAGAAACCTCTACCCTTCTTTACAGTACACTGACTTCACCACTTACTCAGAAGCAAATTAAATATTTCATTTCTGAATTTCAAGGGCAGCAAATTAAAACAACATCAGAAAGAAAAGGGATTATAATATAAATAAATAGAGCTGCACCCACAAACTGCAAATAATCACTTATTTTTATACACTGCAAGTCAGAATCTACACATGTTTTTTCTGTTTTCACTGATCTGCATGAACCTTAGTCTGGATTTTAAAAATAAATGTCAGCTTAAGAGTTTCCAAAAAAATGCTGTGAATTTTACTGTCAATGAGTCAAGAATGATCAATAAGCAGCAGGAGCAGGGTACTGCCTTTTTCCTCAGAAACAAATGGAGAAGATCTCAGAGCAGAGAGAAACTAACAGAGTGCAGGGAGAGGGAAGGGAGGGTCTGACACCGTGCCCTTAGAGCTGTGGCTCAGACTGATGAATTATCTCTGCTCGGTTAAATCTCTGGCATTGCTAATCAGACAAGAAGCATAAAATGGAAAGTTCATTAGCAAGATCATAAAAGAGTCAGACTGACAAAGATCATTCGACTTGGCGATGGGAAGGTCAGTTACAGGAATCGGAAAATCACTTTATTTAAGGAAAACAGGTTTGACCAGAAGCAACTCAGACTCCAGAAAAGACTTGCACTGGGATTCTGTGCAATGGTCTGCTTTATTTCTGAAACATAAACAGGGAAACATTTCCTTTGACACTGGATAAGCTGGACTTTCTTTAATCAACATCGTGCTGGCCCAGGGTAAGCTGGACAGTATCAGCTTCCCCCAGGACTGATTCATTTACCTCCACCCAGACCTGAGCAGCCCACAGCTCCTCTGTAGGAAACACTTCCAGCACAAGTCACACAATGGTCTCAGAAGTAGAATTGGCTAATTGTGTTGAATTACATGTGAAGGGTTTACAATATGGATCACTGCCCACTTGGGATTTAAAGGAGAGTGTAAAGTAATTTCCAGATTTCAGGATAATTCAGAAACTCTGTTCCCAGAGGTTACTAAATGCTCTTCTTATTACTACTACAGCCACACTGCACTGGGGGTTGGATTTTGTTTCTTCAAGGGTAGAAGGAAGAGGAGGTGAACCAGTGGTGGTTTATCTTACAATTAGAAGGAAAGAAACCAGAATGTGTATATTCCCCATATTTAGCCTGGTTTTCTAAGGAAATATGGAATAATAAGGCTTTCTATGGGTCCTTTTCACTTTTGACTTCGGAGAGGTCACTACCTTATTTCAATCACATTTGGGAGACAAAAAAATGACCAAAGGATTCATACACATCTCATGGACATGAATCAGGTAAAAAGGAGGCAGGAAATTTTTACTGCCCCTGGAGATAATACTACAACCTGAGCTCAGTTAGGATGACTGCAAAACCTGGAAAAATTCCATGGGCACCTTTGTTAGCCTTGAATAAACCCCATAAGAGACACAGAACTGCAGGAAATTCAGTCAAAGCCTTGACACATGCAAAAAACTTTTTCTAGTCCAACACCTCTACCTGGAGACGCTCCATGAGCCAAAGCAGCCAACTTCCAGCAAGCATTTTCCTTTCCAAAGCAATAGGCCAGCCAGAGTGGACAGAGGCAATTAAGACAGAAAAAATTAAGATGTTTGTCATTGTTTCTATACTAGTGAGCAGTCAAGAAAAAGCCACTAATCAAGGTTTTCTTGCCTTAGACCTGAACCTTGCCAGTGCCACTCTCCCTGCAGGACTGAATAGTGTCAAGTTCCTTTTTTTCTCCCTTGAAAAACCAGCACTTTCCCTACCCTACAAGCAATTGTTACAGTGCACATCAGGAAGGAAGCATTAAATAAATGTGGATGGTTTCTAAGCACCCTGCTTCATGCAGGATTAACTTGTTCAGGATACATTTTAGAGAATGGTCCTTTATGTTTATCGATGTCAAATCTAAATTGCAGTGGGGAGAAGTATTCTGACCACAAAAGAGCTCGACAGTTTTACAGCTAGGACACATAACACAATAACCATTTAGCCAGATTAAAGCATACTGAGAGCTGCATCAAATATTGTTTAGAGCACATAAAAACTGCTTTAATATTTAAATGTATCCCATGGCTGGGCTCTTTAGATTTGCTAGATTCACTGGGGCTGCACAGCTATTAGCTTCTACATTTCATCTTCAATTCCTCTTCACAGTAGGAGAAACATAAAAATGAGGGTCACTGCTTGGTCATTTCATTACCCCTGGCAGAGAAATGTGCTCTGCACAAATGAGGAAATATTTCAGATGTAGATTGTTGTAATGTTGGTGTGACAAAATGAAACCGGAGTAAAAAAAATAATAACGATATTATAATGGTTATTTTGTAGAATAACATTAAAATAATATGCAGTGTAGCAGTGGTTCCCCTATCAAAGAGCCTGGTGTGTGTCATTGTCATCATTTAAAAGGTCCATTAGCAAGAGCCCTGGAAATGTATGGCTCAAGGTCACAACCAAACTTAATGAGACTGAGCAGTAATTCAAAAACATTAAATTGTTTATGGTTAGAAATCTAATAAATAAATCCTCAGTACACACACGCACACACACAAATCTTAGCAGCAAACTCATCTACAACTCTTCCTTTATTTCTGTGAAAACAGAAGCTCAGTGAAAGAAATTTATAATCTGCTTAAAGCCAGAAATGGATTACATAAAATATCACTTGGGGAGATGTGTGACTTCATGCCACGACCATGGATTAGGCTGCACAAACAGTTTAGTCATGGGCACCCCTGTGACCCAAACACAAAGAGTGCCTTTGCCCAAAACCAGCAGCCACAACAGGGCAAAAGAAGGGCAAGGCAGGGAACAGGGGCCGAGCAGGCACAGAGCCCTCCTCTGCCTCTCTGCCTGAGCACAGCTCCTGTGGCCACAGGGAGAGGATCACTGCAGCCATGAGGAGGAGACTTAGTGCAGAAAAAATAGGAACACAATGCTATTTACTAATCACAAACTGTGAGGAAAAAGACAGTTATCTTCCTAACCCTAAGCTCTATTTGTATTATTTAAAGCATGGCATTTAATCTATATTCTAAATACCTGAATAAATGGAACTTGATTTTCAGTCGTATTCTTCTCCCCAAAAGAATTAGTGTGAGGTGCATTCCTCTGCTTTACCAATTATAAATTTAGATGAGAATGCAACATCCAAGAGAATCACTTCTAACACTGAATGAGAAATTTGGTTGAAATGAAAAATCCAGCATTACTTACTGCAAGGCTGTTCCTCTACAGCTGTCTGGACTGGCCCTGAGCTCACCCTCACACTGGCCATGTCACTGGTCCTGCAGGATCAGGGCATATATCTTATGATGATCCAATCGAGAATTCCTGCGTACAAGAATGACTGAAGTTGGGTATGTTCAGCACAATCAAAGTCACAAAAATGTCGGAAAAGTAATTTAGGTGGTTTTGAGGAGAAATATTCTAGTATATTTAGACACATATGCCAAAAAAATTCCTTATGAGCAATAACTTTTAGAATAGCCTCCAATGTAGAGTATTAGGATCTAAAGACCAAAGCCCTGCTGAATATTAACAAACACAGGAAATCTTTTCCAGTCTTATTGTTTCTGCTTGAAAACCCTTCTCCTAAACCTCCTGGTTTAGTATCACTTACTTTCATAAGCCTTATAAAAATACCACAAATGGAAACAAGATTCCCTAACACAGAATCACAGAATTGTGATGGAAACACATGATGAAACACAAATGCAGTCAATCAGAGAAACTGATTCTTGGGGGGAAAATGCAGACTGTGTACTCTGCTGCCATTCCTGTAAATGGAATTCAGCTTCCAGGTAACTTACATGACTTGCTGACAGAATGTTTTATTGATGTCACGGTGATCTTTGTATTTCATTTCCTAGCTGAGTGTGGGTGCAAGGGAAAAGGCCTTTGCAGGCAACTGTGCTAACACTTCTCATCTGGCTGTGCACAACAGCTATTTGTAGACTGCCAGTGCATGGAGAGCAGTGGCACACCTCTCTGCAACTTTAATCCATAGCAGGAGCTGGAAGCACATCCAAAAAATTATAAGTTACATATGAGGAAAAATATTAGTCTGTTAGCAGTTAAGTCACAGCCCTGCAATGAGTAAATTGCAAAGCAATGCAGCTTTGTCTAATGACTGTCAGTTGACCAAAAAAGAGCTCAGGGATATGTAGCACATGCAAAAATAAAAGCCCATACATCTTGATTTAGATACAATGAAAGCATTTCCTCTGATATGGCTTTGTAGTTTTCCACCAGAACCTTTCATCCAAGCAGCCCCAGCTCCTATGCACACAGTAGCATAGCTCCTACACACAAACCCCCTTCTGCCTGGTGGCTCACTCCATCAGAGTTCACATCTTTCCTGCAAACAGGATATGATTCAAAAGTGACATAATGCACATTCATCCCAATCTCCCAATAATCCCCTTTCACCACTTGTGGAAATGCTTGGTCAATAAAACCTAATGACATTATTGCAGTAAAGTCATTTTCAAGTTAAGTGCCTGGCTGTCTGTCCCTAGGACCCCACCAACAGTCAGGCTCCAATCCAGCAAGTAAACAAAGGCTTCAATTTTGCAAATGATCTCATTTGCTGAGGGTCAATCCAGATTCCATTTAAACCAATGTGAGCCTGCTGTCTGTAAAGGTAGTTGGACCAGACACCACAAATGTAGGACCCCTCCTTTTGCTCACACTCCCTAAATCCTTCCTTTGCAGGATTTGTCAGGTTCCATCTCCTCTGCGTGTCAGAGTCACCAGGCAGTCAGGATGTGCTGTGGCAGCCTCCAGGGCTGCTCTCTGAACAAGCTGCACCTGGGGATGTGGGCTGTCCACCAGCTGGTTTTGCTGGGGGTGCCCAGATGATCCAGCCCCAGATTTAGATACCATGGCAACACAAGCTGACACCTACAGTGGTCCCTGCAAGGCTGGAGGTGGTGTGCTACAGAGAGTTTCATCTCCATGATCTGCCCAGTTTCACTCATGTCTAAACTCCTTCTTGTCCCTCTTGCACCAAGGCAAAGCTCCACATCATGGGGCAGGGAAGGGACAAGTGACAGAGCCCAACCCTGGCCACAAGGCAGCTCAGCCCAGCACGCCAATACCAGGCACAGCAGGGCAGGCAGAGCCAGCAGCTGCCTCTGTGGACACACAAACCTGGGAGCCTGCTCCAGGGCAGAGCACTGAGAGCACATCTCACCTGGGATGTGCACATCTCAGCAGGAGAACTGCTCCATGGCTGCCACCATCTTTTTCAGAGCCTGCTGCATCTCCAGGTAGGAAAAGTAGCTAAATAGCAGCAGCTAAATAGCAAGGTTTTAAAAGAAAAGATTTCCAGGCTTGGATCTGACAGAGTTTCCTGGAGCAGTAGAGAAAAGTGCTGCTATTTATGAGATGGTCAAAATGCTACCTTCAAAAACACCAAGAGTCCTTTTCATCCCTTACAAAAATCTCTGTTGCTCAGGATTGAAATTGCTGTTGAATTCTCCCCTTTGTAAAGAAAGAAATACTACTGAAAATGAATAATCAACAGCAGAGCTGGGGAGGAGGAGAAGGACTCCCTCAAGAAGTGAGAGGAGCAGGAGGTGGTTGCAGGGGAATGAAGTCAGGTTGTCCCAAAGTAGGTGTCACTGGGAATAGGAACGGAGTCCATAGCCTCTCCCACAAACCCACCAAAGCTCTTACAAGCAACCACCCAGGAACTTCTAACTAACAGCAGCCTGACACCTTTATATTCATCCACCCAAATCCACAACCCCTCCAGCATCCCAAGAAAGCCACCTGGCAAGAAATGAAGGTAACTGGAGGCTCCCATCCACACCCTCTGTACCGCTGCAGGTTCCAGCAAAGCGGTTTAGCAGACACCAACATTCACTGCTTGACTTGCATTGTGCCACCACAGGCTGCTCGTGGTTATCAAGCAGAGCACAAGCCCCCCAGCACAAGAGCAAGCCCAGGGCTCCACTTTGCCAGGCACAAATATTTCACGGGTATTTCAGGTGTTTCTAATCCCTCCTGTTCTGTAGGAAGTGTTACATCATTGCTGTCAACACACACCCCCACTTCCAGGCAGGGCTTGGGGGGAAATTAATTTATTCTCTGTTTGTTCTTCTCTCTTCAATCCTAACTGCCATCATGTCACTCTGACTTGGAAATCTGAGGGGCTCCCATGGAGACCAGACATTCCATTTCCCATTTTATCAGTCCCACACACCAAGCTGTCCCCTCAACCCCCAGCCCAGGGACCCACCAGACAGGGAACACCACAGAGCTTTCCACTTAACGTGCTGCCATTCATGGAGAGCCCCCAGAGTCACTTCAGAGCAGAGCTTTGGGATGGAACAGAGACAATTCCTAAAACCCCAGAGCAGAGAGGCAGTGGCTTAATGACAGTTCAGCCCATGAATCCAGAATAGCAACTCGTTTGTTGTCTGAAGCTGGAATCCACTTTGTGTGATGACAGATAGCTTAGGAGAAGCAGATCCTGCCTGCCAAGAGAACTTCAAAAAGGACAAGGGGAATGCAAAAATCTGGCTAGAAACCAAATGCTTTGCTAAACCTAGATAACACACTGTTTACCAACAGCAAACTAGATTAGAGGGGGGGAAAAAAAGGATTTATGCAAATGTTCTTAATTTAATAATTATGATCAGATATGGCTTTGTTTCTTCCATGTAATTTGTGTAATACAAATAAAGTACAAGGGCTCTCTTCCCCTATAGGAAATGAGAATTATTAAACATTGCACCGAAAAGCGAAGGAATGTGTTTATTGACATGAAAAATGATCCTGCGGATACAAAAGCTTTTGTATGTTAATTGCTAAATGTCAGTGCCATTTAGAAAGTGGTTGCAGAAGGAAAGAATTCCTTTCCAAAACAGAAGTGGCTTTTCCTCATCCACCATCCTGATTCAAGGCTGCATCTTGAAAGTATTTACGGCTGTGTTTTGATCGGTGACATTGGGTTAGTACCCAAAAAACATCCTCACTTCATATTGATGTGGTTACTTGCTAGGAGGCATAAAGGAAGTGAAGGATTTCCTCCCAGTTTTATTACTGAATGCTCAAAATGTTTCCTGGGGTAAACAGCACTAAAGCCATCTGGTTTTTTTTCTTTTTTTTCTTTCTGGAAACAAAAGGAGGACAACGGTAGCAACCAGCGAATGGAAAAATACAGGACTGGAGCAGTGCTGTGAAAAAAGGCCTTGCTCTGAAGAGGGAAGGTGAACAGCCACAGGTGTGTTTAGCTGATAGACACAATCAGCAGCACTGAGAGTCTCTGCATCTGCTGTCTCTGGTCTTCTGCCTTGCTCCATAGAGGAGAAGAGAAGTACAGAATGTGTGATTCAGCTGCCAGATAGTTAGAGATGCTCCAGTAAGTAAAACTTTGGACTGGAAAATGAAGGAGCTCCTTAACATCTTTAATTACAGCCTGTAGATTTACTGCTCCGGGTGGGGTTGTTTCCCAACAAATCCAAACCTTTGCTGTCCTGATGGAGAAAGACAGACAAAGAAAGCTTACCATGCATTAATGAGCATATTTGCAGAAGGAAATGTATACACACTATCCAAAACCTGTTTGTGAGCCATGCAAACCCTTAGAGGTACAGAGCAGCCACCAGCAGAACCAGTAGTTGCACTGAGTCAAAAAACAGGGCATGTTTCACCATGATGAAACAACAGAACTTGCAGAACACCCTGTGGGATTCTCCATCATCCAGCATCTCCTGGAGAACCTCTGGCTATAAAACCTCAGGACAGTTTAACCAACACAGAGGAGAGGTTGATGTGCCATGGGTTGCCTGCCAAGCCACCCCTTCCACATGCAAAACCTTTCTCTGCCAAACCAGAGCCAGCAGCCATGGTCATGCAGAGCTCTCCTTTCCTAAGTCTCTCCTCAAAAAATGTTATTTCCACAGCTCTGCAAGCATGGTCCTCACAGCTATGGGCAATCCATGGCTTTCCCAGGAGGAAATCATACAGTTTAATGACTCATCTGGTAAATCTGGCTTATTTATAAAAGATTATTTATTCCAGTTATAGAGCAAGGGACAAGGAATGCAGGTGATGCCAACAGCCCTGCAAGTCTGCATGGGAACAAAATGCCTCTGGAAGCACCTCTGCAGCTGCAGCTCAACATTTGTGTTCCCCTGGCACTGCTGGGGGCTGCAGTTGTGTTTCTCCATTAATCGTGGTGGATTGAGGCAGAGAGACCACAGACAACCCTTGGACCTCTACTGTCTTATATAAAACTGCAAAACTTACAGGGTGAAGAAAACTGCCACCAAAACAATTTAAAGGCTGGGGAGGAGGAACTGCTTCCAGTGAGAAATTTGATGGGCAGAATTTATTGAGCTTATCAAAGAGAAGACCAAGGGTGACTTGATTACAGGGTATTAAGTACCTCCATGGAGAGAAAATACCAGCCATAAAGGGCTCTTTAATCTAGCAGGGAAAGGCTTAACAAGGACCCATGGCTGGAAGCTAAAGCCAGACAACTTCAAATAGAAAACACAGAGCAGACTTTTAACAGCAAAAGCAGGCTGGCAAAGGATGCAGTGGATTCCTCAGCCCATCCTGGAAAATGCTGCACAGCTGCCTTCATTCCCAGCAAGGGCCAGGCCTGCAAGGAGCACTGCTGAGATCCTGCACACAGCAGAGCTGGAGCCATGGGAGATGCTGAAAAGGGAGAGGGACTGGACCACCCAAACCCACCTTGTGCAAGAGCACCTGGCTCTGCACCACGGCCAGGTGAGGTATGTGCTGCAAGGAACAGTTACTCCTACAGAAGAGGGAAAAGATTCATTGCAGCTGTTTAACAGATAAATTTGAAATCAGCCTTCATCAAAAAGAATTCAAATTTACTGTAACTGATTTTGGTTTTCCACCTGCAGAGCAAGATTGAAGGAATATTCAAAGAAGATTAAAAGAAGGGTTTGGCTACTGCTTTGTAAAGCATTTGGTATCCTAGTCATGTTTGGGATTCTTCCTCCTGCCTGACTAATCACTTCTATTTCCTGTTTTCTTTGAAATTGCTACTATGTTCTGCATTGCTGGAATCTGAAATATTGTTTCATGGAACATGATTGTATTTGTGCATACCACAAACTCCAGAGATGCCAAATTCCTTTCTGTGTTACTGCTCTAGCTCTTGAAAAAATATTTCCCATCTCCAACAAATATCAACACCTCCGCCCCAAGAAAAGCATGAAAACTTCAAACCCCTATAAAAATGTTTAACCACTAAAACAAAAAACAGTGATGAAAAATTGTACTTCTCTATTTGCACTCACTGCCTGCCTTATTCTGCACTCAGAAAAATTGGTGAAAAAAATCTTTGGTGGCCATTCATTTCATGAATTCATTTAATTTCAAAACATGTTCATTTCCTTCAGCTGAAAGAAAAGTCTTGGAATTAAAGCAAAAAACCAGGGAAATTGTGGATTTTTCCTAACACTACCACTGATTAAGAGATGGGCCCACTATCACATAGATGATTTCTCCTTTACTGAAAAAAAATCAAAAGGTTTACAATATTCATTTCCAGGAAATTCAGCTTTTTGTGCTTTCACATCTGCAAAGGGATGCTGGGTCAGCTGATGGGAAGCCAGATGTATTTCAACTCTTAGTTATATTCTCTTGAACAGTAAGTTCAGGGGTTTTTTGTATAAAAATCTGTGATTCTGCAAGTAAATTCCCACTGAAATTCCACTTTTTAGGTACTTCCCTGTCCTCAGCCAGTGTCAGGCTGAAGCCTGCACATGTGTTGTATAGTCTTTGTCTCCTGCTCATATTCAGGAAGGTTCTCTGCTGCCTTGCTTTTGTGTCCTTCTCCCCACACACCACTCCTATTTTCATCATTAATGGTTGATAAATAGCTAATGAGTGGCTTGGACATTAGGGCCTCCCTTTCCATCTGGGCTACATGCTATTTTACAGGCCCTGCTAAATCTTTATTAGATTTGGGTGCACATTATTGATTTAGGTAGATGAAGTCGTTGTAACCTCATCTCAAAGAGAAAGGAAGCAGGAGAAGGCAAATGTAACCCAGCTGTTATTTTCTGTAGCTTTGCAAATCAATAGGAGGGAAAAAGTCAAAACAAAACCAAAAAGCGTCCATTAAAAATAAAAGTCATAACTGGACCTTAAACCAAATGCAATGGTCTTGCAGGCACTTGGAAGCAAAGAACTGAGAGAGGCTATAAAAGTTAAGAGCTTTTCCCTTTTTGGCACTACAGAATAGGTGGTAGTTTCCAGTGAAGAGATAACGTTAATAAAATACCAGGCTGTTCCTAGGGCAAAGTGACATCTATTTAGAGAATAAGAACACTTTACCTAAGACATAGTGATAGCTTAATAAAAGGGCATCTTTTGGTTAAGTTATTTTTACTCCTGTTAAATGGCCATATCAGCACGTGCAGCTCTAATAACAGAAGAGCTCAAGCTTTATACTAAGCACTTTTGAGCATCCAGTCAGAGGTAACTTAAGCACAGAAATCCTACAGAAAGTCTAGCATTCAGGGCTGGTCCATCTGAAAGATTTCAACCACACTTATAATCCTGTGGGTGTCAACATCAAGAGCGTGTATGGGTTCAAAAGACCTTGCATAAATATATGAAAAAGGAACCTGGAGGTACTTTAGGAAAGAAATCCTGGCATAGATGTGTACAAGAGCTGTGTATTCATCCTTCCCTGAAGCCCATTCCATACACAGGGCAGGGTGAGCCAAGGTGGAGGACAGCACTGACACAGCTGCTGTGCTCCTGGAGACTCACTGGCGGCTCTGTGCCTCTTCCTCCTCTTCCCAGCAGTGCTGTCAGGCCAGGCCTGTCGTGCCCAGCTCCACCAGGCAGCTCACAGCTGTCAGTTCCCAGCAGAGGTGATCCCAAGCTGAGCACCTGCTCCTCAGACAGAGTGCCAACTCCAGCTCAGCCCTCCCCATCTGGCCCCCACCAGGGCCTCTCTCCTCATTCTCTGTTTTGGAGAATGCAACCCAGGGTGGCAAATTCCACCAGGCAGCAGAGCACTTAGCCAAACTCACAAAGGACTTGTGTATTGTATGCCTAATCCAGGGCATTTTGGGATTCCCCATCCTAAAGCCACATACCAAACCACACAAAAGCCGTTTTCACCTGGACTCGGGGTTGTTGTTCTCTCCTAATGCACCGTGACAGCCTGCCCTGCTGCTTCCAAATCACAGCTCTTTGATCTCCCCATTCTAAAGGAATATGAAATTCAAGACTGCTGGTTGTATCCAGGAGCTGTCAAGTTCCACCAATCTCCCTCCCCTTCACATGACATCCAGCTGGTGTTTACCTCTGCAGCCACATTCTGGCATGGAATTCCAAAGTCAGGGAGCATGGAGCTGCCATGAGGGGCCTTGGGTCACCTGCACATAGTTAGCTTCTGCAGGACTTTGTCCAGTTTATGCCCAAGACTGTGCAAACCCCTCTGTCCTATTTACCAGGTGGATTTGGCTGCCTGGAAGAATTCCAGGCTGGCAGCACAGCTCTCTCCCTGCATGGAGACCTGGCAGTTCAGCAGTGCAAGATCCAAACTCTTTATTCACCCCTGTGTTTCACCTGATACGATCAATGGTGATGTGAGTGCTCATTTTCCTCCTGCCCACTCATGGCCAGCATTAAATGCTCAGCTCATCAGAGTGTGATAACAGTCACACAGGAGTCTCCCTGTTTTCTGGTGACAGAGACCATGACAGAGCACAGTATATTCCATTTTACTGCTCCTGTGACCAGCTCCCAACCAGGCACAGCAACCTCATTGCCCACCAAGCACAGGTGCATCTCCAGCCCTCTGCTTTAAACCAGCCAGAGACCCAACACCCTGGAAACCCATGTGGTTTCCAAGACACTGGAGAAGAACTTGGAGGATTTTCAAATTGTCTACATCTCCAGGCACTTCTGCAACTGATGCTGAGTGCACCAGCCTGGGCTGTTTTGAAGGTCATACCATAGGATCCCTGCTATGCTGCAGTCTGCAGCAGAGCACTAGATGCAATCCTCTCCAACAGTGAGGCTCTGGGACACTCATAAGAAAATGTGACCATATCTGTTCAAAATGCAGTTGAGAAACTACTGCCCGAGGGGCAACACATCGTAGCCTTCATTTACCATTTCATGGTTTCACAGTTACACTAAAAAGGTCAAAACCTCCCTTCACCAAACTGGTTTGAGTGAAAAGTTGTGTATTTCTGTCTGGTGCCAGGGATCACTAACCTGTCTCCAGCTCTTTCCAGATGTGCAGTAAGAGCACAGTTCCCAGTCTTCCTCATCTTCCAAAGACCAGAAAGGTCCTCGGATCAAAACCACAACAAATTACAGCAGCCACCATCACCACAGCTGAATGTGCAAGCCACAGGTGGAATGAGTGTGAGTTTTATGCTCATGTGACTGTTCATTTTCTAGATAAGAAGACAAGGAAGAGATGTAAAGTGAAAGGTTTTTATTTGACCCAGTAAGGGTCTTCATGCACTCTCCACTCCCTCACTCCAACTTAAACCCAATTGTCTCTTGTTGGACTTAGTTGCTGCTACAGCCAGAATTTCCCTTTTTTGCCTCATTAGCCAAAGGAGTGGCTAGTTTTAAAGCTTTGTTAACACTTCCTTCCTTCTCCCATCCATAATGCTCCATCAGACATCATCATGGTTCAGTGAGCAAACAATGAAGAAAAACGTACATTAGACAGTTTGCTGAGACTGCCTGCACTGCTAGTCCCAATTCTGCTTTTTGTTAATTCCTGAAACACTTCTGCCAGGCAATACCTACTCTGCAGCAGGAAGCAGCAGTCCTGGAATCACAGGATACCAGCTCTGTTTCCACACAGCAGCAGAGGGAGATGCTGCAGTGGACTTGGCAGTTCTGGTCCTTGGAGTTCACACTGGCCATGTCTCTGCTCCGCATGGATACACCTCAACATGTGCATGGATATGGAGCTCAGGGCTCCTCAGACACTTAGCAGCATCTGTGGCAGGGAGACACAAGCTGTGAAAAGGGCCAAAACATCCCACATGCTTGGGAAGAAATACACCATGTAGTTAACCCTCAATGTTCACAGCTCGTTCCCTCCCCACCACCTTACCTCCAAAGAAATCCTTGAGTCACCGCTGCCAAAAGAGCAGTGACATTTCAAAGTAGCCACATGCAGATTAACCAGCACTTTTGTTGGCTCCTAAAGAGTCAACACAAGCTGATCTTACAGCCCCAGACGCACCAGGCCTCCTGCTGCCACTTATGTGGCCACAAGCAGAGATCAGAGTCATATGTTCTCATCCTTCACCACTCAGTGCCTGTGCTGGCTCCTTGCTTGGCTCGGAGTCAAAACCAACATTGTCTGCAGCAAACACAGAATTTGTGGCACCTGGGCTCTCACTCAGAACAGTGTTCCCCACAGTTACAAGCTGGGGTAAATAAGAGAGATCATGACAAAACAAACACCAGTAGGTCATCCTGAATTCAGGGATTGTGCTCTGTATTCCCAACCACCACCATCAGACACCTCATCCTTCAGTGTATAGACACTTTTCAACCTGCAGACCAAGAACCCCCGGGAATCCTGAGACAATTCTACAAAGAGTAATTAAGAAAAGTGAGTCTGTTGTTAATGGACTTAAATTAGCTCTATGGGGATCCACATACTCTGAAAAGTTTTTTTTTAATAAGAAAAAAAAGAAGGTTTACATGGACATTCACTGCAGAAGTCAGAGACACCTTCCTGCATTTATCACATCCCTGCACTGGGTCTGTCTGACCAGCTCTGTATGTGGTGATCTCTTGCTATGCTGTTGTTTTACATAAACTCAGCCCATGAGACCCAAAATCAAACAGCAAAAGATCACTGCACTGAGACATAAGCAGAAGAAAACTTCTTTCCTAAAATTGATGTTCATAAAACTGAAAACAAACTAACTTGGAGACATCTACTGTAACACAGTGTCACTGATCAAATATTGCAAAAGGCTCTCTCTGAAGAGGAGCCCCTTGCTTTGCCACATGTGCCCAGTCCTCTCTAAACTTCATTAAAATCTAGTAAAAAATAAATAAGATAAATATCATTTGCATTTATAATACGAATTAGAAGGGCTTGCCAGATGGGGAGCTCTCCTCCAGCAGGGCCGTTGTTTTCCAGGAGAGAAAAGCACTGGCACTACCCAGCTGTTTGGGGCCTGTGATGTTCCCACTCCCAGAAAACCATCGCCCCTGGCTTCTCCCTGTAATTAGTTCGTGCTAATACCCTTGGCTGGGCTGCGGAAAAGTCACATTCTGAAAGATCACCCTTGTGAACAGCTGTACTCAGGAGACAAAACGTCACCACTCCAAGCTGTCAGCCAATTCATCTCCAGCGAAAGTCAACCGGGCCATAAATTGGGAGTTCTTTATCTCAGGACAGCAGACTGAGCGGGGCTTTAATTGCCGAGCTATGCTAATGAGCCTGGTTCTTGACACGAGGTGCTTCGTGGTGGCTCTGTCTGAGAACACGGCACTGTCACCCCCCCCACAAGGGCACACACAATCGGCTTAAAGCTGTCTGGGTACAGAAAAGAAATCATGTAAGGGTTCCCTCAGCATGGCACCTTATCAAAGGCATCGTTAACAGCTGCTTCTGGAGTGGCAGAAGCCTCTCCTGGGTCAGCCTCAGTTCAGTTCACTCCTATTCTTTCCTCCTTTCACAGCTTTTTTTCCTAAATCGTGAGTTCTGTAAACATCGCTGTCAAATCATCTGCAGGGGAACAAAATGATACCAAGAATTCAGTGTTTCTTCACAGATAAGAGTTGTGTCTGTTTTTAAAAGGAATTAAAACAAATCATGCCCGGGGAAAAGCAGGCAAAAGAATATCAGCCGAAGCCTTTCTTGCTAATTTCTTGAGTAAAGCTCTGTTTCAGCCTGGATTTCATTTTTTTCCTTTTGGGTTAGGGGCTGCAGTAATGAAAAGAGTTATTTTAACATTCATATTTTGGAAAATAATCAGAGAATCACAGAATTGTATGGGATGGGAGGGATCTTAAGGATCATGTAATTTCAACCCCGCTGCCATGGGTAGGGAATCTTCTGCTAAATCAGCTTACTGAGAGCCTGACCTTCAATATCTCCAGGGATGGGGAGTCCACAGCCTCCCTGGGCAAAATAATATCCCAGGTGGACACAAGGCTACAGATTTCCTTGTCCAGATATCAAATGCTCTTTCATTTGTCCCATTAATGGTGAGGCTGGCTTGCCACAGAAAGCCCAAGCCGCATTTCCATGGATAAAGCCAGTGCTCAGCATCTTTAAAAATCATTAGTACTTAAACATGGTATTATTATTCTTGGGGCACTACCCAGGGACGAGTGCAGACATCACAGACCCCGTGTGCCAGACACTCCACAAACATCCATTTCCCCAGCCTCTGAGATCTTCTAACCTGGGGGCCCAACCCTGCACACACTTCAGTAACCACCAGCATCTCATGGCCCGACTGAAATCAACACAACTGATGAATGGAATGAAATCAGTAATTACCCATGTGCTTAATTATTTGCAGAACTGGGGGCTAAGTGCTTAATTTTTAGCTTTACGCTTGAAAATATTGGTTCTAATCCTGTGTGCCTCACTTTGCACTCAATCCCACAAGGAACAGCACGGTCTGGCCTAATTAAGCAAAAGCACTTAACGAAGTGTTTAACTTTAAGCATGTGAACAAACCCATTGACTGAATGCTGCACTGCTTGGGGTTGGCTCAGCCCCTTGCAGGATTGGGCCCCCTGTTAAGGGGACATAACTGAGGGAAACATGATCCAAACCCCAAACCTGTCCAAGGCCAGGTGCTCAGGGTGTTGGACGCCCCAGAGCTTCACTGCCCAGCAGTGGTGGGTGAGGCAGGAGCCCTGGCAGGGCTGAGGATCCACCAGTGTGTCCCCTGCTCCCATCCTGGATGGCATCCAAGTCTGCCAGTGCAAGAGGCTGCACAGAGGCAGTGCTGGGATTTAAAGTGAAGCTGCAAATGTTCTCTGTAATTAACTGACTGGAAGCCTTCATGCTGAAAAGCACAAAAGCACATCCCTCATTTAACACTGGCCACAGTTCCCACTCTGCAGCAGAGGAACAGCCCAGCCCTGCTGCAGCACAGGTGTCCCAGGGGCTGGAGCAGAGTGGGACAGGCATAGGCCAGGGGTGGGGGCTGCAGGAGGGGAATTGCAGCCAGATGCCTCTGCCCCTCTGCTTCCCCCTCCTTTTTTTTTTTTTTGCCAGGCTGAGGAGTACCTGGAATGGAGCACGTGCATGAGGAGACCCAGCTCTCCCCAGGCCTGGGCTACCTGGGACGAAGCCTCCAGCCGTGGCTTGCTTCTTACAAGCCCTAATTTTAGGCCCTTTAGGACACAAAATAATGATAACACGCTCCCTGGAAAAAAAAAAAATCCCCTTGGGCCTGTGTAAAATTAGCAGTGTGCTGACTGTCCCACTTTCGCTCCTGCTATGTGGGGCAGCCTGGCTTATTAATACACTGGACTCATTTCAAGATCCTTTGCTTTCCCCCTTGCAAAGGGAGCCTGGAGGCAGCCAGGCTGCTTCTCCCAGCAGTGCCAGAGATGCCCCTCTTACCCTGACAGACAAAGCCTCCTCCACACACCTGAGAAGGTAGCAGGACAGGACAGGGCAAGGTGGAGGAGCTGCAGGCTACCCTGCTGTTGCAGGGGAGGAAGAGGAGGGATGTGCCCTTTGCTGGCACAAGAGAACCTCCAACAATGAAGGTGAAGCACAGCTTGGACTCTCCAAGGGGGAGAAGATAAACCACAGGTGCTCTCCACCCTCCAGAGCTTCTGACAGCAGCCAGGGACTTCAGTGCCACTCCTGGAGGGAGCTGTCCTTCTGTCCTACACAGAAACACACACCCTTCCCCTGGAAACAAAGCACAGCTTAACAGGAAAACTTCTTGAAAGTGCCATCATTACCATAATTCAATATTAGTGTAAAATACAACCTCTGCCCAGGAGCTCAGAGGAGGTTGGTCCCTTGAGGCCTGTTGTCTGCCCAGGTGAAAACCCCCTGACAGGACTCCCCAGGGTAAGAGAATTTCAGAGCTGCTGTGAGATTTCTTCCAGTGGAAGAAAATCCCAGCTAAACTGTAATGTGCAAGGAGAAACCTGGGGAGAAGGGAAAAGGGGAGCTGACCCCCAGACACATCTACATTAGAGCCATTTAAGGAGAAAGAACCTCAGCTAAAAGAACAAAGTTTTCAGAAATAAGGTTTTTCATAACGTCACACAGCCTGTTCTTTCACGCCAAACTGCGATCTGCTCCAACATTGTTTTATCTCACACTGTTCACACTGTTGTGACACTCCAATCCTGAGCCAGCTTCCCTGTTAAGTAGTGATTTAAACTGAAGTCAGACAAAACCTCACAAAATTAGTACCAGATTTGACTGAGATAAGGAACACAACAACCTACGAAGAGAGAGAGGAAAGGAAAGATCTGGGGAGAAATGATGTTGTGTACCATAAACCAGACAGTGTATAAACTGTCCTTGCCCCATACAGCCTCAGGAGCTAAGCCTGCAAATCAAATACATTTCAGTAAACAAAAATCTACAGGAATGGCACTGTTTTTCCCTGTGGTTGGGGTTTTTTTCCTCCCATGGGGACAGCAAGTTGTGTTGCTTGCCTTTTTTTCTCCTTTCTACAAGGTACATTATTCCATTTAAGTGCTTATGTGTGTTTATTAATAGAGCAAAAATGAGTGAACGAGGAGCTGCTCTGGGGAGGCTGAAAGTCTGCACTGGAGCAGTGAATCAGAGGAACAAACCCATTTAGAAAAATGCTCACTTTAAGACAAGTTCCTTTCACATTTGAATTATTTTCCTCTACACCCCAAACGTAAGCAGACCCAGTGACATGTCAGTCCTACAACACCATGTACACACCCCGGGCAGGACCCTCCAGCTGCATCTCCTGATGTTGTACTAAAAAACAATCAGAAAGTGACCAACAGCAGCTCACACGTGCTGAGAAGCAATGAATAATCACTAGAAATGTTTAGAAAACATCCCTCACTCAGCAAGGCCTGAGTCAGGCTGTAGAGGAAGCCCTGTAAGACTGGCACCATCACAGCTATTGCTTCCATGTAGTGGATGGATGAGATGAGACCTGAGATGATTCTGGCCCTCCACAATGTGTCCTGTACCCACAGGTGAGCCCCGAGTCTGCAAAGACCTCCTGGGCTGATGGGGACACCTCACAGCTCCTTGCAGCTGCTCTCCAGAGGCACAGGTGACATTACTGCCAGCCCCAGAGCAGGGAGACCATCCTGCTGTGCTCACTCCTGCTGACAACACAGAGGAAAGACCTGGAAAAATGCACACACAAAACCAGTCACAAATGTGGGCACAATTCCCAAAGCAGTGGGAAAGCAGGTCCCCAGAGCTGGCCTTGAAAAGGGAGTCAGTAGAAAGTGAGGCACACAGGGAAGATGTGCCAGCAAAGGCCACCAGAGAGGGAAAGCACACATTGTTCACTTGCTAATGAAAGGTGTTTAGTAACGTGAGAAGAAATATTTCAAGACCAGCTCATCACTTACCATAGCCCCCTCCAGTTTTGGCAGTGACACCTGAACTCCTCCTACCTGGAGACCACAAAGCTCCCTGTGGACACCAAAGGTCGTGTACATTTTATTCATTTACTGTTTCCAAAGGGCACTCGTTGTTATTTACTTGCTGTCAGTATCTGTGCTCCGCAGTTTCAGCTCTCTCTTGGCTTTGCTAAAATAGTTTCCCAGCCAGTGGGAGGCTGCTGCTGGATGCAGCAGAGCCAGGAGAGTCTCTGATGTGGCCATATCCCCCGGCAAACCCCAGCCCCAAACCCCCGTGTTTACAGTATCTCTGTCCCCATGTGTTCTCAAACCAGATTAGCTGATTTCAGACAGTGCCTAATGAAAGCTGAGCTTTTCCATTGCCAGCATTTGCCTTTCCAGCCTGAAAACACACGGCTGGAGGATTGGCCTGGCATCCAGGCTGCAGCATGTGACTCTAATGAGGGAGGGCTATGAACTGCAGGACTAATGCACACAAGCGCAGAAGCAGCTCCCTGATGTGACCTGCTTCACTGGAGTGGAAGGATTTATTTTTTTTTTTTTTTTGTGATTAAGGCCCACTATGGGGAAACAAACCTATTCTTGGCTCTTTCACAGCCCTAGCAGGCGATTATGAACAAATTCTATAACCATGTTCCACCTCAGGAGGACCCCACCACGATAACGAGATAAAAATGCCCTTTCTCACAGGAGGATGCAGCAGGGATGCAGCAGGTTCAGGCATTAGCAGGATGAATGTCACAGCAATGCCTGTGAAATGTAAAGACTAAAATTGGAGCAAGCCCTGCAGTGTTGGCTTTGAAAGCCCACATGGAATAGCTGGATCACAGTGGTCTTTTGGATCTCTGAGCAACACCTGCAGCCAGTGTGGCTTCACTGCTTCCCTCCTCCCTGCCATCCTACCCAACAGCAGCCTGCTTGGAAAACATCAGGAAGGAGAAGCCAGCAAGCAGAGCAGCTGTTACATGGCTGGGTGTCAATATAAGCATTTCGTGCCCATCAGGGCACCAAGGGACAGGTTTTCCCTCACTCCCACCTTCAGGTACCACCCTGCTGGCTGGGCTGGGCCTTCTCCTGGAGAAGGGCAGAGCTTGCTCCTGAGCCACCTCTTCCCCCACCTTTAACATTAAGGAGGAAATAAATCAAAGAGACTGAGGTACTCAGGCACCAACATGGCAGGGAAAGTGGCTTTTTTCCCATTTTTAGTTCAGTGTTTGCATACTTATGCCAACAGATATTGCAGCTAGACCCAAAGGTGCTGCAATGCCCAGAGGCTGAAGGCAGTCCCTGCAGCAACAGGGATTTCCTCAGCCCCTGGCAGGTAGAGGCAGTGCCAAACCCCCTCAGTCCAGTAATGAGGAGTGCCAGGCACCACTCAATCTCCTGGACATTCCCAACAGTCTGCATCACCTTTCTCTAATTTGCTTCTGAAGGAAACAGAAAAATAACATTTTCTATCTGCTTTTGCATGAGAAAGTCACAAACAGATGAGAAAGTGAGTGACTAACTAGAAAATAGTAAGACGAGCTGCCCTGAGGAGCTGCAGCCCCCAGCCTGTGTGCAGACTGTGCTACTTCAGTGAAACCAATGTATAGTAATGTAAATGTAAATTTACAATGTAAATTACAATTTGAAGTCAGGTCTGTACAGTTCACACAGTTTCACAACTGATGTCACAGAGTACCAAGCGTAACTTTTGTGGAAAAGCTTTTGCTGTTCTTCCATCATTCTGATTCAGAAATATTGTCCCATCTGCTTTAAATTGCTTCATACTGGTGGGTTTTTTCTGGCTTATTGCTACATCTCTTCCCTCCCTCTTTATACATATTATTTCCTGGTTTTCCACAGAGCAAGTAAAAGCCAACCCACATTTTCATATTTCACACACCTCTTTTTTTCCCTATCACTTCAGGTCTCTCACTGTCCTGGAATTAGCCCAGCTTTTGTTTTGTTTTGTTTTGTTTTGTTCTGTTCTGTTCTGTTCTGCTCGGTTTTTTTCAGACACAGGACAAAAATATTCTGGTTACATAAAAAAACAGGGCTTTCCATCCGTAAGAGCCACAGGAGGGAAGGAGGGCAGAGCTTGGCCACTGCCACAGTCACAGCCAGTGCTGCCAACGAGCTCCAAACCACACTCAACTCTCTGCCAATGTGGGCAGTCTCTGTTTGCTGTCAGTGTCCACAGGAACTTAACAACCAAGTTATGGTAGCAGAAAAATGGCTTGAATAACAACAGGTTGTTATGGGATGGTGTTTTGTTTTCAGGGGAGAGGAGCACCTGCCCCAGACAGGATCAGTGTGGCTGGGTGAGCAGCCAGACCTCCCAACCCTGCTCCCCAGCTCCCCTTTTCCTTAAATTCAGGTTGGTTTCTGACCATAAACCACTTGATGGGCTTCCCTGGAGTATCCAGCGTGGTTTCCATGGAAGTCCTCTCTTTACAATGAGATAAAAAATGTATCTGATCTCTTCCTCACATGCTAGCAAACACTGGAGGAAAACAGCAGAAGCCTCCATGAGAAAATATTTCAGCTGTTTTGCAAAGACAAATCAATGATATGAAAAAACGCTGCATTGAAGCATCTTAAAATCCAACACATGATCTTTTTTCTCATTATGAAGAATATTTTACAAAAAAAACTCCTTCAAGTAGATGCAGCTGCCTGCATCCAGCAAGCAAGAGGTATAAAGCCTGCCCTCAGACAGCATTTCAGGCAGCATTTAATAAAATCCCAAAGATCTGAGTGTTGTTTGCCACACCATATAGTGTTTCCAGGAGCAGATCTAAACATTTAGATTTAAACATCTCTGTCC
This sequence comes from Illadopsis cleaveri, assembly GCA_013399915.1. Taxonomy (NCBI): domain Eukaryota; kingdom Metazoa; phylum Chordata; class Aves; order Passeriformes; family Timaliidae; genus Illadopsis; species Illadopsis cleaveri. The sequence goes on along the minus strand of VXBB01010370.1, from coordinate 80,817 downwards.
TGTTTTAAAAAAAGTCTTGAGCTGCTGAAAGTGTGGTTGTGCTTTGCCTGACACAAATCTGAAAGGAAATGGGAAGAGAAAGGAGATGGAGTGAGGCAGTAAGAAACACAGTGAAACCAGCACCACCACCCAGACAGTGCAGCATGGATTATACCGTTCTGGATTTACACATTAAAATATTAGCATAGTGTCTCTGGCAAAACTGATTCATGGTAAGTTAAAGACACCATGACTGCATTTGTGTGAGTCCCAGAATTTAAGAACAATTATCTTTACTTCTATTTGTTTCCTTTCATAGGGACTTTGACCCTTATATACCACTCTATTTCAAAGCATGTTGAACATCTTTGAATTCCAGTGTTGTGATGTTTTGAGACATCACTGAAAAACAATACAGCAGCTCTGTCTGCTGCCTCAAAAAGAAGGAATTCTGGCAATTTTTAAAGCTCCATTAATAAGGAGTAACCCTGTTCTGGGAAGGATTTCACCTCTCCCTTCATCTGCAGATGAATGAAGCCCTCTTTCCTTCCTGTTCCCTCTTTTGCAGGCACTGTCTTTGCATTTCTCCACACCACAGCCATGGCCATGACCAAAATAACTGCTTTAAATGAAACCATCTGGATTCTGCAGGGATGAATTTACATTGTGAGGTTTTCCTGAGTGGCAGCAAAACATATCTGGAGACGAGTGAAACCTGGCACGTGTCAAAATAAAACAGCGACATTTTTAAAAATTCTCACGATTTCTGGGAAAAAGAAATCAGAAATGGTAGAATGAGAGAGTTTAGATGTTTTATTACAACAAAGCCAAGACACTCGAGCTTTATAGCTCTGATGGCTACAGTTGCTGAAACAGCACTAAGAAGCATTTTGAACTAACCATAAGGTCTTAAAGCCATTGTTCAAATACTGATGAATTCCATGTATTTGAAACACTTCCATTTCAGTAAAAGCTTACAAGTACACTTTTCAAAGGGTACATTTTGCTTCCAATACACAAGTTAATACATATCTAGGCTCTCAGGAGCATCATTATTTACAGAAAAATCCAACCAAATCATAGCACTGTTCATTTTTTATTATCATTGCTATTTTTTAACCTTATATATAATCAGTTCCAAAATCAGTTGCTTTTCAGTAGCATGCACTTTCAATTTTTATAACATTTGGGTGTTAAACTTAGAGAAAAGTTGTCCATTAGTTTAGGGCTCCATGGTGTTTATTTCTATTGTATTGACTTCAAAAGAGAAGAACACTCATATTCATCCAGAAAGCTATAATAATTTGGTACCAGGACAAACTGCTAAGGAAACCAAAGATGAACCCTCCAGAGACTTGAATGGTAGAGGAATCTTCTCACAATACTTATGAATAGAAATTTTTGCTTTTGTCAGCTGGTTTTTTTTGTTGTTTTTTTTTTTTGCCTGAGTAACAGAAGTGGAATGTGTTGTCACTATGGCTCTTTGGGTCTCAATTATCTCAATAAAATCATTATTAAAAATGAATAAATAAGGATAAAACTAGCAGGAGTCTTCTCATTAATTTCAGTGGAATCAGGATATGATGACCTTGTCTTTTTAAAGGATCAAGATCCAGGGACGTACAGGAAATCTGCATTTACATTTATGCATGTACCTTTATATCTTCTAAGTGACCTGTACCATCAATTGTTCTGCCTATTTAGAAAATGGGATTTAAATATTTCAAAATCAGTTTTTCTCTGTGTCTCATCTCTACATTCTCGATGTACTCACCTCTGCTCTTACTTCCAAGTCATTAAAGCAATACCTTTTCTGATCTCCTTCCCCAGCAGGAAAATTTCCTCATCACCACTCTTGTCTACCACTAGCAAGTCTGTCCTTGGCAATCTGCATGTCCGCAATGGTTTGAAATGCAAACATATCCATTTCACCCTCTAAAGCTGGCTCTGTCTTTGGAAACCTTGGGGTTTTTTTCATGAAAGTTCCATAAACAAAATTCCATGACACTGAATTGTGCCTTACTTTAGTTAGATTGCTACTGGAATGGACTAAAATACCCACTTTTTCATTTTTCCTGCAGCCCAAGGGCTGTAGTAAGACAACAGTGCCTAAACCTGAAGGTCAGCAAGGCCAGGCTGGACAGGGTTTGGAGCAATCTGGGATAGTGGGAGGTCTCCCTGCCCATGGCTGGGGGATGGAATGGGATGAGCCTTAAGATCCTTTCCAACCCAAACCTTTCTGTGACTCAGTGTCCACAGCAAGCACATTGTCTGAGCTGGCTTGGTGCCTGTTCACTGTTGGGTGATGAAGTGTGTTAACACGTGTCCTGACAGTGTCACACATGTCCTGACAGTGGCACAAAGTGCTGCACCCAGCCTCACACACTGCACCCCCTGAGGAACCACAGCAGCACAGACCTGACCTGGTGCACAGGGCACAACCTGGAAAGTGGCTGACAAAGCTCCAAGTGTGACTGTAAACAAGGAATCGTCACCCAGGAGTTTCCAAGAAGCTCCATGGTGATCTATTCTCAGCTATGTAACATCCCTCCTGGAAGAAAACATGAAATCATCCTCTAATAAAGCTGCAGATGACACGGCATGGCTGAGTGAAAGCTGAGGGAGAGGATTTGTCACTACCAAAGGAGTTGGCTGGGGAGAGGCAAGAGAGTCCCAGGCACCTCAGTGGGATGGGATTCCCCAGCTCCATGGGGGATGTGGAGGAGGCAGGGCTTTGTTCTGGGGGTCAGAGATGGTCAAACAAGTTTGGGATTGTGGTGGTTCCTCAGCTGAGCTTACAGAGGGGGAGGCAGGGCTCTCCAGGGTAAGGACATTGCATTGCTCCTGGATCTGCTGGATCTCAGAGCTTTGGCAGTGCCTGGCAGATCCCAACCTTTGCTCCTTCTCCTTTTTGGAGTGCCAGCCCTGGCACAGCCATCAGGTTGAGCCTGTCTGCTGCTGAGCACTGTCCCCATGGGGCAGGGACACTCTGTTCTTCCATCTGCCCTGCCTTCCCAGGGTCCTGCTGTGATTTAAAAATATCCTTTCCCAGACTCTTAGCAAAGATACAAATCGTCTGGTCTGCAGTTTAACTCCTAGGGCAGCCCATGATACAAGTGGTGGGAAGCTAGAGGATTAACAGGCCATTTGGACACCAAAGGCATAAGAATTCCAAAGGCTTTGCATGGAATTTCAAATTGTATCTTTATTTTTAAAAGATAAGGGGAGGCTGTGCAGGGAAATACCACCCTTCAGAATCCACCCACTACAGCCTACTGTCAGAAACAAAATGCTGAGCTGGAGGAGCCTTGGTCTGAACCTATTTTTATGCTCCTCTTCAGTTGTACACAATGTCTGAGGGTTGTACTGTAGTAAAGAATGCAAATCTTCCTGTGCTCCTGGTATTACTGGTGCAATTCCCACTGCAGGCCCATGTTAAATTTAGAGCCCACAATTCATAAAGGAAGCTGACAAGTTGCAGAGAGGTCAGAAAGGAACATGAAGGACAGAAAAACAGCATTTACAGCTGCAGGAGCTGGATCTATTTAGCTTGTGAAGAGAGGAGTTTAAGGGATGACTTGGTTAAAGACTATCAGTGCTCACAACGAGAATTAAAGGTTGAGATCAGGGTCCTCAATTAGCACAGGAAAAACCTTGACACTGAAAAGAGGCAAGTCCTGACTGGAAACATGAGGCACATGTTTACCAATGTAAATAATGAATTTATTACCAAAGCCAGAGCTGAAGCAGACAGGATGACTCTTCATTACAGGGTTTTTTAATAACATTTGAATGCTTTTTTCCTGAAAAGACATGTTGAAATTCAAACAAGCACAAACAGAACCAGCCTTGTGACCTGTATTATCCAAGGGAGCAAACAGTAATGCTTCCCTTTTTTTCCACACTCATAGCCTTCTCTCCCTTCCACCAGCAGCCCTGACAGTAATTCCAAGTGTGTAACAGCTGAGAGCATAATTCTGATCACAGATCCTGCTGGCACGTCTGCTGTGTGTTTGTACAAGCACCAAGCAGATCTCTCATCTCTCTGCCAGGAGTCTCTCACCTGCATGAGCCTTGAGCCACAAAATACCACCAGTAGTGACAGTGGTGCTCCCTCCTCAGTGCCTGAAGCCAGGGGCCAGCACAAAATCCACCTCCTCACCCCCCTCCCTCTGGTGCCCACCAGCAGCAGAGAATCCTTTGACACTCCCTGGCCCAAGCAATTCCAGCCAGACCTCAGTTATCCATCCTGCAATCCCCTAATATCCAATGCCCATCACCCTCACTGTGCTAAACCCATTCCTCTGTGCCTTATCCAATAGCCCTCTTTTGAAGGTGTTTAAGACCATTCTCATGCCCCACTGAAGTCTCCTCCTGACTGGACAGCACCCATTCTTCCTCCCTTTCCTGAGAGGCCACAGCTCCCATCAGTTTTTGCCCCTGGGCTCCTTCCAAGTGCACCTCCCCCTGCTCCAAACACCACACCCCAAACTCCAGGTGGGGCTGCAGCCCTTCCACAAACACACACCAAAAACCCCAAGCTCTGTCACGTGTGCCTGAGGGCAGAACTTGGCCCTCTTTTAATCCCATTGCACTCATCAGCCATATAATGTTTTGCACATTATCGCCCCAATTATAGAGGCTTGTAGGTGATAATGAGATTGCACTGGATGTATTCCAGCAAAGCACATTCTAGGTTTTACTAACTTCATTAACCAAGAAAAGCTGGTTAATGGCTGAAAAGTGCAACGATGCACATAATCACACCAGTTGCTTCGCTACTACAATTATATTATTAAGATGGATCTTTGAGGTACAATTTTCATGTATAATTAGTGGGTTATCCCTTCAGGGAAAAAAAAAAAAAGTAATTCAAAAGCACCCAAAGGTTTGGGCAAAACAGTTCTTACGGAAAACACAAATGAAGTCATGCTCTCAGGTCAGACTCTGAATGGGATTTGTGAGAAAACAGGAGTGCAAGAATTCAGATACTTAACACAAGCTCCTCGAGGATGTGAAATGCCAAAGTTGCAATCCACTGACACACACTGGGAGCACCCAATGCCAGTGGTGTCCATGGGGATCCAGGCTGTGACTTCTGAGAAGACAACAAATCCCAGAATGTATCAGAAATGTAAAACATTCAGACACAATAATTCAAAATTATGTATTGGTGTTTTAATGACTTCTGTATTCTTCAGTTGTTTATTTTCTTGGACATCACTGTTCTTCCCAATAAAGACAACTTCAGATGAAGAAAGCCAGCATCACCAAGCAGGCAGGACAATGAAGAACCCTCTGGTTACTCCTTTTGCCAAATAATAAAACAGAAAACAAATGTAAATTTTCACAAGAAATTTCCAAGTGCAAGCCTGATTTTTTTGCTTGCTTTTCTCTTTCAGCTAAATTGTGCTTACCAGCTTGACAGAAAATGCAATGACTGTTTTCCACTCGGAATTTTTTACAAATTTAATCGAGTTGTCAGGAGAAATGCTATTATGCTCACTATGTGAAATTAATATATCAGGAACTTATCTACTGCCATGCATGTGTGCATGACATTTATATGGATCATTGCAACTAATACACATATATCTCTTCTGCTTGGTAAAATTTCACACAATAAAAAATCTTCAGAAGTGAATTTGCAATTGTCTAAAAGTCCTTGAATTTGGCTGGCTCTGCCAAGGAGCTTAGCAGGAGACTTTGCTGGATTTAATCAGCCAGACAGACCTCAGAAATTCTGCGGGAATTCTTGTTGCTATTAGAAATATGCACCAGCATTTGCTTATTCAGTTCAGAACTGATTCAGAAACTAAAAGCAATAAATCTTCATGCAAGCATTGAGCTCTCTCAAGGATATCCTAGAGCAGTGATTTTTGGAGAGCAGGAATACATAGAGGAATGTGGAGTGTCTAGCCAAAATTTTATTTGAAATACTCTTTTCAATGAATCCAGAGACTTGTCCAGAACAGAAAACCTCTGATTTTTCCCAAATCCATTGATTTGGCCTTCCACTTCCATGGCCCTGCACAGGAGACAAGAAAACAGAGGCAGCAGGAGATGAAATCAGTACACAAACTTTTGGCCATCCCCTTTAAGTAAGGAGGACTTTGATCACTGATATTAAACAGGAGTTTAATCTGCACTGTGAGTCACCAGGACATCTTTCTGTGCCTTAAGAGCTATGTGGTCTCCTGAAATCTAACAAGAACTGTCAACTTGGAGAAAAACTGCAGGTACTGTGGCAAGGCCTGCCATGATAAGCACTTACTTAAGGTTTGCTGGACTGGGATTTTATTTATTATTACCCTGGAGTTAAAGGAAAGTGTGAAACAACATTACCTGCAGGCAAAGCCAACTGGCACTCCAAAATTCAATGTGTGAAACCTCCAAAATACCCCCAAGAGGCACAAACCTGACACAGCTGCTGGGGCTGACTCTGACAGAGGCCCATGATACCAACCTGCCAGCCACAATAAGCTCCAAAGATGAACCCCTGGCTGCAGAGGAGTCCAGCAGGCTGGGATTTTAACCTCAGCATTTCCAAATGAGCACTTCCAAACCTGAGGCCAGGTCGCAGGGTGGTGTCAGCAGGTGCAGGATGTTGGGCAGCTGAGCAGTTCAGATGAGAGAGTTCCTGCTCCCCAAATACTTGAGTCTGAGGTCACAGAATCACAGAATGGTTTGGGTTGGAAGGGACTTTAAATCTGGTTCCAAACCTCCTGTCACAGGCAGGGACACCTTGCACTAGACCAGGTTTCTCAGAGCCTCATGCAGCCTGACCTTGGACACTTCCAGGGATATTCAGAGATATTCAGTAATAATAAAATTCAGTAATATAGACCTGATTAAATTCATACAAAATTGTAAAATCAACACATTTCCTGTGCCATTTCAGGCTCACAGGATCTTTGCAGAAGAACCTGGTTCTCCATTTCAATATGAGTCTGATTTGCTGTAAAGGGAAATCACATTTGACATTTAGGAACTGAAGTGCCTATAGCATTTATTACATTTTCCTGATATATTAATAAAATGCATAAACACAAACTGTTCTTCTACAAAAAAAGAAACCAAAGCTACCTTTCAGTTTTCATAAACCCCATTTGATTTTCATATAAACAGTGTATATGAATTTCTGTGCCACGTTGACATCCCTCTCCATAAGTCAGTATTTCCGCAGGACAAATATGGTTCTGCTGATAAGCATTTGGCTCTTGGCTTCATTTGTGTTCTGCAGTAGTTTGGATGGGCAAGTCAAAACCCTGGCTGGTTGTCTATGACCTTTGCATTCTCCTTTAAATTCCATGCATTTGCAAGAGATGATGGAAGAGCTGATAGTTTATCAGCCACGATAATTAGATTAGATACATTTTTGATTGTAAAAATAGTCTTGTAATGGATTTTTTTTTTTTACAGCTTCTATTCCCAACACTTTCAGCAGTGCTCTGAAGATTTTTAAAAGTCTGTATCCAGGAAGCACTTTGTCTCCTTCAGCTGACAAACTTTTTTGAGGGGGGAGGAAATCCAGTTTCTCTTCTCTCTGCACTGTCAGCTCCCAGAACATGAAGTCTCTTCTTCTCCTCCTCTTTGCTGTCAGGCCTGGAGAGGGCTCAGCTGTCCCCTCCAGCCCCCACACACCCCCTGAGCACTCCTACTGCTGCAGCCACAGCCAGGCTGATGCTGTCCTGTGGCTGTCTGGCCTCTGCTGAATGCTCAGCTTCAATTGCTCTTGGTCCAAGGTGCCACTGCTGGAGATAAAACAAAAACAAAATAGGGGTAATGATGGCATTTTGGTGGAAATTTGAGCACTCAACAGTCAAGCAGAGCCATGTTTATGTTGCCCATATAACTTTCTGTTATGATGAGCACACTGCTTACCTGATGACAATGATGAATTCTTGGAAGCACCTTTTATTTTCTGCTCTCAGCTCTTTCCAGTTGCCTCCATGCTATGAGGTGGAGCAGCAGTTCTTGCAGAGCTGGCTAATGCTGTGTGCTGTTCTGCACTTCCAATGGCTGAATCAAATTGAGAGACAGCTGAAAATGCATCATATTCCCCAGCAGCTCTGTTTGCCTGGGTAAACATTTGCTGCAGTTACCTGAGGACTGTCATGTAACTCTAAAATGAGTGATTTGGACAGTTACTCCTGCCCTCAGTGCAGTGAAAGTTGTGCTCTACACCCTGGGGAAATTCAGTACCTTGTTAAAGAAACACCTGATGGGTTTGGTAATGCTGAAACGGCCCCCTGGGCTCAGCACAGATCAGGAGAAGGTGAAACCACCACTGCCTCCTTTGCAGTCAGATTCCCACCTCCTTGAAGGATCAGCTGCTTCCACACCACAAAAGCAAAAGCACACCTCCAAAGAAAGCACTCCCAAAACCAAAGTCATGTTTTGTGGCTGCCTTTTACATCCCTAATCCTCCATCCCAGGGAGTTTTTTATCAGTAAAAAGGGGCTAGGATGATTTCTTTTTATCCTTCTTACCAACACTGTCACATCAGCTCAGGCCCTGCTTTTCCTGGAGTCTGGGAGACACCGTGCCTGGGATCCCCCACCTTCCTCACACCACTGACAAGGAGCAGAGGCTTCCTCCCCAGAGCTCCTCACCACCACAAGCCCTCCTGCACCCCTCNGGCCTTGTAGAGAGATAGAGACAGTTCCATTCTTAGTTTATTAACTAGAAGTGCTGTAGAACTCATGGTTTGTAAGGCTGTAATATAGATAAGAATTAATAAACATCTCAGTCCCAACACGAAATACTGTCTAGAGCATTTAATCCTGACCCTGGCAAAAAAGAAGATAAAATGCAACACCTCCATTTTGAGAAGGAAAACTCCAGAGAAAGTTCTTCTCCCACAGGCACATCAAACATCCATGCTGGGGCCTCAGAGCAGACCCCAGGCTGAAGCTCTGCTTCCATGACTTATGTTTGTATCCTCCACTGAAACCTAACCCACCCATGTCAGTCCCACCAGCTGCTTCCAATCTTCTGAACAGGATTGCTCTGTGCTATAAAGTTCAGCTTTCCAAACACAAGCATCATCTGTTAAGCCAAAAGCTTTAGATAGGATTCCTGAACACTGGGCTGGGAGTCCAAGCAGCACAGGGCATATCTTCCGTGTGTCAGCAGACACCTCGTGTATTTTTAGTGCTGTCAGAAACAAACCACTCCTTGATATTCCAGAGGGGGGGAAAAAAAGTCTTCTAGAAGTGGTGGTGAAGCCAATATTTTAAAAGACCCTTCCGAGAACTTGCCAGCCTCCTGGGGGAGCTTGTCAACATCTCCCATGTTAAATGAAAGCCACTTCAAAATCCACAGGGGCTTTAAAGAAAAGCTGGAACATATCAAAGCTGCTGGGATGGCAAGCTTCATAACGTGCACAATACATCAACACTTAGAGACAGTAAATCCTCCCCAGCCTCAGGGGAGCTCACAGCCCCCCAGAGTAAGCCTTTCCTAATGTATCTCTCAAATGAACTGTTAATCTCCTTTCTAAACTTGACAGCTGTCCTGCACGCACTCAAGCCCCTCTGTGCTTAAATCCTACTATCATTCTTGTTAAGTCACTTGTTAGATCATTTCTGCTTTAATATGAAGGAAGAAACCTTTCCTCCAACCCCAAACAAAGGCCTCACTCACCTGCAGCTGGCATGTCCACAGATTTCATGCATATATGTGTGTGTGTGTGCGTGTGTGTGTGTGTGTACTCCCAGGAGCAATCTTGGACTTTACAAATTCCTGTGGCCAGTGGGAGCTCCCACACCAGTCCCCTCAAGCAGATTTCTCAGACCCCAGCAGATCTGATGGCTTCCTGCGCTTGGATCAGCTCAAATTTCTGACACGGTTTCTCACTGCTCTGAGGGAGCAGAAAACTTTCCCCTTGGCTGGGCAGAGTTTGGGCCGTGGTGCTGAATTCACAGTGCCAACAGCTATTTGTCACTTCTGCTCCAGATGATAGTTTGCCAGCTTTGCTGTGCAGCCTTGCCACAAGAACTCACATGAGACACTACCAAGACAGCTGTGGTCTTACACTGCCCAAGTCCTGACAAGGATTGCCTAAAGGGTAGTTTGGCACAGTCAGAAATAATCCCAACTTCCAGCTGAGGACAAAGCAGTAGCTTTTCATTAAGTTCTCAGTATTTCAAATGAAGAACATTTCAAAGCACACCAAATCACCAATCCGTTCTAGAAGCAGCTACTTGTCCATTGGCTCTTCTTGACCACATATTTTGTTTAATGCTTGAATCCAATGAAGAGTTTCACCAAGACGTTGATTCATTCCAATGTCAACAGTGGGATTCCCTGCTCTTGTGTTGCTCTCACTTTTTTAGTTTGTGAATGTTTGGACTTAGCAGTCTTTTGTTCTCACGCAGCTCAACATAAACTATGTATATTTTTAAAAATGTTTTCATATTTCTCCTCTGAGAGGAGAATTGATTGATGGTGGTATCCACCATCCAAGTTAAAGAAGTGGTGACCTAAATGACCAATCTCTTGCCTTTGTAAAAACTGTATATATTAGAGTTAGCTTGTTGATAAAAACACACACACATAGGACACACAGAGAAGAAGATTGTAGAATAAAGTATTAGCTTTCCCTTCAACTGCTACTGCCTGCCTCTTTCCTTCTGCAGGTCCGATCCTCCTACACATAGATCCCGCAGTGCCTCCTGCAACATGTAGTGACCCCAACTGTCTAAATACAACACTCTTGCACCAGCGCTGTGACTGGGTGACCCCAATCAGCTGGCATGAGGTTGGTGCAGGTCTGGCAATGCCTGACAGCTCTGCAGGGACCTGAGTGGAGCTGTTGAGTGTTTGCTCAACACCTGGAACCTGCAGGTCCATGGGCAAAAGTCTGGACAAAGGAAGCAATGAAATAACTCCTGCAACATACCCCAAACACTTGGATTGCTGAGGCACGTGAGCTCTGCTGAGCTGTTGGTCAAATAGAGGATGCTGTTACAGCAGTGCTGGTGACAGGTGTCTATCCCTCACAATATTTTCCCAGTGAGGATATTTTTTTATGCTGCTCCGGGTCCTTCATCACTCCCTGCATTGGCAGTGAGGGGAACAGGGCCATTTTCCTCTCTGCCTGTAGCTACAAACACTGCTACAGCAGTGATATGAAGTGATTCACTCTGCCTCTTAAAATGTCCACAGAAGATGAGATACAACAATTGCTCCAGGAAGTGATGCTCAACCACTCTGACTGATCACACTGTGCCCTGTCACCCATCTGTTACCTCTGCCGTTCTCTGCTGGCTCCAGTGCAAATCAGGCCCTGAAACATACTGCTGAAGAGGGCAAAGGTCTGTCACATAACTGCATCTCAGAGATGAGCTCTGGGCTGAGCCTGACACCCCATAACTGTGAAATGTCCCGGTGCTCACCCAGTGCAGAAACGTGTCCCACCGAAGCATGGTCTGCAGCAGGACTCCCTTTGCAAATGTTTTCAGTACTGAAATGAGTCCCATTTTCCAACCAGAGGATTCATGCTCTGAAACACTGCTTCCAGCCAGCTCTGCTCCCTGCAGCCATCCTTATCGTTCCCTGGTCCTTGATACACCCATTTCCCAGGCACTTCATGCGGCTGGGGAGGCGGATCCACCTCGTGGTGCCGCAAGGCAGCCCCTGGGGAGGCATTCCTGACACCTGAGCTCATGAAACCTGCCGATTTCAGATGCAAACGAAACACATTGGGAAGCTGCTTTACCTGCCAGAGGAGCATCTGTTGGACTGACAAATCAGGGCTGTGCACGGGGGAGACAGATTTACTTCTGACAAAACTCCACCCACCCTGCTCAGCCCAGCAGGTCCCACCAGGGGATGGAAATTAATGGGATCTTTGCATTGTCGGCTCCTCTTGCCCAAACGGAAAAGCACACCTGGTGCTTCCCAAAGGAGGATCTGGTTTCTGGGTGGCCTGAACCAGCAGGGGCAGCAAAGGGAACTTGCATCTCCCCACCACATCCCTTGTCTTGCAGCACAGCAGCTGCCCTGTGAGGACTGACCAGAGCGGTAAGGGCTGGGCCACCAAAACCTGGGCTCCCCAGGCCCAACAGGTGGGTGCTGTGGGACACTGCTGCCTGTCCTGCTGCCCAGGTGCCTCTGCACCCACCCACTGCACACAGAGCACTCACAGGCACAGTGTATGTCAGGCCCGTCCCTTTCTAGGGTTGAATATTCCAGACTGGTTCCCCATACCTGAGCAGCGCTCCAGTGAGGGCACGTACCTCACCTGAGACCCCAGCCAAACCTTCTCTAATTTAATTAATTAAAACCCACTTCTAAAAGGGGTGCGAAGAAGACATCACCTCTGCCCCACACGACTTATTAGCACCAATGGGAAGGCACCTGCTGCCCTCCATGAGCTTACAAGGCTCGTTGGAGCCTCTTCCTACTCGTGCAGCACTAAAGTTGTTTTGTGCCCGCATCCCTCTGCTGCGGGTAGAGACTCCTCCCTGTCCTGGCACCGCTCCTCCGGCCGGGACTGTTGCCCTTTCGGGTTCGGCTCACACGGGCTGCTCCCGGAGCATCCTGCGGCTCCGCTCCCGCTCTCCGTCCCGGTCCCGATCTCCATCGCGATCCCGGTCCCCATCCCGGTCTCGATCCTGCTCGCGGTCCACATCCCCATCCCGATCCCAGTCCCGCTCCCAAGTCCCGATCCCGATCCCGATCCCGATCCCGATCCCGATCCCGATCCCGATCCCGGTCCCTGT
>VXBB01010370.1:32068-67057 GCA_013399915.1 Illadopsis cleaveri | reverse complement strand
CCCGAGCGCTCCGTGCCGCCGAGGCATCGGGCGGGAGAGCTGTTCTTCGTTGCCAGCTAATAGCAGGGTATTTAATTAGGGTACAACACTCCGCCTTTCAGCTCTTAAGGCAAAACATCCGAGCGTTTCCTTTGCCGGTTTTAAAACCGGTGAGCAAATCGCGATGGAGCCTGCCCTCGGTAGTTAACACCTGCCTCCCGAAATCGCAGCACCCGAGCGGTCACCGTTCCTCTCGTGGGCACCGATGGCGCTGGTCTCGCGGGTGCCCGTGTCGGAAGCTCAGCTTTAGGGAAAGTCTGAGAGGAGAAAACATCCAAGTGCGTGTTTGAAAACGTGACGACTCTGTGCCAGAGTGCAAGCTGAGCCCTTTCTGCTGACAGAAAGGCAGTAAGAATGGCAATGGAGCAAGCTTTGAGACAGCTGTGTTTGTGATGGAGAATGGGGGAAGCCTGATGGAGAAAGACCTGGACAAAGCAGAAAGCTGTGACCGTAGGAGAATGGAAGAAAGGGAGGTTGTTTATTTTCAAGAGTTCAGAGAATGTGGCTTTAACACTTTGCAAGTAAAAGAGATCTACTCATGTGGATAACAAATATCCTTAACACTGCACAGACTGTACAAAGCATAAGAATTAGGCTGAAGTCCTGGACTCTGGATGATGGCAGTTCCTTGGCACTGAATATCAGTCAGGGCTATATCACTTCTAATCCCCAAGAGAAAAGAAATTGCTTTAGTTTGTTTGTTTGGGGTATTTTTGGGTGAGTTTTTTTGTTACCCAGAGATAGGACAAGGAGCAGCAGCAGTTTGGATGAAAGCAGCTGAAAGATGGGTGCTGGAGTTTTCAGTGCAGAAGGTGACACTACTGTGTGGCTTTAGCAACACCTGGGATGTGGAGGGGTGCTCGGTCCACAGGGCATGCCCTGAGAGCAGGGAGGTGAAGAGAGCCTTGTGGAGGAACTGCTGGGACATCACCAGGAAGATGAGAAAGGAGATGGGTCCTGACAGAAAAAGGGAACTAGGAAAGTGAGGAGTAATCCACACTTGTGTGGTTTCCTTTTGAAAAGCTGCTCAGCAAGGTGGCAGATGGGGTCAGGAGGGCAAGACGGTCAAGAATGGAGTCAAAACATGTGTGGGATGGGCTGGGGAAGAGGACCCAGGGTTCATTATTCATCACTGCTGTTGACTCCCAGCCACAGCAATTAGGAGGGAGAAAGTGAATTTGTGTGGAAGTGTTCCCTTAGATCTCCATCAGATGGCTCCAAAGATGGTGTCAGGTCTAATTACCAAATGCAGTGGGGCTTGCACTAAATAATTCTGTGGCTGCAGCTACTTTGTGCCAGCCTCCCTCTCTCTGTGCTAAATACATTACATTTTGTCTCTTGTTCTATGGGGAGTGCACCACAGGCTCTTCTAAGCTGTTAAAGTTAGATGTGTTTGGTTTTGTGATTCCTGGTCCACATAGGTTTAATCTGTGTCCACCACACATTAGAATCAAGCTCAAGTGTGATGCTGTGGGAAGAGTTTTCTTCTGTATTTTTGTTACCTCCTTGTGGGAAGTTTGAAGATCCTTATATACATTTTAATGCAGTTAACTGTTACTGGACACAAAAGCAAGAAAGATCAAAGAAAATCTGTCTCGGGTGTTTTCTGAGGGTTAAGTGGCCGGGCTGGATTGGAAGTGTTTGCCATGTCCCTGCCCCGCCCCTCTGGTCTTTCCATAAAGCTGCTGTGCAGTACCAGCCCTATAGCAATATCTGGAAATCCCTCAGGATAGCAGCAGATCCTGTGTCTTGGATGGCACTGGCCTTTTGCAGAGCCTGTGGAGAGGAAAACTTGTATCCACGGCCTGTGCTGCTGCCTGTTGCTCCTGGTTCTGTTCTCCAAGCACCTGCAGCCTTGCTCTGGACCCAGCATCAGGCATCGCATCAAAGGCTCAACAGGTAAAGTGGAAGAGTAACAGCTTCAAGACCAGTTGGGGTGGGGGAAGTAAAAAAAAACCACAAACAACAAAGCTCAGACTATTGCAGAAAGATGACAGGATTGAACGAAAGACAGCCTGACAGCAAAGCTCTTCAGTTACTTTATGTAATCATTGAACAGGACAATTTGCCCTTTAAAGATTTCCAAGTGTGAGTCTAACAAAGGCTAAACCTTAAAGGATTTTTGGATTTTTTTTTTAAGTAAGCTCCTGTGATTTCTGGTGCACCAGCACACTCCTTGTGGCACTGAGTGAGCAGAAACATGCTTGTTCTTGGTCACTCTGAAAAGGTTATTAAAATAGACAGTGTTTGTGTTGCTACTTTGATTCCTTAAATACAGGGAACTGTTTGCTTTAGTAATTTAAATTCTAGGAACAGTAAAGAGCTTAATGTGAAAGCAGCCCAGGTTAGAGCTGTATTATTCTCACAGAAGAGGTCTAAGAAAAGTGAGATACTATTTTCACTCTTCTGTGGGCACCTGAAAATCAAAATATTATGGTCATCTGTTTAAACCTGTGCATTTAAGTCATGGAATCTTTTCTATAGTCCGGCAAGAGGAGTGAACACAATATTGGATAATCATCCTTAGGTGGTACTAGCCTTGGCAAAAAGCAAACTACTTCTAATTAGAAACTACTTTCAGATGTATAGGTGACTTTATTCAGCTGAAGTCAGGTAAGTCTGTGCCCATCTTTGGTGGAAATTCTGTTTGGGCAGGTTGCTGTCAGTCTGCTGACTAGTGCCTCAGGTAGATGCCATAGGACCAAACCATAATAACTATAAAATAGCTTTTTTCTTTTTTTTTTACAGTGCCAGTTTGACCCACCAAATATACAGATTAATTTTTACTGGAGATGAGTTGCTAAGAGTTGCACGGGGATGAAGATATAATTCTAAAATGCCTGTTGTCTAGACAAAACAAGTGATACACTAAAAATGAAACAAGGTTTAGCAAAGCCTCCTGCCCAAGTGGGAAAGGGCTAACAGAGCTTAAAGTGCAGCAAGGGAGGTTTTGATTAGCAAAATGCAATGGAATAGTTTTTTAGAATCTCCATCCTACTGTAATGAAATGCATTAATTTTATTTAAGAGAAGGACCAGACAAAGTGTAGAGCATTTCAGCTCCAGCTGGTCCTGCCATGGCAGAAAAGGAAGATTTGGGTGTTTTTCTTACACCACTTGAGTGCCTACTTCTTGCAATGCTGCATTAAACCACAGGATGGGCACTAGGGCCTGAATAACAGGTAAATTTTTGATCTTGCATTTCACTGACCTAATGCCTTCCCTTTGTAGGCTGACACCATTCAGCAGTACCCTTTAGCCACAGGAGGAAAACTTGCTTATATGCAGCAGTTCCTGCCAATGACAGCAGCCCAAGGACAGTAAAACAAAAGATGTGTTTCATTTACAACCTTCTCTCGCTGACATGCCTCCTGGCTGCCCACCAGCCCACCCCAACATCCTCCTGGCCCTCCTCATGGCCTCACTGAGGTCACCACATGTCCTGGGCTGCAGTTGGCTCTGCCCAGTCAGGAGTAACACTGCTGAACCCTGCCAGTTCTCATAAATATGGATTTTGTACAAAAATACTAGTTCTTATAGGTAAAGCACTCTAGAGAAAGCTTAAATATAATGCAAACAATGCTCTCCTTCTGCTGAGGTCCCTGATGACCCAGTCATGGGCTGGGTCAGTGTCTGGACTGCTCCTGGAACAGGAAGAAAAGAACACTTTTCATACCTGACACTGCCTTGCTGGAGATTTATTTTAATCCAAAAACATTTGCATCCATTCAAACAGCAGCAGCCTTAAGTTCTGCCTTCTAAATACAGCCTGTAACAGTTTGTATTCTTCTAAGGTTCACTGAAAATTTTAGCTGTTTAATGGAACATGACTCAAACAAGGCAAAGATTGACACAAAACTCATTTGGTTTCATCAGCACTTTCAGGTAACCAAATTTTGTGCTCATGTTTAATGATGGCAGGAGATGGAGGTTTGAGTTGTTTGATTTAGTTAACAGGGTTTTTTGATCACTGCCAATATTGTGTCTATACAGATCGAGCAATAAAATAAACACATTGGCATGCCTGCAAAGCTCACATCTCCCTAGCCTCTTCTCAAGCTGCCCAGTCCTGAGAATGTAACACTCATTGACAACATTATCACAATCTCAAATAATGCAAATTAATAACACAGATTGGGAAACAGCTTTAGCTGGTGCAGGGATGACTAATGCTCATCCCTGTGTGAAAATGTCTTTGTGTGGATACAATTAAAACTATGTAACTGAAGGTATAATCACTGTTTACTTATTACAAGGCTGGAGAAAGGCAAATGTGCCTGGCGTTAAAGGCTGAAAGGATCATCTGAGAAAGCACAGGCCAGATGGTATCACATCAGTCCCTGGGTAAACCAGAGGAAGTCCTATCAGAACATCTTTTTGGGGACATGCAGAAGATGACTGGGAACAGCCAGAATGGAATTACTGAGGGTAAGCCATGCCTGGCTCACCAAACTTCTACAATAAAGCATCTTTGTGGACGAGGGAAGGAGCACTGGATGTTCTTCATCTCAACTTTAACGAGGCTCTCAGCAATGTCTCACACAACATTCTTGCACCCAGCTCAGAATGTTACAGCCCACATAACAAAGGGGGCAGAGAAACTGGCTGGATGTCCAGGCTCAGCCCTTGGGCTGGGCTGGAACCATCCTCTAGGCCCTGGAGGCAGCCACAGGATGACCCTGAAGTGGGAGTTCCAGCCCACACACCTGGGGCAGGGCTGCTGGCCAAAGGGATGGACAGGAGCCAGCTGAATTCAAGAGGGAGCAGGGCAGGGGCCCAGCCCTTGCAGGGGCAGGCTGGGGACTCAAATCCCTCTGGGCCCTGGCAGGGGAAAAAGTGAGCATGAGCCAGCAGATCCCAGGCTGTTTGAGCTGGGCACTGAATCCCAGCCTGTAAAAGGAAAGTACCCCCTCTGAGCTCACCTCATCTTTCCTGGGTGCTCTTTGGGGTTTGTATTGCACCCGTACAAGGACTTGGCCAAGTTGGAGTTGAATTCAGCAGAGGGCCAACACAGTGTTCAGGGGCTGGAGCACACACCTGGGAGGAAAGGTTGAGGGGACAGGGCTTGTTCAGCCTGGAAAAAGGAAAGGTTTTAGGGGAGACCTCACAGTAGCCACCCATCTCCTACTAGGAAGTTATCTGGAAAATTCCAGCTTTCCACAGTAGCACACAGTGAGCAAAGAGACACAGGGTAGAAGACAAAAGAGAAAGGTTTTAACTTTTTGAGGGCCACAAAAATGACCAGAGCTGGAGCATGTCTCCTCTGACAAAAACCTGGGAGCTGGGGTTTTTCAGCCTGGACAACAGAACGTTCCCCAGAGCCCTAAATGTGCCATTCAAACAGGGCCTGTAAGAAGGATATGGACAGATTTTTTTGGCAGATTTTGTTGTGATAGGAAAAGGGGTAATGGTTTTCAGCTGAAGGATGGTTGATTCAGATTAGATACAAGAGGATTTTTAACAATGAGGGTGGAAAACATTGGCACAGATTGCCCAGATGGATGCCCCATCCCTGGAAACATTCAAGCTCTGAGCAACATGATCTAGTTGCACATGTCTCTACTCATTGCAGCTGAGGGTTGGACTGGATGACCTTTGAGGTCCCCTTCAAACCAAACCATTCTGTGACACTGATTTTTCAGTCTGGAGCCAGTCAAGCATTGGAAGAGGCTTCCCAGAACAGCTGTGCAGTCCACAGCCTTGGAGGTGTTAAAACCAAACACGGTTCTAAGTAACACAGGAATTTCACAGCCAGCAGTGAAGCGAGCTCCTGGGTCCCTTTAACAGCACTGATCCTGTGATACAGAATGCAAGGACAGCAGGAGGTGGATGAACAACAGCAGCACCCCCTACTCCAGATCCAGAACACACCATTACTGGATGGCTGCTGTTCTCTAGTTCCATCCTTTCTGTGACTGTATAAAGAACAAAAATACAGTATTTGTTAATGCTTGGAAAACACTGCTTCCCTGAAGGAGTCCTGTGACTCAACTACATGACAGATCCAAAGACACAAAAATCAAGCCCTGAGAAGATGGCTCTGAGAGCAAGTTTTTCCCAAGAAAACTACCAGCCCTGGATAACTCAGAAGAGGGCAGGAAAATGACAGGAGGAGTATTACCACTTCTGTTCCCACACCAGGTTTCTCAGGGAGAAACTAGCCCAGGTGTTCTCACCTCTTCCTTCAGCTAGTACAGAACAGGTCTGAGAACAGAAAAGGGCTGCTCAACAGCTGTTCTGCATAAACACATGGTGCAGGACTCACTAAAAAGTCAAGACACTGCAGCAGCTAATTCCTTAAGTTGTTTATTTATCATTGAAGAAACACACAGCAGCAAGTTCTGTGTTGGCTTCAGTGTGACCAGATCATTCCTTGTTGTTACTGCACCCCAGCTTTGAAGTCAACACAGCCATTACTACAAATCACTTTTTTGGAAAGGGAAAGAATTGACCCTGAAGACAAAGAATTGGGGGGAAAATTGAACAATTTCTCCAAAACCACACATTTTAAATATGACAATATTTATAAATTCTTGAAAGGCATGAATTATCCAGTAATGGAAAAAGCAGCTGTGATATTGGCAACAGAAAGTACATAGCCATATGCTTACCAAAACACTGAAATTGTAAAAGCTGCAAGTTTGATTTGTACACTGCAGCAGTGTGTACATTACTGGAACAATGACTGCAAAGTGGCCTCAGAGGCATTATGGATTCAAGTAAATCTACAGAAAATATCCCAGTGTAGCTAATTCACAATGTTTATTGTATTCAATTCAAATTTAAACAACTTACTGAATTTAGATAGTGATAAAATATCTCAGAAACCACCTTCCCTCCAAGATACCTATGTAAAGAGGGCTTTTTTCACTTTTTGGCTAATTATGCAAATTCTTTTAGCTCTGCTTTTTCAATAATTCACTGTGTGAACAGAGGCGTTTTCAAATGCTTGTCCTGTGACAATAATACCCCATTCCAAACTAAGAAAGACTAAAAATAAAAAGGGCAGCCTGTTTTGGTGCAAGAGAGAAGCTGTACTGAAGACAGCTGTTGGGCTTGCTTCTTTTTATTTTAGCAACAAATGACCCATGAAATAAGCATCATTTGAAATTTCCAAACACCGGCATTCAATTTCCAACCTTCTGCTGTGAGTTTTGTGCATGATCAATCTATATGAGTAAGTAATTCATGCTTTCATGTTATCTCAAAACATCGGTTAAAGAATTCCAAATTCAGAATGTTTATAAGCACAAATATAATCTGTGGATTCGATCAAATCAAAGCTAAAACATCAGTTAAACTCTGTGATTCCCACTTAACGTCGTACAGTGGTCCAGCCTTCTTCATCTGTCTCATGCTTAGCGCGGCGGACGGGCTCGCGCTCCTTCTCTGTTTTCCAGGATCCTTTCTCCTTCTCCCCATCCCTTTCCCGCTCTTTGGATGCTGCTGGGGGAGCAGAAGCTGGAGGGGCAGCGGGAGCAGGGGCCGACCGCCGCGCCGGTTCCCGTTCCTCCCCGCGCTCTTCCCTCCTGTCGTCAGCGCGTCGCCACGAGCTCGCTACAGCACAGGGAGAGACAAAAACAACTCAGTCATGCTCCACAGAATCACAGAATGTGTAGGTTGGAAGAGACCTTCAAGATCATCGACTCCAACCCAGCCCTAACACCTCAACTAGATCACGGCATCGAGTGCCACATCCAGTCTCTTTTTAAACACATCCAGGGATGGTGACTCCACCACCTCCCCGGGCAGACTATTCCAGTATTTAATCACTCTTTCTGTGAAAAACTTCTTCCTAATATCCAGTCTATGTTTCCCTTGATGCAGCCTGAGACTGTCCTCTTGTTCTGTCAGTTCTGTCAGTTGCTGCCTGGAGAACGAGACCCCAGCAGCAGCCTGCAGGAGTTCAAACAAACAGCCCCAACCCCAGCAGTGGGATTTACTGATCCTCAGCCCTGCCAACAGGGAATACGATGACAACGGCCAAATACACGTTTTAATTTCATAGGGAAGTAACAGAGCTACTCAAACCTCTTCTCAGGTTTGGAATTGTGGTGAGCAAGCACAGTGTCATCTTTAAAACAAAGTAACTGCAATAAGGATGTTCTACTGATGTACATGGGTTTATGGTGTAAAAATATATTCTTATATTAGCAGAATTAAAATCATGAAAGTGTCTCCTTAGAAATGACTGAACCCTGAAAACAGAAAAATCTGGACTTAAAGACATCTGTGGAAAATGTTTAGGTGTTTGCTGTTATTTAAAGACAGGAAATTGCTCTTCAGCCTACTGGAATCAGAGGTAAAATGGTACTGAATTACATGACTCCACTGGTAACAGCATCTACCGCCCTTTACTGTATGAAAAACTCTTCATTTCCACCAAAAAGAATGCTAAGAGTTCTGCACCAGCTGTGTGAACAAAGCTATGGTGGATGCCAAGAAGTCAAATCCCAAAACCTCTTGACACATTAAGAAAAATTCTCCACACTGAGAACACTCTGCCTTTCCATCAGCAGCACTCCTGTGTTTGATCCCATGTTCTGTTCCAGCCTGCTCCCAAATGCAGGAACACCCACATTTAGGGCAGAGACAAATTGAGATTCTGAAGGTAAGAATGCCAGATTGGAACATGTGGTGGTCCCTCCAGGCTAAATGGATTTGCTGTTACTGTATTTTTAGAACACAGCAAAGGATTAATAAATACACAAAATTAATACAGGTCTGACATCAAAATTAATACCATTAATAGTGTGAAACTCTCATTCAGAAATATTTCTGTCACATTTTAATGGGTTTAAGGGCCAGAAGTTACTTTCTGGGATGTCTGTCTTGATAATCTAAACACAAGGACTACATACACCCAGAACACAATCCCTTGAGAAGTGCATATTTGAAATGTTAACCTCCTACTGTAGATGTGAAATGCTATTAAGATGGAAAAGATACAAATAGTTAAGATTCCCTGAAGAATTCTAAATCATGCCAAAGGTGCTTTTTATTGTTTTGTTTATGGAAAGGCAGTTTAAATGCAGGCTGAAAATATAACCTATTCCCCTGTGAGCCCCTCCCAGCAGTGTGAGGAAGAGGGAGGCTCTGGGTTGGGACTTTAGGGACACTGAAATGAACGTACGCTCTTCCCGCTCGGATCGGAGGGGTGGCCCTCTCCTGAGGGGCGGCTCCCTGTCATCACCACGTCGGTCTCTCATGTCCCTCATGTCACGGCCACCTCTGTCCCACTCCTCACGACGACTTGAGTCTCTCCAGCTGGAAGTTTCCTCAGCTGGCCCTCTCCTCCAACCGCCGTCATCCCTTTGGCCATGCAAAACACAAAACCGAATGTTAAGATTTTTACCTTTGCTGTGGAAAGGAGCATTAATACAATCATAACATGGATATTTACAGACCCAGTGGGTGTCAATTTAACATACTTCCAAAATTGGTTTTGTTTTTTTGGAGTCTAACATAGAATTCACTTGACAATAGCTTTAAAAGAAAAATTTAAAAGCATTTTAAGCATTTTGGAATCTCTCCTGTAAACAGATAACATCATCCTAAAATTAACAAATCAAAAAGGCCCCAAAATACTCTTATATTAATCTGCTGCCCTAAAGCGCTTAATTTCACACAAACCAAGCCTTGTTCCTTTCACTCAGAAATTCTACATTATTTCTGTATCACCAGGGCCCTTTTTTTTTTTTTAGCAGAAACATTCTAGAAGCACTTAAACAGAGAAGTCAGACCTGGGACGCCTGAAACGATCGTCTCGATCAAAATCTCTCTCCCTGTCAAATTCCCGCTCCTTCTCATTTTCATCCCGATCTTTGTCTCGATCCCATTCACGGTCTCCTGAAGGTCTGGAGTCTCGGGGAGGGCCCCAGCTGTCCTCACGAGCCTTCTCTCGTTCTCTCCACCCCCCTGCAAGAAAGAAACACAGTCAAAGGAGTTTGTGATTGCCCTCTGATCTCTGTTGTAGACAAAGAGCCCTTTACTTCTGTCACAGAAACTGGTTTTACAAGTTCTGACTCCTAAAGATCCAACTCAAGACGTTTGTAAGAAGTTTGAATGTGGGAAGTCAAACAGAGAAAACACTGTGCAAGCTGCTAAATGTAAAGCCAGTAATGCACACCTCATGGCAGGGCTCCCTGGAATGGTCCAGCAGAGCTGGCTGCACCCTGCCGTTCTCAGCCACAAACCACAAGGGTCTAGTGCAAAACAAGTACAAGAAGAAGCAAAGGGTGTAGCTCAGACAGCAGATTCCTTTGTGAAAATCCACAAGTGATGAGATTTTAAGCAAGCAGATTTTTAAAGAACTCACTGCTTTGTAAAGCACTACTTTAAAATGTGACTTTTGTTACCATCCACTTAACACAGTGCACTCTGCAATACTGCTCAGTCATTTATGAATAGGAGTTCTTTATTATGTAGCCTGCTTTGGCTTTAAATAGGAAAAACTGGAGTGCAAGTTTTGATATTTATAGTAAGTTTTCTAAAGGTTTAGCTTACAGAATTAGTGTCTATGAAAGTTGACATGGTGCCTGCCAACACATAAGTGAAAAGAACCAGGAAATCAAAATTGTATCTAACATTCAAATGTCATCAACAGTTCTAAAAATAATCCGAAACAGCTCCGTCAATGACACTTAAGAATAGAAATAAACAATACAAGAATAGGATAATTCAGATTTTAAGAGACCTCAGAAGGTCATCTAATCCAAGCTCTGCTCTAAGCAGGACTTTCAGGAAGGGTTAAAAACGAAAAGGGAATGTTAAAAACATTATCTCTGTACACATAGAAAGGGCTTATCAAAACCAGACCCACTTGAATGAGGTACCAAAATCCTCCTTTAGAAAGACATTAACGTCAGACACATGGAAGGGGTAGGGAAAGAGTCCAAGGTGTGTTAATCTACTGAGCATACTCCCACCAGAGCATTCAACTTGTATGTTTTGGTTTTGTACACAGGGAAGTGACCAGTGTTAAGAGTGTGACCATCATGCATCTTCCAGACAAGCAATTTTTTTTTTAAGTGAACCAAATTAAAAGGTTTAATTATACTAAGTAGAGGAGTGTCCACATCAGCCAAATTAGTCTAGATGTTTTCAGAGCTGATTCTCCCATCTCTGGCATCAAGTATGTTACATCCACTATCTATGAGGATAACACAGTGTGGAGGAAGGATTATTATATTACTGTGTTTTACCTGGTTTACCAAATGGTCTCCAAGGACCTGGCCTGGAGTCTTCCCCGCCACGCCAGGGTCCCCTGTCATCATCTCTTCTGGAGAGCCTGTCATCATCCGCGTTCCGCCAGGGTCCCCTGTCGTCATCCCTCCGGGGCCCTCTGTCGTCGTCCAGCCCCCGCCGGGGCCCTCTGTCATCATCCAGCCCACGCCGGGGCCCTCTGTCGTCATCTGCAGCCCTCCAGCTGCCCCTGTCATCATCCAGCCCACGCCTGGGGGGCCTGTCCTCATCCAGAGCCCGGCGGGGCGGCCGGTCATCATCCAGCCCGCGCCGGGGTCCTCTGTCGTCGTCCGCCGCACGCCAGCTGCCTCTGTCATCGTCCAGCCCGCGCCGCGGGGGCCTGTCGTCATCCAGGGCACGTCTGGGTGGTCTGTCATCATCTAGAGCACGTCTGGGTGGTCTGTCATCATCTAGAGCGCGTCTAGGGGGCCTGTCATCATCCAGAGCACGTCTAGGGGGCCTGTCATCATCCAGGCCACGTCTGGGACCCCTGTCATCGTCTGCAGCTCGCCAGCTTCCTCTGTCATCATCCAAACCGCGCCGGGGTGGCCTGTCCTCATCCAAGCCACGTCTGGGGGGCCTGTCCTCTTCCCCTTCTCGCCTCGGAGGCCTGTCCTCGTCCCCTTCCCGTCTGGGTGGCCTGTCCTCTGCTGATTCTGGAGGACGTTCCTTTTCATCTGCAGGACCACGCCGGGGCAGATCGTCCCCTCGCCGGGGCAGATCATCCCCGCGTCGGAAAGGCCTTTCATCATCTCTTGGATCTCCTCGACGCCAGTCCCTGTAAAATCACAGGAACGAGTGAAAAGTGGAAGGTGACATCCAGGAAAGCTTTACATCAACAGCATCAAACCCCTCAGAGCCATTTCTGACTGCACGCACTTGGTGAGGGGTTCCAAACACGAATTGTGCAGTTTCAAAATGCAGCTTTTAATGCCCTTCATTGCTATGGGAAAGCAGAAGGTCACTGTCCCTGCAGCTTCAGTAAAGACTGAGCAGTTCATCATCTCCTTCAAAACTCCAGTTTGGACAGTCCCTTATTGGTTATCTGCTGCAACATCACAGAGAAAAGGGTTGGCTTCTTCATCAAACCTAATTTGGCAAACTTGACCTAAATCTGAAAGAATCAATATTAAAAAACTCCATAGCCATCAATTAAATATCCTCCCCTCTCCAAGCACATGCCAACCCTACACACCATTAAGTCTACTGTCTACAGGATTTTACACATACATTTAGACCATAAACCTTGTTTTTGTCACCAAATTAATTTCTTTATTTCAGGAAATTAACCTTCCTCAGCCATAAAAAGAAACAAGAAATGGAACATCATAGAAATGTTGTGTCTCCTGCTTCTTGGCAGGAGAAGAGAGGCTGCATTGGGGTTGAATCTCATGGATTTAAAAAAAATAAAACTCAAACCAAAACACAACAAAAAGAACACTCCAGGGTTTAGAAATCCACTATGCTACTAAGATGTAAATAAGACCAGCAAGGACTTGCTACAAAACAGCAGATGTAGGACTTCAAGAGGTGAGAACAGAGACAACAGTTCCTGACAACTCAGAGTTTCAAGAATTTTGAGGAATTGCAAGCAGTGCATTTCCTGGTTTGAAAGAATAAGGGAGAATGCAATTATCATTGATCTGTGAGGTAAAAACCAAGACATGGAGATTGTTAATTTCCATTTAGACTCAAATTGGATAATCTTTCCCTTTCAAAAATCTGATTATTTTACCATAAAAGACATGTGGAAGAATGGTTATAATGTTTATCAGATGAACAAGAATTTAATTCATTCAAATACTGTCTCAGGGTCTTAGGATTTTTAAACCTAATTTTAAACTATTACTTTTAAACTACCTCTAATCAATCTCTAGAAAAGTTGAATGAGAAATGACTAAGACAAGCTGTATCACTCTGTGCAGAAAAACAAACCCACTGAAACATACAAATAAGTGCATTAAACACTTCACAAAATCACTGAATGGTTTGGGTTGGAAGGGACCTTGAAGATCATCTCATTCCACCCCCTGCCATGGGCAGAGACACCTTCCACTATGCCAGGTTGCTTCAAGCCCCATCCAACCTGTCCTGGAACATTTCCAGGGATGGGGCATCACAACTTATGCAATATATGAGGAGTGGAAAGGCTTCACCCAGCAGTTTCATCCAATTGTTAGATTTTGCAGTTCATGAGAAAATGGATCACTAGCACGAATGGCAACACAGCTTTTAAGGAAAGAAGGAATTCTATTTTGTTTATATAGAGATCACATCCTTCTAAAACACTATAAGGAATTACTAGAGAGAGAGTCAATCAATTTGCTTCCACTGGATTCAGAGTAAGCAGTAATGGATTTAAATTGCTGTACTGGAAATTAGGGTTAGACATTTACAAAAATCTATCTACCTGCAAGGGTAATTAAGCCATAAAACATACTGCCAATTGGAATCAGCAGTGTTTTCTTTATCAGCATAGGCTTTTAAGAACAAGTAGATGTGCACCATCAGAAATATTTTTAGCTACAGTTCATCCTGATGTGAAGCAGAACAACAGACAAATGTTAAAAATCTTGTTTTCTACAACAGTATAAACAGTTTTCATTATTAGGGTACATATCCAACATAGATGTACACAAATGTAGATTTCTTTTTAAAGTACATTCATAATATTCTTTCTTCAGAAATCTATCCCTCCCTGTTCAATACAGTTCTTCAGGACTTTGTTTAATTTATGGCATGTGTTTTCTGCTCTGTGACTTGCACAGTTACTGTCAGTTTAAGTGGAAAAGCTCAGAATTTCATCATCCAGGAACACTGCATTTGCTTGTCAACTTTCCCTATTCTTTTTTATAGAACTGACACCAATGTTTGAGTGGGAGAGAAATTGTTAATTTAAAAAGGAATCCAGGGAAGCAAGTTTTTTATCACACACAGAAGGTGTCTGCTTGCCTTCACATATCTAAGCCAAACAAAATAGGAATGTTATCTGAGCATAGTTCCAAGATAAAACCCCTCTCTCATTCCAAGATCCTTACAAAGCAACTTTTTAATAGAAGGTAACTTCCAGAGATGTAAAGGCATGAGATATTACTCAGTTAGTGCACCTTTAGCAGTAGTAACAAAATGGGAGCCTGCATCCTTTGACCCCAGCCTAACTGGGGCTCAGTAACCCCTGATTACCTCTCCACTGGTGCTCGGCGCCATTCAGATTCCGGCTCACCACCTCTTCTCCAGGAGCTTTCCGACTCCCTGTCACCCCAACGAGATTCCTGTGTACCAAAAGAAATTAGGAACATTCTCTTTGAATACTTTAAAACAAAGATTTTCAACAAATAATTTACCCTTGAGCATGTTATGTCATTAAAAACTCACTGGTCACACTGCAGGACACTGAACTATCAGGAGTTTGAGTAACTCAAGTATGGTCTTAACTGACTTTATTGTTTCTGCTGCAGTTCAAACAAAAACATGGCTCCCTTTGTGCCACATGCTTCATCAGTATGCAAATACACTAAAAAGTTTATGGAAAGTGTATGAACAATTGAACAACAGCTGCAGTCAGCCACAGCCACTACCTGTTGACAAAAAAGATGTTCTAACAGTTTCACTTTTCCTGGGTCTTTATGACAACAAGAATGAATTTAGGTAATTATTTGCTTTTGTGCTTTCTGATCTCATCAGGAAATGTAACTGAATACACTGAAAGCTCTCTGTGGTAAGGACAGTTTTGTTCCCAATACCTCAGTACACAGAAGAGGTGAGAGATTAATGATTCACACGGGTTGCAGGGCAGAGCAATAATCAATCTGTATTTTTTAAAAATAAAGTTAAAATGTCTCTTTCCATTGCCAGACAAACCATTTAAACGGATTTTTATGCCTTAATTCCACCACAAGAAACTAGTTAGCTAAACCATCCAAAATATTTGATTCCACATAATCACACAACCTCCTAATAAGAAGGGTATTCCAGTTTTAAACCCCACTTAGAAAAATGTTTTTATTTGTCAATATGGATTAACCAAGATCTTGCATATCCACTACTGTTGTCTCCTTAAATGCTTTAGAAATGACCCCAAATAAC
Organism: Illadopsis cleaveri; assembly: GCA_013399915.1. Lineage (NCBI taxonomy): Eukaryota > Metazoa > Chordata > Aves > Passeriformes > Timaliidae > Illadopsis > Illadopsis cleaveri. The sequence goes on along the minus strand of VXBB01010370.1, from coordinate 51,689 downwards.
AATGGTGAGCAAAGAATCCCAAAACTGCAAATGCAATTTCTGCAATGGTACAGGTATCTCTCTCAGAACCTGAGCCAGCTTTTCCATATAATCAAGTGCTCACAGATAGGAAACCTCTTATGTGAAAAATACCCATCATGATTATTTACTTGACAGACTATCAAAACAATTTATACAAGCTGATAACTTATCTTCATGGTGTTACTCAATGAAATATGTATTAAAGAGAAAGGCTGCAGGGGATGAAATTTAAGACTAGTTCTCTTGAATGGTAAGTTCTGAAAAAGTGGGAGTGTAGAGGGCTTATGGTCCTTAGTTACATTCTTTTAAACCATTAAACATTTCCAAGTAATTTTTGTTTTGCTTCCTGTTGGGTTAGGATAACGAAGTCCCCCGATCCAAGTTTTATTTGTAAACAGAAAGTTGCACACACCTCTTGGTTTTATGTTATTGCTTATTTCTTACAAAATACAAAACTATGCTTTTATACTTAATCTGAGAGGGATTTTCCTTCAATATCTACTTGAATTCCTGACTTCTGCAAGAGTCACTGCACCTGCTTCTGACAGTTTTCTTTCTTTTTATATTAAAGAGAATTTTGTCCAACATTCATTTTAGTCCTCATTCATTTAGTATTTAAACAGCTTGGAGATCTTAGTAGTTTCTTTATTTTACTCTGTTGCTAAACTAGTACTTCCAGATCCTGACAGTGAGCTGAAACTAAGTGACAGTAATTTAACTATTAAATTAGCCATTCATATTATAACTTAAAAAATAAATAAACAAACCTATGACTGGATTGCCAACACGTTCTTCCAAATAATCTACAGAAGAAAGAGCAGTCAGACAGAAACAAGCCTGCAGGTATTACCCACCTTCCTTGAGAATGGGTCGTCCAGACCTCTCCTCTCTTCCTCTCGGCGGCGCTCTCTTTCCTCTATCTCCATTTCCCTCTGACGTTTCTTCTTCTCCAGCTCCTCCAGTTTCTTGACTCTCTCCTGGTACTCCCGCTGCTCCTGCTCGCGCTTCTCGCGCTCGATGCGCTCCTTCTCCTCACGCTCTGCACAGTTGGAAACACACAGAACTCATTACCAACACAAACCCCATCACTGTGCTCTACCCACAGAAGGGCTACAAACCCCATCACTGTGCTCTACCCACAGAAGGGCTACACAATACAATATCTCCCCTTGGACTCCATAAAAAAATAATCACCTTAATATACAAGCATTTCATATGATGTGTTTAGCTAACCACAGAACCCGTTCTCTGCAAGTCCCCTAACTTCAAAGCAATAGGAAAAGGACCCAGATACATCCATTAATGAGACATCTTGAACAGCTAGGAAGAAAAAAAAAGTTATAATCCTCATATGTTAATTCAATGTACAGACTACAGCTGTAGCAACTGAAGTATCAGTAACTACCTCCAACATGGTAGAGGATGCCTTCCTCAGAAAAGGTCACACAAAAAATCAGTTAACAGTGTCAGAAATTTGATATTCCTAACTGCTTCAGTTTTTGTTTGTTTTTTAAATACTGCATTATGAGGAACTCTGATACATAAAATCTTCATCCTCCAATTGACAAATTGGACACAAATCCATCCTGCAGTTTGCCAATCACCTCTTCTCCTCTAAAGCCCTGAGAGGTTATTAAGGCTATCAGACAAAACAATTCACAAAGAAAGGTGTGTGAGTCTTTTACAGTTTTGGAGTTCTTGATCTGACACCAATGTTCCTTTCTTTTCTCTTTAAGATGTGCACAAACAAGTGACCAGAACTCCAACTATAGGCTAAGACTCTTTTTCATTAGCCTCCCTTACTTTATCTCCTCCTTCACTAGGCTACAAGGCTTCCCCTTCCTGCCTATGCTGCACAGGTAAGCAAGGAAAGTGTGACGACTGGAAGTTGAGAAGACTCCCTCCAAACTCATGAAACAGGAAAACCAGACATTAGCAGTGTTACAAAATGGAAAGGCTCAAGGATGCAAAGGATGAAACAGTGACATTCTCAATCCCACCTTTAAGCAGCTGTTCTTCCCGTAGCCTTTGCTCCTCCTCCTCCTTCTCCCTGTAGTAAGTGATGCGTCTCTCCTCCTTGCGCTGCTTCTTGCGTTCCTCCAGACGGTTCCGCCTCTCCTCTGCCAACCGCTCCTGGAACTGCTTCAGTTTGTCCTGAAATACCAACAACGCACCTCAGAACACCACAGCTGTAATGTCGAAGAGCTGGGCATTTAACATAAACTGCTAAATAAAGCTACACAGAAACACAAACAAACTGCAACACATTCATTTTGCTCCACTGAAAAACGACCTGTTCACCATTTCAGTCTCTTCTGCAATTAATTTTATGTTAGACAATACCCTCCAACATAGAAGGCAATCGAATCATCATGCGCAGTATTAGTACTTTATCTGCTTTTTCAGAAAAGGAATTGCCTAAAAAATAATTTATCTGTACCTAAAACATGTTACCCAAAATTATCCCTATTATTGCTAAGAATCATATGCTGTTACTAATTAATATTAATGTAACATCTCTTCTGCTTTTTTTTTGGTAAAGCCAGTTTTTACTGGAACATAGCCAAATACTCAAAGCTATAAACAGGCAGATACAGTTGCCTGCCTTTATGACACCTAGTGATCCCTTACTAATAGCTGAACTGAAATAAACAATTTATCCCTCTTTTATTTTCCATGTAAGTTATTTCAGAAACTTCCAAAACTTCAAAAATTTTAAGTGATACTACCTATGAATGGGTGCAAGAAATTTAATTTAGAAGTCAAAGCAGAAAATAAGCAATTCCATAGTTCTGAACCATTTAAAATACTGATTTGTTTCTAGTCTCATGAAGAATCCCTGGGTCAGTTTTAGTTCCTCACTTTAGGGGTGTACTTTGATAGCAATGCCACATCTCATGTACCTCATAAACTGTTCGTCGTGATGCTTTGAGCCTGGCTTCAAATAAATCTCTATCCTCCAACATCCTGGAGAGTCTGCTCTTGTGCTCAAGGGCTTTCTCACGCTCCAGCTGCAGGGTAGTGATCTGAAAACAGAAAATCATTTAAGTATAACTTTACTATACATTTGGATTCAATATACCCCAGCCACTAGAAGGAGAAATTTTCTCTTCCCCTTTCAGAGCAAAGACAGAAGAAATTGCTGTCCAGTAGAACACTGAAATCACAAAGCTAACATTTCAATCTTTCTTTATTTTTGGAAAGAGCTGGGGGAAAAAAAAAAAAAAACACAACCAAAAAACAAACAGTGCAAAATCCACTATTTTTCATGCATTGCTAATGGACTTTATCAATTGAACAAAAAAAATCTTACCCTTTCTTCTTCCTGTTGCTCCCACAGCTCCATATCATGCACTCTTTGTTCCTCATAGGCAGTCTTTATTAAAGGAATTTCTTCCAAGCGCTTCGCTCTTTCAAAGTAGTCAATCTGAGGAAAGATAACACATCTTTAGAGTGACACAATGCACACATAAACTCCTGATTTCTGGAGACTTCTCCAATATATCTGATACATTATGGCAAAATAGCAACAACCACACTGGACCATCTAAGGTCAACCTGACCAAGAACCTGCCTCTACCACTGGCAACTAAGTGCACTCCCAGGCAAGGACGCAAGAATGGAGACAGGCACATCACAATTCTCTCTCAGAACTATCCATTTTCAGCTCCCAGCATCTTCTCTGTTGGAGGCATATTTTAAACATTAGTGGATTTCCTCTCTTGTCCTTCTGAACTCAAAGCTTTTCATATAGAACAATGTACTTTGGAAAGAACTGCTGTGTGGCTGTGGCTCACAGCATGAAGATCCAACTTCTACCTACAAACAGCTCTGCACACAGCTCCTGCTGGCTTCATTTGATGCTTCCCACTCCACTACCCCTTGCAGGCAGTGCAAGAACAACTACAACAGGTACACTCTTACAGACTGGCACCACATCCTCTCTCTAGAAATCTGGCAGACAGAGAGGTACTATTTTACAAAGACATTTCTCCCACAGAAGCTAATCTGCATAATTGATAATTCTTGTTGGTCTCCTGTCAAACGTCCAGTTCAGCTGCATCCTTTTAGACATAAAGAGAACAGAACTGCAGACCATGCTCAAAATGCAGAAGAACCAAGTTCTCACTGCTGGCAAAGAATGTTAAGTTTGAAGCCCATCATTTAATATGCAAAGCCAAAGACTGAGGGATTCCTTTCTCCCCTTTTCCTATATAAAGTTTTTAAATCTATCTAACCAGAACATAATTCAAAGACTTTCTTTTGTCACACTACTAAATTGGGGGGTTTTGTGAAGAACTTAGTAAAAAGCTTTTTACTGAAATCCAACTTAGTTACACCCATCAGATCAGTGTTAGTCATATGTTTGCTTTGACAGCTTCAGAGAACTCCAAGAGGAAGCCCTTGCTAACATTCCTTTTATAGAAGCTGTGCTGACTGTTCCTGGTAGATCATATTCATTCAGGTGACTACTAATTCTACTGTTAATGTGCTTTCTGCTCCTCTCTCCAGTATAAGCACCAGCTTTACAGACCTGGAGTGTCAAAGATCCTCACTGGAACCTTTTTAACTAACCTGTCACTTGCCATTTTTTTTCAAACCAGTTTTAAGTGACCTGAGTCACTGTACCATAGAACCCCTGTTTCACTCCTGAATGCAGCAGGAAGTCTGGCTGAGTTTCACCTTGCCCAGGTCATGTGTTTCTATTTATTACAACACATTTCTCACACTTTTATAGCTACCCTATCTGTTTCAGACAGATCCTTTTCTGCCATCTAAAAGGGCTCTAGCAGTGGAGTTTCCTCTCTTTCAGTGAGGATTAATACAGTTAATTCTCCATAATGGCCTCTCCTTTTCTGAACATTTAACCTGTTCTGAACATTTTTAAACTACAAGTCTTCCCAACTAAAACTCAGTTCACATCCAGCTTAAGGGTCCTTTTTTAAATCAATTTCATTAATTTAAACAGGTTTTTTGCACAGAAACCAGAGACCCAATTGGTATATAACACATTTACCTTTCTTTAGTTTCAAACAGTAACATTTCCAACACCAGTATTATATATGTGTGTGTGCACACATATGTATCAACACAGATCACATTCACTAAAAAATTGTATGGACATTTTTATTCCTCCTACTTTGTACCTTTTTCTCCTGATTCTTCAGTCGTTCCTGAAGTTCCTTCTTTTCTTTTTCCAGCTGTTCCACTTGTTTAGCCATAATAAAGTCAGGATCCAATTCTTCAAGATCCTACAACCAAGTAAAGTTGTCAACATAAAAAGGAGAAAAAACTCCGACAAAAGATGGTCCTTTTTTCCCCAGGTAATAAAGGTCCCATCCAAACCCAGAACTAAAGTTTACTTACATTGTCTCATTTTAAAGAGAGATTGTTTGTAAGACCAGTTGCCGTACAAACCCATGAAATTCAGGTAGCAACGTAACACTGAAAGCATAACTAAATAACTCCCCACTGCAACAACAAATTGAACCATTGAAAGAATCATCCCCTACCTCAATATCAATATCTTTAAATGCTTTAGCTCCCAGCTCAGTCTTCTTAATCTGCTCCAAGCGCTCCCGAACAGTTTTCTTTTTGATCTGCTCATGCTCCTGCAGGATCCGCTCCTTCTCCCTCTCCTTTGCCTCCTGGCGCAGCCTCTCCTCCTCAGCTTTCCTGACTTTCTGCAGTTCTGCTTCCCGTTGTTCCAGCTCTTCCTTCTCACGCTGGATGTTCAGACTTTCCAGGCGCTCCTTTCTCTCCTCTATGGTCTGACGGCGCGCGAGGATACGCTGATGCTCCTTCCTGGAATTTTTTAGGAAGGCGGTGACTGCCAGCTGATGTTGTTCTTCTTTCTCTTGCTGGATTTAAATAAGAATAAGACAATGATGTGAACGGTCCCTCTTCAAAAGGCAGTAAGGAAAGCAAATGCTCCTCAAGGAAAATGCAATTCTATTCTCCAAACTTGCCAACTGAATGGAAATACAGCTGTAGTGGCAAATCTAATCACCCATCCAAGTGGCACCTGAGGCAGTACCAAGTGCCTGGAATCACGTGCACATGGAGAAAGTTGTCTGTAAAACTCGATAATCTGCAACATGGCTTGGGTACAACAGTTTGACATTTTTCTGTCCAAAAATATTGTACACCTAGATGTTATTGATATTGAAATCTAACTGCAGTGGGTGTGTGGGCCAATCTTGTTTGTCTCTGTATGTGTTTGCAGGCATATCACATGGACTGTATTTCACCAAAGCTGCTTTGTTCTTTTAAAGTTTTGTTATTTTCCAAACACACTAACAGAAGGAAAAAAGTATCCTAATTGACACAAAACACTATCTGTGAGATGATAAAAAAATAAGTCAACAATTTAAACATTGTATTTAAAATCATTTTCATTACCTTATAAAAAACACTAGGCTCCTAGACAGTAGAACATAGACTGTTCTTTCAGCAGCCTTCCCACCCCCAGCATTCCCCAGAGCACCCCCACAGTTCTTTGTGGACATTCATGCTGTGCACATGAGCTGGTGTCACTGCTCATTTCCATGAGCCCAGCCAAACACTGCAACTCAAATCAACTCTCCACACTCCCCCAGCCACGCTACCCCTGAAATGTGAGCACCCGCAGGGATATTTTTAGTAATCTGTCACTTCTAGGGCATTCAGCAAAAACACTGAAACATCCTGACTTTGCTGCAGATCTGTACACATTTAAAGCTAAATGGAGGTGCCAGAAACAGAAAAGTAAAAAGTTTTAGACAAATTTAATGATTTTGTGAATTATTAGAAATGTGACAAATTAAAATCTTTAAAGCACCTGACAAAAATGGCAAGTTTTGACCACAATAGTGAAGGAAAAGAGGGTATCAACTTGTTCTGTAGCTTCTCCAACCACAGACTGATATTAACCTTGATACTGTTCTCCAATTTTACAAGTGTAATGGCCACTAGTAAGTTTAATGAGGATTTATGTCTTATTCAGCTACTGAATAAGTGTCAAATGCAAGACTAACTTCCATTTCTATCCACAAATGTATAGTTAAAGCATGCTTTTTCTTTCAAAATGACAATCTAATACCAATCACTAATCAAATCTTTTTAAGGGAAAACCTATATAGAAATATTTTTTATCTTAAACACTATAAAACCATGAACATTTAACCTGTTCTGCACATTTTTTAATTACAAGTCAGTGTTCAAGCTAACATAAGGAAGTGAGCATTAGGTGTCATGATACAGTTCTACCTTCTGCATTTAGATTTTAAGAATATTACTTAGTATTTCAACATGTAGGACATGTTGCTATCAGCCTTTTTTCCCTATGGAACAAATATCTGATGTGTTAGCTATGAAATCTTTCATAAACCTAAAACAAATGAAAAAATTACCACTGCTCTAGTAAAAGAAGTGAAGGTTTAACTTGCCACAACCAAAACATGCTGGAAATCTGAGACTGATTTACACCTTGCTGCTACAGAGCTCTGGAAAACCTGAAATGTGAGTCTGACCTTGAAGCCAAGAGCCCCAGGGAGGAGGAAAGGAAGTGACAAAGACAGGTCAGTTCTTGAGCTGTGGGATGTTTTGTTCTATAAAGCTACATTTCAGGTTTTTCACAACAGCAGTTTCTCCAGGAAGAATAAGCAGGCTCTTGGGTTTTCAAAAATGCATGCAAAACTTTAAACAAATCCTAGTTCTGTAGGATCATGGGACAGTTATTATTTGTTATATTCTAAACCTGGTATTTGCAAGACAGGAAACTTTAAACTCAGGCCTCTTGTGTACATTTTGCCATATTTTAGTTATGACCAGAAACTAACAAGCTGAGTGCTTTTAAGAATGACTTCTTTAAAAGCACAAAAAATTGACTACCACTAAGCTGAAAAAATTAGAAAGTAAAACATACATCTGAGAAAACACATTCATTAAAATGTAAGCTTTGTCAACATTCTCATAAGACATTAAATGACTTACCATTAAGTGAGGAGGCTTAATGACTGCAAGAGCCTTAGCCAGAGCTGAGGACATGGCAGTCAGCTGGTTTCTGATCTGCTCAGAAGGCATGCTCTGCAGCTGAGGGCCCAGTGGAGCATCCTCTCTAGTACAGTAATTCAAATCTGACCCAAAACTCAACGTCCGAGTTGTGTGATCAAGGCGAACCTTTGCAAAAACAGAAAAAAAGGAAGGAAAAGGATTTTATTTTTTGCCTCCTTCTCCACATTGTCAACCAGTTCCTTTTCATCACATGCAATAGACATGAACCCAGACATCACTTCACACACAGTCTTTCTACAGCACTCACCTGTAAGTCACAATGCCTGGCTGCATCCACAATACAACGCTCCAGCTGGAAAGCGTCCACAAAAGGAACCAGGGTACACAGACGAGCAAACTCAATGCTTTGATAAATCTGGGCCACCTGAATGTGAACAGAAACATTAGGTATTTTTCCTTAATAAAAAGAAATCAGAAGTTGTTGTACAGGCCTTAAAGTTAACTCACTAAATTGTCAACAAATGAATGTATGCATATTAATGCAGTTGCAAATACTGTTTGAAGATTTTATTTCTGTACTGTAGTCAGATTAAACCCCATTCCTGAATGACTGCTTTGTATGAAGGAGACTGGCAGCAGTAACTACATCCAGTTATGCTGCTAATTAGCCTTCAACTATTTCTTTAGCACACCAGAAATAACACTGCTCATCACTGGTAACGAAAGCAGGTCAATGAAATGTGCATTTTATAAAAAACTTAGACACAAATAAAAAAGAAACTGAAAACCAAAGTGAAATACTCCCCTCCCTGACCTTACTCCAAAGAGAAGTTTTAAGAAACTTGGTAGGTAATGAAGTAAATCTAGAGAACAGACTACACCACTGTACCCCACTATCAAGTACAGCTGCTGTAGCTGTATTTAAATAATGTACAAACTGAAGACAAGGGTTATGTATTAGAAAAATGTATTTAAAAATCAAACAGTCTTCTATTTGATAAAAAGAAAAATTATTTCAGCATTAAAGGTTCCAACTGAATCTTCCTCCAAAGCACATTCTAACTTATGTATACTTAGGAATATGCATTATCTTTACTCATACCTGCTGCAGAAGGCGAAGGATGGTGTTGTTTTGCAGGTGAGGAATGTACAGCTGCAGTTCAGGCTCCTTTTCAGCTTGGTCCTTCACCCAGTTCAGAACCTATCAAAAGTCTGAAAAGTTACTCTATCTGCATTGACCTGTACAAACTTCAACATTAAAGTAACATTTCTGGTTTACAGCTCTTAAAACAAGAGCACTTCTGTCCAGACACTGTTTTACTGAAGTGCATCCTTTGATCAGAACACTTACAGTTACAAAGGAGAGCTGACAGTTTTTGTATGAAGGTGACTGACAGTACTGGCAACATTTACCACACTGCTAATTTACCTTCAAGTTCTTTTTAGCACTTCAAATATCTTTGTTCCCACTATCAAAGAAAAAGAACATGACGTGCTTCATCAACTGCAGAATTTATACTACCCTACTCAACAGCTCTCACATTATTCTACCTCCCAGGACTCTACCTTTTAATAGTAAAATCAGTCATTGGTTCATCTTTCCACTTAGCACACAACCCACTTGCCAGCATATGCCCACGTGTGCACACAGTCACACATTTTGCACCTTTAAACAAAATTAACTCAGTAACATCTCCATCAACAAAACCTTCTGATACATTCCCAAAACTCTGCACCTTTATGGAGCCCTCCGAATAGCACCCAAAAGACCTGAGTGAATTTTCATTCTTTTTCAATAACCTGGCTTACTCTAATCAGATGTCAAGCACACATCATGGTAATGGAACTTCACCAAGTCAAGGCTACTATTGAAAAATCTGGCAATAGAAAAAGCTAGTTGATATTTACCACAAATCAATATTGAAATAACAGACTATTAGTCAAGACCAATTACTACACACACAGAGCTACAAAAAACTTACCTTGCTGACACGGGCACTCAACTTGAGTGGGTGAAAGTCTACTTCAAGCCAATTGTAAAGTTCTTTCACTTCTGGGACAACATATTGCACTACGTTGAACCTGACCTACAGACAACAAAAAAAATCCAAAGATCTCAACATAAATACAGTATTAACCAATAGTTAATGCTTTAAGAATTTCATATTCAACATGTTAAACAGGCAACAGATGTGGTTTTTAATACAGGAGACTATGTGTTTTTCATTACGTTAATTGCAGTGTCAGTAATTCCACACTGCATCATTTAAATGTAGTTAAAAATGGAAAAGTAGACAAAAAACAAACAAGTTAGACTAGAGTACCATCCTCAGCCATTTCTAAGACACAAGCCTACTACATAAACATAAGCCCACATCCAAACTAAAACCACACGTGACTGCTCATGATTAAATTTTGGAAGCTTAAATTGTGGGTTTTCCCAGTCCAGGCAGACTGGAGAGGTGCTGCAAGAAGAATTAATTCAAATTGTAAAATGAGCTTTGAATGTAAATTTTAGATATGAGTGCAAATGACTACAAGAAATTCAAACACTCTCTAAAAATACCCATTACTTAAAGTCTAATTTGTTTACAAGCATTGGGGGAGGTCTGAGGATAGATAAATCTAACATCCCTTCAAATTAAACACAAGGAAGTTTTCATAATCACTTAGATCCATATGGTCCAACATTCGACATCTGGCCTGTGCTTATCCAAAACATATTTAAAACAGAAAAATAAGCACTTGATTCAGTTAATTACACACTTCGGAGCTGGAAAAAAACCCCCAGAGTTCTAGATCACAACATGTTTCAGACCCCTCAGTGTTTCCAATCCATATGTGTTGCTTGGGTGACATAAAAGACTCTACTGAATTGCACACAAGCATTAATTATCGCTGCCATTTCCAAACAGTCCTTGTGAATCTGCAATTAAGTCCCAATTAACCATACAGCTGTTTTAGCTTTAAAACTGCTGTCCCACAGCTAAGCACAGTGCTCTAGAAGAACAGGACCCAGCATTACGAAGCTGCTCACCTGAACTCCAGTACCTACCATGTCATTGATGAGGCTGGCCCGTGTCGGGGGGGCCTGCAGCCCCAGCAGCGTGGCCAGGCGCCGCTGCTTCTCCACGATGATCCCATCCATATCCAGGAGACGAGCAATATCAGTTCTCTCTGGAGTTATTGGGATGGACAGCGTGGCCAAAAGGACTCGAGTGGACATCCTGGTGACAAAGCAGAAGTGCAAGAGATGAACTGCTAGGCAACACTTACTAATTCCTGTTCATGTATGTGCCAGTTCAAGAGAGGAATGAGGAGCAATCATGATGCAAAACTGTAAAGAAATAATAGAGGAGACACCAACTACATCATGAGACGAAATCATGAAATCTTGTGAAGAAAATACCACCACCCAGAGGAGAAAAAGAAAACAAACCCCCAGATATTCACTGACTGGCATATCTTCTCAGTCAGCAAAGGAAGCTTAACTAAGGTGACACTAATGCTCACAATACTTACACTGTAACTTTATAAAACATCCTCCTTGCTCTAGATTTCTTTTGAGGCAATTAGTACTGGCCAATTTAGACAGAGCTGCTCATAGCCATACATGTCATATGCTTCCTTTGGGGTACAATTTAGTTTATTTTTGAACCTAGGGGGTTAAAAACAGATTCTAAGATCACAACAAGTATCTTTCCCCACCTCTGCATCTCCTCTTGTGTGAGATTCTTTCGCATTTCTCTTGATAAGTGGTAAAGGCGGTGAAGGGTGGATGCGTGAAAAAGAGCATTTCCTGATTTCCAGAAGACAGTTGAAACTTTGTGATAGTAATTTGCCATCAGCTGTGGTTTGGGGGGCTTCTTAGACAGTGCAAATAGTCCATGAATATCTTCCACTGCTTTGAAAGCTTCCTAAAAAGCCCCAAAACAACCAAATACACTACTGTTAGGAATTTTTTTCCAACACCCCAAAAAAGGAAAAATATAAATTTATTAAAGGTTGTAAGACTATAAAATATTTAATACTACCAAAAGCTGTGATCTTCAGTTTTGTTAGTTACATGAAATGAAACACTTCTTTCATAATAAATTATTTGGATATACTCCTTTAACTGTCTGCTAAGAACTTGGTATTTTTGAAAACTTGTTTCATTCAGATTTTCAAGCTAAAAACCAAGGGGTAGGGGAAAAACCAAACAAAAAGATATCCAAAAGTTCTACCAGCAAAGCTTGGTTTGAAATGCTGTGCAGGAACACCAGACTAAGCATTCAGTATTCTAGATATTACAACTTCAGCTTTTATCCTTTCTTCACCTTGCTGCATGTACTGTGAGACATGAACAGCATGCAGCAGATTGTGGAAAGGCTGCAGAGGAAGCATGCTGGGGAGCCCCGCTGCATACCTGCCACAGCTCCATGCTGATAGCACTGTCCAGCTGCACCAGCCTGGTCTCCAGGTGCATGGACTGGCTGTCAGGGTTGTTGAGGTTGATGGCTGTGCTTTGGTTGTGGTGCCGCTGGATCTGCCCCAGGTGCATCCGCAGGTTATCGCAGAGCTTGCGGAACTCCGCTTTCCGCGTGTACTGCAGGCAGAACTTGAAAGCTGCAAAAAGGAATAATGTCAATTTAAAATGTTCACTAATGGTGGTGACTTCATGGTAGTTCTAAATGGGATTCAAATATGTAAACCAGTACACTTAAAGAGTCTTCATTTGCAGTCAAAAGACATCTCAAATATGATACACTCTGTCACAGATAATAAGTGACAATGCACAGCATTTTCATCTTGACCTCAAACGATGAAGATGTTTCTACATAATTGAGCTTAAAGAGCAAAGGGAATACTTTAAGCCTCTTTAAAAATGTTCTAATTTATGCAGTGATTCCAGCTTTTAGTTTGAACTAAGAGCACACAAAATCCTATGAATGGCATGAATTCATGTTTTGGTTTTGTAAAATTTAAGGAAAAAATTCTCAAGTCATCTAAATATGGCAAAGTCAAATGACGCTTTCAAATTACTGGAAATGACACAGACAAAAACCCTGTCATTAATCCCAAAGTTCTCAAAAACCAGTCCTTGTTCTGTCTTTTGCAGATAAGCACAACACAGCACAACACAAGTGCAGGAAAGAGGTCAAGAGGGATGGACTGTAGAGGGGGATCAAGACCACCCAAAACCCTGGAAGCCTTCCAAGCCATTTCCAGAAAGGTCCAGAAGAGATGGAGCATGAGAAGTGATTTACACAACAAGTGAGAAACTTATCTATAAAAAGGTTAAGCCCAGGTGTGTGTACACTCCAGGGCCCTGGACACCCCCATCAGCTGGATCAACACTGGAGTGAGGACTGGTGATTTCTCTCTTTTTCCCTCCCATTCTTTCTCTCTAACCCTCTCTTTTAATTCAACCCTCTCTTCTTCCACCCTATCCCTTTATCCAAAATCCACTGCGAGGTGCTTATACTGGGAGGTCAGGGACTAACACACTGATTTTCATGCCATGTGTGTCATTTACAATTAAAACTTCGTAAGCTTCTGAGGACCCTCTGATTCTTGTTGTTCCTTTTGACCACAAGCATCTCCAAATCTTGGATGTTCCCCTCTCTTTAAGGGGGGGACGCTACATCATTATAGTTCAGGTTTCCATCTTTTGCACCTACCTTGCTGTGCAATGTCATGGTACAGGCGTTCTACTCGAGAATTATTTCGGAGAAGATCCAAACACTGTCTATAGGACTCCCACAGAAATTTAACCCAGGGTGTCAAAAGCAGGCGGTCAGTACGATCCTGAGTGTCTTCTCCACTTACAGCACTCAAAAGAACACTTTAGTCAGGGCAGCGGGATAAGGAAAGAGAAAAAAGAGAAGTGGTTTATTCCCTACGATTCTCATCAATTTTTCTTACCAGGTTCTAAGACAAGACTGGACAAACCTGAACAGCTAATTGCCCCTGAATGGCCTATTGCTTATTTTCAAACTGGTACCTCAGACTGCTCTCTTTTGCTTTAAAGGATGTAGATAATTACTTCAAACTTTTAAGTTTCAAACTTTGGCCACTGCATATCCGACTGACATGTCCAAGCTCCAGAGGTAAGACATCAGAAACTTGTATCCTTCAAAGGAAACTAAGTCCAGGATTTTCACCTTCCCTTTCCTAGCAGGGAGCTGTGTCCTGTACCTCTGCTAGAGTCAAGTATCAGTGTCAATGCAGACACTTTAGTACTTGCTGACACTTCCCTTTTAGTCACCAGCACTGCTGCCAGAGCTCATTTTGTGTTGACATGTGACACAAGCACCGTGTTATGATCTGCATGCATCAGAAACCAGAATATTCACATTAACATTTCAATTCCTTTACAAATTCTGACATGAAAAAAATACTTAAATATGTCAGAAGTAAGATATGATAATCTTGCATTTAGAACTTCATTCCCTCATCACAGGAATATGAGGCAGGAGAAAACATTCCCGGGACACTGAGACCAATTCAGTGCTATGTCTCACATGATCCCTTTCTCCTGAACAATCCACTCAACATGTTAAACTCACAAAAAACCATCTTCCCCAAGTCCTCATTTGTAAAATTCTTTCTGAACTGTTTTTAATATAAAGTCTCAACTCTTGTAACTCTTTTCTACTGCACCATTTCCAGTACTAATTTGCATCCTTGGGTACTACATACACTATTAAACACAACATGCCACCAGTGCTTTCTTTAACAGATCAAGAGGTGAATCCAGCAAAAAACATAAGTCTAAAAAACAGGACCTAAAAAACAATAAGGAAACTGTGCTTGTTTAGATGAGAAGTGTGACTGAAAAGATCCATTCTCTAGTCCTCTGTTATAGAAAGGAGAACAAGAAAAAGAGAGGTCAGTCAATTTTCACTGTTTAACTATCAGTGGATTCCTCTGTAACAGTTTCAGGCACTGGAAATAACACGAATGGCACTGCCCCCCTATTAAAGATTCATCAGTGACCTTTTGTTTTCTGCAACCAACTTCTATTAGAGAGTTTTGCTGTTAACATGTAAATACAGAGCCTTCTTCTCCAGGTCTTTATGAGTATTATTTGACTACTGCAACTCTATTCCTACACAAGACAAATATTCAGTAATTTCTTCCAATTTTTATCATTTCTATCACCATTGTACATTCTCATTACCCATCCTATAATTTCTCTCTTGAATGTACTTTTCATGTCCTTTCTTCTATTTTCTCATCACTTAACCAAACAAGTATAAAGTAAAATTTCCTTTTGTTTGTACATGCACAATGTGGTCAGAAGAAATGGAGAATATCATATGCAGGAATTACATTGGTCTGATATAATTAACAGCATTTCTACATCAACCAGTAATGAGCAATTTACCATAATAAACTCTCCAATACCACTAGAGATGCAGATCTGAGCAGACACTGGAAACTGGTGACCCAACTCCCAGAACCACTCCTACTGCATCTATATTTTCTATTCCTTACTGCTTGCCTTCTTTACTTTTCTTTACTCAGACTTAGGATTTCATTCAATGTAAAATTCCTGCTTTTATCCCTTCCTTTAAAACCTCTAGAACACCACTAGTATTTAATTTCAAGTCTACCACATTTAAATCTTAGCTTTGTGAATGAAAATAAGGATACTTTCTGTGAATTGCTACATTTTAAAGGCAGGCTGCACACCTTTCTGGAGTCTGGATGTTATCCAAGTCTTCTATGTCCAGCACCATCTGCTGCGATTCCTCCTTAGCTGCTTCTGTTTTTTCTTCAGCTAATTTTAAATAGGCTCGAACAACATCCTCCAAAGATTTGATGTTAACCTGCACCAAAGGCAAAAAAATGAGAAGATGTTTCCACCCACAACATGTAACAAATCTTTTAAAATGTAACTGCTACAAACCCAGGAACATCTAAAAGGCAGATTAATCCTAATTCAGGGCTAATCAGTTACTTTTAAATTGTATCAGCTGACAGATACCATGCTTGCTATAAAAAAGTACAATAAAAAAATCAAAAGCCATACCTGCTGGCAAATATTCTTGTACTGGTACAATCCTTCTTTTGCCAGGTGACTCTTGCGCAGATCCACGCAGAGTTCCAGGTACTTCAGCATAATTGGCTCGTGGATTTTCTGCCATGTTCGGTGTTTCTTACTTTTCATAACATCATAGAGAACATCAAGGGCAGGCTGCTTTTTGCCAACCTCAAGAAATTCTGAAAGTAAAATCCCAGTTAGCAAAAGACTTGCACACCAGAAGATGCATGTTTTATGCTTAACACAGGAAACATTCAAAGTTTAATCAACTCTACCCAGACTGCATTGATGGTTTGATTTAGTTGGCCAGATCAAAAATGTTGGCAACTCAGTGCCAGTCATTCAGTGACATAACTGGCAAACAAATATTACCCAGTAAATTTACATGGGAATTTCAGGATAGCAGAGATGTCTCTCCATCCATCCAGGCACAGCTGAGCACTTCACACACGTGAATGAATGCACACATCCAGTTTTAACCATCCTGGTTTCACCAAGGACAAGGAATACCCACCAGGAGACTTGTGGGTATAGCATCTAGCAAGGACATTTAACAAGGTGCAAAACATACCAGGAATGTGACTGAAAGACAAAGTTCTGCTCCCAAGTGGATGAAGGAGAGGAAGGAAAAAAACTTCACTCAGAAAAGTTGTTCATTTGTTGTTTTTAACTCTTGAGTGGTTTAGTACTTCAGTTCACAGAAGTTCTATCAAAAGCTGCTGCAGTTCAGTTGAAGGGTCAGACACTTTTTAAATCAGCCCTGCTGCTGAAACCAGTGCCCCATTTATTCATCCCTAAGCAGCTGCTGTTATTAACAGGAGCTCTCAGCATCACAGCAACTCCCACCTCTGATATCCCACAAAACACAGCAACCCACCCACAGGAAACACTGAGGCAGCGACCCACATACACATAGACCCTACTCTGAATGTCCTCTGCACTGCAGAACAGCAGGAGAAATGAACAGAATGGGAAGCAAACAGGTTTTTAAAAGATAAGGGAGGTCAAGTACAGCTAGTGGGAAATGTGCCTATTCTTAAAGGCTGAGGGATGGAGTCAGTACTTCCATGAAGTACTTTGGAAAGCATTCAATTCCTAAAGAAATAATGGCAGAAACTATTAAAGTAGGGGCCTGCTCCAGGGGCTCAGACACCAGATAGAGCTTCCAAGTTTGGAATCTCAAATTTGAAGTTAAACATGACAAAAGGTTTAGATTGAAAGCAGCAGAGTGGTTTCAATTTAAGGACCACAACAGCTCATATTCAGAGCTCAGTTTATGTAAATAATGAGCTAGCAGAAGATGAGCAAGTTCCTTTCTAGAGAAAGCACTGTGACACAACTGAAGATAATCAAAGTTACGGTGTGACAGTATCCAGCAGTACTTTACTCACCAAGGGAATTTTAATAAAGCCACCCTCCATCCCATAATCTACACTGCTATTCTACCTCAGAGCTGCTTTTGAGAAAATTACTGTTCAGCTTTACATTTTATTTATGAAAATAAACTTGAAAGGCAAGTTTAATCCTGCAACAATGCCAGGGCACTCCAACCACATTGGTTGATACCCAACTGGACAAAGCACAAAATTAATTTATGTTGTTTTGAAACTTTTAATTAATTCTGGCCAAGCAGGTTCTTACAAGTAAGTCAAATAATTAAGGCTAATTTAAGAGACACTTCAGAAAAAGCACAAAATGAACCTGAAGAATCAAGTACATCACACAATGCCATGCTTTGCAGTAGCAGTAGGAACTGGACATTAGAGAAACTCAGATATGTAACATACAAATTGTAAAGCTGAGTCCACAAGTAGCTGGAAGAGTTACTTTCTAATAGTTTTGTTTTTTTGTAAAAATGCTAACAGGTATCCAGAGTAGCAACTGAAGCTGAGTGGTCAAGAACCAGCTGATACACATCAACAATTCACCTACTGCTAACCCAAAATCCTGAATTAAGCTCAGTTTCTGATCTGAGAAAACACGTCATTACAAGAGGTGACAAAGATGTCATGTGTTTTACAGTATCTCTAATAGTGAGCAAGCTTAGTATCTGCAACAATAAAACACTCCTTAAAGTTGCATTACATCCCTGAGTACAAAGCAATGCCAAATACCAACAATAGCTGAGGGTTGGCCTTGACCTATATTCATCAATATAAAAATGGTTTTCTTACATATCTGTATACACATACAATCCTTCATGCTCTTCATATTTCCAAATATCACCTCTGTATGCTGAAGTCACTGAGAACATGAAGTGCTTCTAATGCTCACTTGAGCCTTACACATAAAACACACACTGAAACTAGAAACAGCACTGAATGTCCCCATTTGAAATGTCAATTTAACATTAAACTGCTTCCTGCAACACACAGTCTGCCTTAAGACTTTCCACCCTTTATTATGCTTGGCTGTGGTAAGATTGAACCCCTGCAGTTTGTAAGACTTGACACTGCTTGTCGTGTTTTCCATTCAGTCCACTGAAATTCAGGATTGCCCCTTCAGTTCCCACCCTTCAATTCAACTCGACTCCTTCACTTCAACACAATTTAGCAGACTTGCAGCACAATAAGAAATGTGAACTTAAATAGCAGGAAAGCATCAATAATAATAATGAGCAGTTTAAAGTCAATATTCCAGAAATGTGACTTGCACACCAAGTACCACTTACTCTACCCAAGAATTTGCAAGTATAAATAAAGTTTATATATTATGGTACATGCATCTTTTCCAGTGAAAGGACTGATACAACATATCTTCATCCTTGAATGCTGACTGAAGCTGATTTTATCTTTCATCTTTTTATCTTTGTGGAAAAGATTTTTACAATGAATTTTTGATTAAAAATTTTGAGGATGTGCAGTACTTTCATATCTTCTTGTTAATATACTAAGTACTTGAACAATGCACAGTCCCCAGACCACACAGCCTCTTCTGCTGTCATTTTGAGAACCGTACATCATCTAAGTTGTGGATGTCTTTAAGTGTGAGCTTGCCATCAGCCCTGTGACAATGAAGGGTCTAAACGGTCTTGCTAAGGGCTTAAAACAG
The DNA here is from genome assembly GCA_013399915.1 of Illadopsis cleaveri. Lineage (NCBI taxonomy): Eukaryota > Metazoa > Chordata > Aves > Passeriformes > Timaliidae > Illadopsis > Illadopsis cleaveri. Next base: position 32,590 of record VXBB01010370.1, on the reverse strand, counting down.
GATACTATAAAAACCTGAAGCGTCAAAGGCATATGTTTGATCCGAAAAGAGCCAGCTGATAAATATAACCGGTCCAGCTTTTATGTGGCAGTCAGCAAGTGACGGCTACAGAGCTGAATTGCCTCCCTTGGTTGGTCTTCCAGGGGCAAACCAGTGTTATCAGCCTGTGCAGCAGTGAAGGAGTTTTACCATTTGCGTTCTCACCGGAGTCATATGAAGGACAGGCTACAACACACGAAGCCCACAGGGCCCGGGATCAGCCCGGGTTTGAGATCACGCCGACAGGGCAGCGCGGTCCGGCCCGCTCATGCCCANCGGGCGCGGCCAGGAGGCGAGGAGGGCGCGGGAGGCGACCCGGCGCTGTGTGTGTGTGGGCGCGGCCCGCACTGACCGTTCGCCCGCTTCAGGGCGTTCTCGGGCCGCTGGAAGTACACCGGCATGATGGCGGCGGCAGCGGCTCCTCACGGGGCGGCGGCGGCTCCTCGCTCCAGCCAGGCGGCACGCGCGGCCGGAAAGGGAGGG
>VXBB01010370.1:0-30249 GCA_013399915.1 Illadopsis cleaveri | reverse complement strand
GGGGCGGGGGCGGTGCCGCGGCCCGGGGCGGTACCGGGGCCCGCCGCGCTGAGGCCGCGGGCCCGGGCGGTGCCGGGGGTGCCAGCTCTGCCTGTTGCAGAGCTAAGCTGTGCACAAACTCGGCCGAAGTGTCTGAAATTCGCGGCTTCCGAGGTCTGTGTTGCGAAATCAGAAATAGGGAAAATCATAAATAAGCTGGTCCCGGCGCTTGTTCCTCAATACCGTGCTCATGTTGAATGTGCATTCAAACTTGGTGCTTCTCTGACCTCGTGAAGCAGGTCAAGAATGGAAATGTATTAATATTTAAAAAATAAAACCTGTATCAGAATTCCTGCCTTAACGCTTAAACCGTAGTGGCAGAACTGGATGTCTAGGGTCAGGGTAAGGTGGAATTTTAATCTGATTCCAGAAAACAAACCTGATTAACCCATCAATTTACTTCCTTGCTGCTGTTTGGCATTCTCACAGTGAACATCTTTCCACCATAGAAAAAGACACCAACGGAGATGCTTTGTGGGTTTGGTGTTACCCGTCCGTAACAGCTGAACTGAGGACTCTGTTGCTGCGAAAGTGCTGCCTTACAGATGAAAACAAATTGCTTCATACGTTTGTGTTTGGCCAGTATAAAAGGTCTTGGTTCTACATCACAACGGTAGAAGTTCAAGATTCTCTAGCCTTGAAAAAGGTATGACTTGGCAGAGTTTTTTAGTAGGATGCAGGGGAGGCTTCTGCAGAGCTTCCTCTGTGGGTTAAGCAGTGTTTGCCTATGGAGAGAGACGTAAGGAAGAGAAAGGATTCAAGGTGCTGTGTGCTCACAGATGCAGCACTGCCCAGGTGTCCAGCCAGTCTACGTTTCATTTGTCACCCAGACAAGGAATTGCAGAATGAGATACTCATTACTCAATTCTTTGTGTTAACATACAAATGCTATTTCATGATGCTGTTTCTAGTTAATTTGCATTTCGAGTTCAGCATTTTTTTTCTCTCTAAGAAGTTTGTTTCATAGTGTCCAGAATCTTGTTCCTATAGAACCTGCTGCCTTTTTTTCCCAGAGGATCAAGTTATGTAGGTACTTCATTTTCCACTGCATTGCCTTTTCCACTGCATTGATTATTTTCTGGAAGACAGCAAATACAGTTGTATCTTCTATCTTTTCCCTGTTATGAAAATCATTAAACTGTCAGTTAAGTGTGTTCAATTTTCATGTTTCATGCTATGTTGTTAAGTAGAAAGATAATGTGGTAATTCTGTATGCCCACAACAGAATGTTGCTTGCCTTTCCTCGCTCCAAGTTTATATTTCCTATGAAGTGAAATAAAATTAAATGTCACAGTGCTGTCCTCAATAGTTGCAGTGGGAGATGCTATTTCAGGAGGACACGTGAGCCTGGTCATTGTCTGCAGACTTTGAGTCTTGTCCTGTCCCAGCCCACAATCATTTGATTGAGGAAGTTAGAGTAGTTCTGTTTGTGGGCCTGCCATGTATTTTTTCCTGTCTCTTTCTAAATATGTTGATGCTGTCTGCCTCTGCAACCTCCTTTGTCAACAAATTCTGGAAGTTTCCTCCCTGCTGTGGGCAAGAAAAATGCCTTTCTGTTTTCTAATAACCTTGTGAGATAAGAGGAAAGCAACTCTTGTGTGTAGGTTAAGCAAAAGATAGTCTGTACTAGAGCTGAGCCACAGCAGAATTCCTCTGTCCAGGCCATTCCTGCAGTTAGGAACTTGGAGCTTTGACAACAAAGTGACCAAGACTGTTTGTGTGGGGTCATTAACTGAGCTCTGTGTGTTTGTGTGCCTGTGTCATGTGCAGGTGACCCATTTCTCCATTGTCCTGACAGCCAAAGACTTCAACCCAGAGAAATATGCAGCCTTCACCAGAATCCTCTGCAGGTCTGTATAAAAGCTGGCTGAGGTACTGCTGTGTGCATGCTTAGATCCTGCCAAAGCAAAAGGTTGAATTCATTGTGTTGCATTTGTTCAAACAAATTGCTGGAAACTCAGTCCTACAAATGAAATCAGGTGATAAAAATCCTTGATTTGAGCTTGTCATATTCAGAAAGTGTTGGGTGAATGTCAGATGTTCCTTGGGTTTTAATGTGTGTGTTCTCCAGACATACACCACCAGCACCCTCATTTTCTCTGAGAATGTATTTTTAAGAAGTGTAAATGTTTGGGAAGATGTCAGTGCTGGACTTAAAGGTCACCATGTGTATGGTGAATGACTTGTATCCTTCCACAACATCTTTGTAAATGCTGCTTGCTGCTCCTCTGAGCTAAGCACAGCACCCAGGGATGTTTTTGCTTTTCCCATAGGGAAGTGAGAGCCCTCTTCCAACCAAAAAACCTCATTTCCTTGTCCTGTTTACTCACTTCCCTTCACGTCCCCATTCTCATGCTCTCTCTCCACTTTTTATTTTGCTTTTCCTTCAGTTTCTGAATTAGTTCAGTCCCAGTTCTTGATACCAAGAGTATTCCCTGAGATTTTGCAGCTAATTGGATGCAACTGTGAGGTTATGTGCCTTTGGGACTTATTATATATAATGTAGAATTGGGAATGCCTTCAGGCTTACCAATTCTGCAGGGTATTGAAAAGCTGAGATTTGTTCTTTTTTGGTGATATATGAAATACTTAGATTCACTGTGGATTATATTTCTGCTGACTTCCCAGCTAGTACTTCCTTTCAAATCTAGAATGGATTCTTCTAAGCATGATAATAATTGAGTTTCAAATGTGATGTAGCTTTGTGCTATAGCTGACATGGAAAATGTGTAGTTGACAACTTCACTGCTATTCCTGAAATATCTTAACCTGTAAAATAGGTTACAGTGTCTCTCTGCTTCCTGGAAGACAGCTGACAGTGCATGGGTTCTCTCAGTGTGTGCTTCTTCTGTGTCATTTTTGGGTTTTTAACGAGTATCAAGGACACATTTATATTTTTCTTTCATCATTTAGAAAAGTGTAGAGAAGAATGACTAAATACACTTGGATAAAAAATTAAAAGCTACCTAGTCATAGTCTGCATGTAAGAATAGGAGTTGCTGTGGTAGGTGCTTTTTCATTAAGCAGACACTTTCCAAGTCTGCAAAGAATCCTTTGTCTAGACACCTGCCTACACCTTTGGGGTGTGGTTCTACCTTAGTCCATGTTGGTTCATTCATAGAATAGAAAGCTGAAATAAAAATACAGGGTTATTTTAAATTCTAAAAGACAGATGTGTTTGTGTGCCTGTTGGAAGACTTCCAGTTTAGTGTTTCAAACCTCAACCAGGTGTCCAGAATAAGAATTATTGCCAGCAATATTGCCACTGGTGATACTGATTTCTAATTTTTTATTTTTCATGTATATATTGGTGCACTGAATGCAGTTTAAATACCAGACTCTCTTCTTTTCACACAGAATCTACTTGAAGCATGGAAGTCCAGTTAAAATGATGGAGAGTTACATTGCAGTCCTTACAAAGGGCATCTGCCAAAGTGAAGAAAATGGATCCTTCCTCAGCAAGGACTTTGATGCTCGGAAGGCTTACCTTGCTGGCTCCATCAAAGGTTAATCTCTGCCAGTGTCTCATTTCTTTCTTACAGCCTAAAATACAATCTTGTTTTCATGTATGCTGCAAGTAAACTGTGCTGACACTGTCACCTGTGCTGTTATTATTAACCTTCTTCAAAAACATGATAATATCAGCATATATATCTCGTATAAAATACTTTCCCCTCTTTTCTAGACATAGTGTCTCAGTTTGGAATGGAAACAGTTATTTTATATACTGCACTGATGTTAAAGAAGAGAATTGTAGTGTACCATCCTAGAATAGAAGCTGTCCAGGAATTTACCAGGTACTTAATCAATTCCTTCCTTCCCACTCACCCACCCCCAGAAGTCCAACAAATTTTGAACCTTCATTGAGGAAAAAAAGCCTGTATTTTAAGGAAAAAAAACAAACAAACCCTATCTTAAACCTGTTTATAGAAATTCTGCTGAATCCTTCTTAAGGTTTAGCTGTATGTTGCTCAAGTCAGCAAAATTTAATGGTGGAATGAATGATAAACTCTGATTGCACTGACAGTAGAAATCTCTACAGTTCATATATATATATATATATATATAAAATATATATATACACCCCCTAAATGAGACCTAGTGATAATTGTTCTTTTTCATGGCATGCAGTTTTTACTGTGAAGCTTTAGTTACTGTAAGTAAAAATCTATTGTGTCTTAAGTTGCACCCTAACCTCCTTAGGACTTTGCCAGCTTTAGTGTGGCATCGACAAGACTGGTCAATTCTTCATTCATATGTGCACCTAAATGAGGAGGAGCTGGAAGCCTTAAAAGCCTGCACAGGTAGTGATAATTTATTAATCAAAAATCCCAGGAAAATTCAATTTCAGCTTCTGTTGCTGCCAAGTTCTGCACCGAGGAATTTCGGAGGGAAAAAAAGGTTATTTTGCAATTAATGATACTGATCAAAGTTAAACATCATTTTCTTTGGAAAAGGCAGATCAACTAAACAAGTATGTGGGAAGATAATTAGTTAATCTGGTGGCTTTAGGTGGATCCATATCAGTCTATCCCTAATCACAGATGCAAAGCAGCCTTGAGACTTTTTTGATGCTTTGATGGGTTGAAAGTTTTCCTGTTGGAGAGAAGCAGCTCACTCAGATAAGCTACATTTTTTCCCAGCTTCTACACGTCACTAGTAATGGAATGGGGTTTTTTTGGGTTTTTTTTGTTTTTTTTTTTTAATTCCTAACTCTTAAGTCCCAGATTTCTCTTTTGATGTCAGTGAAGTCTGAGGCTCCTAAGCACAGGTAAACTTTACCTGTAGGAGTTTGGTGTGTGTGGCACAGTGCTGTGTGTGCATAGTGCTTAATGCATAACCCAGGAACAGGCCCCTGCTTTATGCAGAGGTTACTGTGACACATCATGTGGCCATTAGTAGGCTTCTTTATACAGAATATGAGCAAGGAGACTACTCATCTTCAACATTTCTACAGCTCACTAGGCATCTTCCATGGAGAAAAACTGCTCCAAAACTGCTCATCTGACATGCTATAAATAAGAAAATCTGCTGGGTTTATTCCTCTGTTCCAGTCTAATACTGACTTAGTGACAAGAGGCTCCAGAGTGGAGATTTTTGTAATGAGAAAGTGGCAAATGAGTAATTTTAATGGGAAGGTAGGAAGAGAGTTTAGAATTTCAGATTGAGAACTTGGTGGTATTGCTGTAGTGTTTGCAGTTAATCCATGCTCATGGCAGTTTTAGAAGTCAATTTTAAGCTCCTTGGAAATGAAGCATCTGCTGAACACTTGTTGAATGACTGATAATATCAAGAGAGCAACCTCCTGGGTCTAGTGGGGTTCGTGTCAAATACTCATAGAACAGACTTTAGGACTGTGATTTTTGGTTTTATTTATGAAGCTCCTAATCTTGCTCAATTCTGTGCTCTAGGTTACATCGCTGGATTTACAGATTCTGAAGTGAGCAGTAGATCAGACCTCTATGATGTGTATGTGAATTTGGCAGACAGTGAGATTACAGTTTCACCTGTAGTAAAAGGTTGGTTGCTGTTTATATTTTGGATTTAGAGGCAATTTATTCCAGGGTTGACAATAATTCCTCAACCTTGCTGTAGGTCAAACAATCTTGATCCTTCTTCCTTCCAGGTTTTGAAAAGTCAATATGTAAGTTTCTGTCTTCATTTTATTGCCACCCTGGGAGACTGGTTAAAGTTGGAATTTGGAAAAATGTGCTTTGTTTTCCAACAAATGCACAATTGGGATTTCATAACATCCATGTTAGACATGGAAGAAACTTCCAGCATGAGTTTTTAGAAAAACATGGCACTAAATACTTGAAGATTGGGGATTATTTGAAAGAAAACCTTGTAATTTGCTTATCATCTTGCTGCTCCTTATCACTGCTTTGGGCCATTTTAGAGGTGCTGGCTGTTGATACAAGGTTATTGCCTTTACCAACAGATTTCAAATGGCAGTCATGAAAAGATTCCTCAGTCTGGTGTGTTATTCATATGTATTTCTACATATCACAAAAAAGGTGATTTTATGTGTGGTGTTTTGTTTGTTTCTTACACAGAGGCAATGACAATGGGAAAACTTCACAAAGAAATTGGACAACTAATTGTTCAATCTGCAGAAGATCCAGATAAATCAGACAGCCAAGTCATTAAGGTTAATATTTTATTTTTAAATCTAATTAACTTCTATTGCTAAATCTTGGTAGAAGGAGGGAGTAGGAGGAAGAGTGTCACTGAGAATCAGTCAGTCTCTTCTACCTTCTGCCTTTTTACAAATAAGCATATTTATTCATCATGCAGGTTTTTAAGGACAATTTACTTAGTTTATATTATCTCTTGGGTAACTACATTGCTGAAGAAAGTTCAGAAATACTATTGATTGTAAGACTGGTTTCGCAGTTTTATTCCACAAGGCATGGATTTTGCTCAATGCTTTGTCAATAGTCTTGGCAATACCTTGAAAAGCTTCTGCTAAATGTGGCTTCTGAGCTATAAAACCTTATTTTTATGATGATGGCATTTTATCACTCCCTCCTCCATCTAATATTAGACATTTCACAACTGAGTGATTTAGTCACAGAGCTCAGTAAGGTCAGGAGAGGAGTGGTTGTGCTTCCTTTATCCAATATGGCACAAGAGCAGGTTGAAGAACTGTTACAAGATTGCCTTGAAATAAATAGGGTTTTTATTTTAAATGAGCTATTTATTTATAATTATTTCTGGGTTTTGTTCTGTATTGATTGTTTTTTTATTTTAAGTGTATGTGAAAACCTTTTAATACCTAATACTATATTCATGACTGCTTGTTTTTCTGTTCCCTTAAGGATATTTCTCTGAAGACAAAAGAAATCTTGGCTACTTTAGCCTCACTTACTGAAGTTTCTGATGGCAATGAAAAACCAACCCTTAACACTGAGGCCCTGAAACAAAAGCGATTTCCACCAGCCACTGAAAACTTCCTTTTTCATTTAGCAGCTGCTGAACAAATGCTCAAAATCTGATTTTGATGCACTGCAGTGTTATGGACCAATTCTGAAAAAGCTGTCTCTGCCATCCAGATAGGTATACCTGGTATTTTACACAAAAAACTAAAGGTATGAGTCAATGTCCTAGTTACCATGATGTAATGCAGAATATTGGAGCTTGACTGGGAACATATGGAGACATATTTGGGAACATTCCTGGTGTCATTACCTCCCCCCAGCTCTAACTGTGTACCCATGGCTCCTGTATTTCACACCACAAAGTGAGTGGATGTACAAGTAGCACAGGCCAGTGTGTCCAGGCTGTGGCAGATATCAGTGTAGTAGCTGTTTGTCCTGCACACTCCAGAGGCTGGACAGCTCTGACTTGTCTGCCTGGGGTCTGGAACACGCCTGCAGCACACGAGCTGTGAGCCCAGCACAGCTGATCTCTGCACAGGGACACCCTGAACATGCAGCTGCTCTGAGTTCTCCTTCTGGGCTTCCAGGGATGTTAGCCTGTCAGATGCTTCTCTTGCTCTGGACTGCCTGATACCTGGAAATCCCAAATAAATGGACAAGTTCTCTCTTTCTACTTGAAAGTGTCTAGGTGTGAATAAAGGATGTCTGGGAAAATCTGATGTGGTAGCCTTAGTAAGGAAAGGAAGGGATATTTTGAAGCTCAGGTGTGAGTTGAGCACCTCTTTTGGACTCTTGCCTTAGAGGCTTTCCCCTTTTCACTCCATCCCATGTCTCTGATGGAGGGATAAGATACAAGATTACTGTGCTTGAGGTGGGGCTTCCTAAGGGGGTCATGGACAAGTGCTGCCTTACAGCTGCAGTCATTTGAGAAGTTGTTGGGGCTCTCAGCTGAGAAGAGACCTGGCCAGTCATTCCTGATCCACATGAGAGAAAGTCAGATGAGTCAAAGCCTTATGCACCAGGAATGCTCCAATGGCCAGGTGCCACAGGTGGAGCAGCAGCTTCTTCAATGACTGGAGCTGTCACACAGGTACTGTCTGATGGTGCTCTGTGTAAATTAAATCTAGATGGAAACTTCTGAAGGCATAGTGAAAACTGGGAAAGAGTTTAGAGAAAATTAAAATTTGCCTACTTGTTTGGTTGCACAGCCATAACTCAAGAGTGGGGTGGTTTTTGGGGTGGGTTTTTTTGGTTGGTTGTTTGGTTTAGTTTCTTTTTTTTTTTTTTACTGAGCAGCATGAAACTAACTGCTTTACAATCTTCTGAGAAGAATTTAGAGTCTGTAAGGAAATGCTCTGAGCCAAACAATCTGTATTTGTTCAGAAATGTCCACAACAAATCAGTCAATTCTGCAGTAGCACTTTGTTATAAGAAAAAAATAACCTTTTTCCTGGCCTTTGTACAGATATGCTGTAGCATGTGGTTTTACATAGAGATTTTATACTTATGATTAAAACTTTAGTAACCAATATTTATATTGTTAAATAATTGGATGTTTGCTATTCTGAAACTGGTAGAGCTCATCAATAACTATGTGCAAGCAATATTGGTTGGAAAAAGAGTTGTCCTTTTGCTATGTGTGATACCTTAAGGAAATCTATTTTAGAATGTGATTAAGGAATGTGGCATCTGTGTATACAATGGGTGGTTATTACAGTCAGGAAATGAAAGTGCTTCAGAACAATCCCCTATTTTCAGGGGTGTAAAATTGTGCTTTAAACACTTAGTCTAAATTTAAATTCTGAACACAGTAGCATGTAATCTTTTTTTAACTTCTGAGAAAAATACTGCAACTGCCTTTGTTTACCTGTAAGTGCTCTACAGCTTTTTTCCCCATTTGTCCATTAATGGTTTTTGTTAATGATTCTTTAATATTGCTGCTTCTCTTTTGGGACCTATAACACAGTTGGATTAGAAGAACTGCAAAACTATGCTGAAAATTCTATTCAGGACCTACTTTAAAGTCCACTGAAATGGAATTCTTTCACCAAGGAAAACCTGAATCTGCTTCAGCCAGCTGTCTTAACAGCACAGTGTAACAGAAGAAATTCCCACCATTTCTAATTAACAAACTGCCTTAAGGCATCTCTAGAGACAACCACATGAAGCAGAGGAGCTCAATTGCAAACTAAACCTTGAATGCCTGTTTTGATTTCTGTTCTGGAAATGTTTCAGTTGAAAATCTCAGTGTTGTATTAGATCTCCTGACGTTTGTGCAACACAGATGAAATACAATTTTGCACTTAAGGAACTGGACTCATAGCATGCTTATGCCTATTAAAAAATTCCTGAACAGCCTGCCCTTTAATTTATGTAAATTTATTCTTGAATACTTGTGACCATGGAGTCACAGGCCTTAGCTCTCAGTTTTGCAGTACTGGGATTGAGCTATGGTTTGGTCTTTAGGTTGGAAATGTTCAAACACTTCCATCATTGCTGAATTTATCATCAGCACTGTACAAGATTTATTGGCCTCCCTCAGCTTCAGTGTATTCAAAGAATTGTCTTAATGTTCTTGCATCTTCTTAATGACTTTTGACACTGTTTCTTTTCAAAAATGTTTAAAATAAACTAGAAAAATTTGCCAGGTCAGGACAGGAAAATAATTCTACTTATTTCTCACTTCCCTTTCCCCAGGATGCACACAAGCACACTGTGGGTGCAGCTGCACTTTGGCAATCAGATGACATCCTTTCTTCCTCCTAGAAGCAAAAGCCATTTAAAATGGAATTTTTTATTCATACCCTTTCATCTTACTACCTTTCTGTTCTTGGAGAAATACAAAATGGTGAATGGTTTTCACCATAACATCTCCACTACATTTGCAGAAATTGGAAGGCAAAGAGTGAACAGGTCAGAGGCTTGCAAAGGAGAGCAGGATCAACAGTCCCTGCAGTTGAGATTTTGCTGAGTAAATTGGGTTATTTGCTTTACTGCTTTCATCCCTGGGGTTTTAGTTCCTGGTATGAGCTGCCCTGCCCTGTTTCCCCTGCAGGCAAATGTGTGGAGGGGGAATGTTCAATGGAGAGCAGTGTAATGCTTTGTAACCTGGAAAAACCTGATATGAGATATCTGACAGAATCCATCTTACATATCCTGGCTTTAGCCTCTGACTGCTCCTGAAATGGCCACTGAGGGTTTGTTAATTGTGTGGTGTGAGGTGTCAGTTGAAGCAGCTCCATTTCTAGATAGAAAACAAGCCATAAGGCTCATTGTAGGGAGTTCCCAGCTGCCTCATGGTGCCTTACACCCTTCCCTGGGCAGCTGGCTGGCTGCAGTCTGAGTCAGAGCATCTCTGGGCAGGTGAACTCATTCGTTGGAGCTGCTGAGTGATGTGGGATGGGAGGAGACTCCACAGGCTGGGCAGCAGCTCCTTCCTGAGGGACCCTGTGCAGCACGTGGTGTTTGCTGTCTGATAGGGAAGGAGCTGCAGGGCAGGACTCCCTCCCTGCCTTCCTCCTTCCTTCCTCCACCCCCGGCATGTGGGAAAAAGGGAAGAGCTACATGGCTGTGTTACAGGCCTGGGGGTAAAGCAGGGACACAGCTCCAGCTGAGAAAGGCTTTGATCTCAGTATTTCTTAACATGGGAGTGGCTGATTTTTTTTTTTAAACTACATTAAAGGGGCCTGAAGGCCTCACTGTATTTTCCTACATTTCAAGATGACAAGCTGAGTGGGTGAGGCACAGCATCTCGTGCTGTGCTAAGACTTCTGTTTTCCTTGAAGCTGAAAGCTTCCATCTGTTGTCATCCACCACAACTTAAACTGGTTCCACCACTAATGCACTGTCACCTAACACAAGGGCCAGCTAAGGCAGGAGACAGACCTGCCTTGGGCTGGTATGTTGTTAATCCATTCCACATTTCAAAGGGGAAGGTTTCCTCTTCCCAGGTCCTTCAAACATGCTTTGCTGCTTGTCCCAGTCTTGTTCCCTGACTTATACCTCTGGACTACCAGGTGTCTGGTCCTGGCAGTTCTCATCTCAGGGACTGGCTCAAGGCTGAGGATGCCAGGGCCCTTTTTAGCATTGTATTTTCCCTGATTCAGGAAGCAGCTGAATCAGCCAGGCTGACAATTTAAATGGCAGGCGCCTGCCTTCCTCTTCTGGAAAATTCTGGTTAGGGCAATAGAAACATTTATGAGAATGGGGGAAAGGGATACTTAATAATCCTGAGGGAGCTGAGTTTAATATGGCAAATTTCAACTCAAGTATTCAGTAAGCAGCTGGTGGAGTTTGAGAAGGGGCAGCTGTAATAACAGACACCTATTCCAGACCTATTCCAGAAGCCTTACTCATGGAGTTGTAATGACATCAATTTGCTTAAAACATCCAAGTGTGTTGCCAGTGAATTTATAGCTTGTCTAGTTACCATGACGATCCCAAGTCCACCAATATATTCTATTTGTTGGCTTTGCTCTACTCTTAGGTTTTGGGTTATTTTCCTTGTTCCCACTGTGGTTCATGTAACTAACATTTACTTTAGCCATTCTTAAATTATGTTTAAAAAAGGACTGGGGAGAGGTGCAGGTCTTCACTGTTTACAGGGAGTGGAATCAGACCCCTCCTGCATTTGCCTTTGGTATGTGACTGAAATAGGAATAGAGAAACATGGTTTAGATAATTTAACTGCAAGATGTTATCTCTGTCTCTGCTATTAAAGGTTTGGAAGGAGACAAACACTTCACCCAGAGAGGCAGGCTGAGGCTTAAGCCTGTTCCACATGACCCTGTGGTAGAATCATGGAATGGTTTGGGTTGGAAGTGACCCTAAAGATCATCCAGTTCTAACCTCCTGCCAGGAGCAGATGACATTTGGCTCAGCAGACCCTTTGGTTTGACACAACACAATTCTTGACCCTGAGGAGATCTTACCATGTACTGAAGAACATCACCCACAGAGGCTGAGTGAGCCTGCAGAGTTCAGTAGATGTAAACAATCCTTTACCTTTAAAAACTCACTACAGTCCTCCAGTGGAGTACTGCAAACTCTGCCAGTTACAGACAGTATCCATATGGTCTTCCTGGAACACCTTTACAGCATGTTCCCCTCCAGTTCCAGGTCCTGAGGATGTGCTGCTGCTCCTCTTTCCTCTTCCCTTGTCTGACCTTCCCCTCCAGTAAGTCGTTAGAAGAAAGCTCAAAAAAGGCAGAATTCAAACAAGAAATTAAACTTAACCCCCAAGTTCCTGATTTTGTTCAGTGCCAAAAGCACACCAGGAATCTCTTCTTGCAAGATCCCAGGCCTGCTATTTTTCCTTACTTTGCTCTATGCTGCTCTCTTCCTGTAGGATGGATTGGGCAACCATTGTTTTCCTCACACTGTGAAAAGAAATCCAATCCTCCAGCAACAGGAGAGCAGTGACCTGCATACTGTGCCCTAAGGAAGTTAAATTATGGCAAACTTTGGAGGCTGCACTTGTGATGGTTTTATATTATTTAGTGCATTTCAATCCTTGTCACACAGCCTTAGCAGCACCTCACATAGCTATAGGAAAGGGTTGCAAGAGAGGTGGCTCAAAAATCACTGAGTCACAATCACAGGGTCTCCTGTAAGCTCTTTCTGCAGCTCTTCCCAGACAGCTGAGGGTCCCTGAATAATTTCATAGGATCAGCAAAACATATCACCTTGCTGATCAACATACCAAAATGATGCCACATATCAAAAGAACTTTCTTTCTTTGGATAAACATGGCCAACCTGCAAAAGTGGAATTCCTCATTGTCCACCACAAGGTCAGAAAGACATGGGATCTCTTCATGGCTTCAGTGTAAAAAACAAGTTCTAAAGCTGAAGGGCCATCAGGCCTCACAACTCCTTCAAGGATATTTAGAAAGTCAGGAATTAATTGGTAGTCAAGTTTGACACTCATTTCCTGAACACTTTAAACAACTAAATTAAACCAATACTCTGTTGCCATCAGGGTTGCTTTGTCTAATGTCACTTCAAGGGCTGCCAAACTCACGTCTCATCCTCACAATGAGCATTGTTAGATCACTGAAAACATCAAAGTGTTCTGAGAAGAACCAGCTGGACTTTACCCACAGGAGTACTGATGAAAAGCCTTCACCAGCTGGGTTCCTGGAAAGAAGCACACCAAAAGCTGCAGCAGCAGAACAAACTTACGTACTCAATAGTAGTTTAATTAAGAAATCAATCACCTGAGGAAGCACAGAACACAGGTTGTGACAAAGGCTGTGTTACAGTGCTTTTCTAGTACTTTTCAGCAGCAGGTGAGGTGTGTTTATGTGCCTCCAGGCTGGGGCTGGCAAAGCCACGTTGCCAAGTTCTGCCTCTTTACAGCCCACACCATCATACACCGGATCTGGCACCTTTGCCACCACAGAATCACAACTGCCAGTCACAAATGCCAGTGGTGTACTCAGAAGTCACTTGGATCAGAGCACACATTTATATATAAAAGCCAGGCTCTAAATTCCCCTGTTGTAGAAGAACTCTGTTTCTTCTGTAGATGACAGAATTTCTGGTTCAAGGTCTGCTCGCTTTATCTGCAATGTAGGAAAAAGGGAATCAGCACCACCACAGCCTGGCAAGTGGATGTTAAATCCTTGCTACTGCATTGCACTTTGCACAAATTCAAGTACTGCACTCAGTATTTCAGACTTGAAGCTCTTTGTTTATTTGGGGATTTGAGGGATTTTTTTGTTGTTGTTCTGGGGCTTTTTTTTTCTCCTCCAACATTTTCTACATGTGCACACATATGGGAAGAAATATTTATTATTTTAAAATAGTGGCATTATCTCTGTTCACTATAGAATCACAGTATCATTTAGGTGTGAAAAGACCTTTAGGATCACCAAATCTAGCTGTAAATATATTTGGGTGACACACAGGAGAACTGCTGTGGGCTGAGCCACTGGGAAGCCCAAAGGGCATCAACCAGCCCTAATCTCAGTACATAATTCTGCAAAAGTCCCCTCAATTATGTTCAGTTTGCTTCCTTGTCATAAGAGATTAAGAAATCTAAAAAAAACCCACCAAAAGCTAAAATGCCACAGTTTAGGCAAATAAAAGAAGCCACTGAAAATTGCAAGAGCTCATCTGTGATTTGTTAAGAATATTCACAGAGAGGAAACAAATGCAGGAAGGTTCCTCTCTCATTTGGCCTTCTCCAAAGCCCAAGGTTCAGGAGCTACCTCCTCCATTTAACACCTGCCAGGAAGCCATTTTTTCCCAAGGAACAGATTACACTTCCCAGTTCAGCAAGGCAGGGTGAAGAGATGTCACATGTGAGCACGTTTACCTCTCCAGTGAGGCTCTGCATGAGAGAAAAATTTCTCATCTACATCTTTCCTTTCTCCTGCAGGACTGAACGCAGTGCTGGAAGAGCCTTGGCTTAAATCTTCAACATACTTCTCCTGACCTTGCTTGCTTCAGACTGTTGTGAAAGTCTGATAAATCTACATTGAAAAGTGTAAATATAAATAACACACAATGCAACTCAGACCTCCAGAGTCCTATGAGCCTCTGCCTGTACATGGACCTTCACAAGCAGCCTCTCTGCTGCCCCATTTTAGATGTACCACATTAATCCTGTTAATTTTTTAATATGTGGCCTTCAGACTGCTGGCCATAGTTCTGAAAGGCTGATTTAATGTCACAATAATCTTAAATCAATTCCTGTGAAAGGACTTACCTCCCCACACTGTGGGAACATACTGAATGAGACTGGCAGCATCCCTGCTAGGACTGACATGGTCACAAAAATCCTCACTGGACCCAAAGCACGAGGGTTTTTAACCAATCTTGCTCTGTCCAAGACATTGAAAAAAGTATGTCAGTATATTGAAATATAACCTGACAGTGACACAAAGAGCATTAGCTACTATTTTACTGATTGAAATTACACTGAAATTAGTAACAATCTAGACTTATAACCATAAGATGTTTCCTTAATCTAGGCTTATAACCTAAAGATGTTTCCTTACTTCATTTCCTATGTTCTTACTCTTAACTTCCTGTGCTTTCCCTTTGTTTTGTGCTTGCCTGCAGCATTTTCCAAGCTCAGACTGTCGAGATTAAGAAAAAAAGTAACAAAAGGAGAGAAAGTGCATTAGTGCTTTAAAGTGTCTCGGTTCCTTGATTAAGATTTTTCTTGCATTACCCTCTTTCCTTACACATTTAGTTCCTGTGGGCAGCCCTATTTTGCCTTGTGCAAAAATTTATTACTTGACATATATATTTAAAATTTTATTTTATATCTGCATTTGTCTTCTGGTAGCAGGAGTTCCTTAAGCTGATAGGGATTCAATTTAGGCAACACCAAATTACCTGACAGAGATGATCCCTACCTGTACTATTTACATGACAAAATATCATGACCAAAAGCTCAGGGCAGGCTAAGAATCCTCTCAGAAAGCATACAATGTATTCTTCTTTGGATACAGGGATTTAAAATGTTTAAAAGCAAGAACACATTTTACAACAGGTGGAAAACTGTTTGGAAGTTGGGATCCAGCTTTAATTGCAAATTCAAGTGCCACATTACCTCTTCAAAAATACAAACCTAAGCTAAGTGCTGTGAACAACCTTGATACAGACATTGAAACTCAAATCTTAATTTAGGGAACTGAAGGTAGGTAGGTGCATGTTTCCTGCATTGGAGCAGAGACAAAAACCTCATTCCTGCAAAGCCCTGAAGCATGGGTTCAGACATAGCCAGATTCACTTAATGATCTCAAAGAACCACAGCAGCAGCTTCCCACATCATCGCTTCCAGCAAGGCAAGCAATACTGCAAACCCCAGAAAAACCCTGGCCAATGGTACCAGCCAGACTGAAAAGCAGAGTACCACTGCCCAGGCACCCCCAGCCCCTTGCAGTGCCTCTTACCTCTGCACACAGTACATGAGCACTTCTGGCAGGAAGAAGGTTGTCCCAAACAAGACTGCTCTGGACAATGCCGTTTCCATAACAGCCTTCAGGGAGAGAGCAAAACAAGTGTTGTCAAAAGAGTGCTCTGGGCAGCTTCAAACACTGCCTCCTTCCCTGAGTGCTTTTCTGTCTTACACTCTGGAATTTAAAGCAACAGGTTAATGAGGGGTAACAACACCTATTAGAGGAATCACTTCTTAAATGGAAACTAAGAGGCAAATACTCTGCTTATGACTGAGAAATTCCTTAAAAGGAAGGTGAAACTACTGAGGAGTTTTCCTGCCATGATAATAATTTTGTTAAGACTTGCTTTTTAAAGTTGTGCTGAACTTCATACAATTGGTTATACCTTCTGGGCATCCTAACTAGCCTGTGTTAAATCTGAAGTTCTCTCTCCAGCTCTCCCCAGATCCTTATGCTCATGCAGTTGTTTCCACAATACAGGGCTTTTCTCTGAGGTGTCCCCTCAGAAGATCCAAGAGTCTTATCTCCTGGAGGTGACCAGGGAAAACAGAAATGTCTGTGCCAGTGTCTCTGGTCCTCAGTATATTGGTGTGGGGAAGCAGCCAGCCCTTGATGACACAAAAGTTGTGGAACCTGGTTCCAGAGATCTAATCCAAGCCTGCCCAAAGATTCAGCACCTGATGTGGGATTCTTTATTCAACATATCCAACCCTATCTACTCTCTGTATCACAATCTGCTCTTAGCAGGGAATGAAAGGCAAGTCAAAAAAGTTCTCCACACCCTCACCTACCTTCTCACCAGCCTTCTTAGACACTCCTATAACATTGCCATTCCTGTCCATCACTTCTATCCCATTATCAAATTCTGGGCTTCTCACCATGGCCACAGTAAATGCACTGGTCAAACCTGCAGGGTTAAAGGGGATTTTGCTTTAATAGGTCCAAAAGGGCTGCCTCAATAGTAATATTCATAATGATGTGCATTTTGCATTTCCAGTTCAACAGTTCACAACTGAATAACCTGACAGCTTGAAAAGGCACTGCCCCATGAAAATCTACTTGGGATCTGAATCTTTGTTTCAGAAGCTTGAGAGAGACTGCAAGGCTTCAGTCCTAAAAGGTGCTTTGTGATTATAGATTCAGAGCTTTAAAATCATTTCCATCCAGCTCAAACTGTGAGTACTTTGTCGTAACAGAAAGTGGAGGGATTTCTGTTGTGGTTACGTTTTGTCCTGCTCAGCACAAAATCCAGCACAGAAGACAAAATCCTGAAATGAAGAGGGTTTCAGAAAAGGCTGTATCCTGCATTGAAAGGAAGAGCATAAACTGTCAAACTGACCTTGCTTGAAAAAAAGAGATTGCTGTTTTTATTAGTTTTTGGTAGGGCTATTCAATAAAGACATCAGTGTACCAGAGGACACTTTGCAAATGCTGGACTAACATTAATCAATTACCCTCAGGCTCTTCTCTACATTTAAGAAAATGGAAGCACATTTTACACCTGCTTCAAAGGAAACAAGCCAGAAACCTCTAATGTAAGACCTCAGAAAGATCTTAGTAGGCATCTCACATAACCTGAAACAGAGAAGATGTTTTAATTTTATCAATTTTCCCCTAAGAAAGGCCAAAAATTTCTATAATGGCAATAGAAACACAACTAATGACATTAAATAGTTAAACTTGTCCTGGTCCAACTTCACCATGGCAGTAGAGCTGTTGCAGTAATGAACTGAGTCCCACTTTCCTTGCAAGATTAATAATCTCCTGCTGGAACAAGTCTCACTTTCTGCACTCCCAGAGCAATGTCGCACTCTGGTGTCACAGATGTGCCACACCAGGTCATGTCAGTGCCACTGCTCCTGCCCTCCTGATCTGTGCTGGTGCTTTCAGGTATGTGTACAAAGGTCACTCTGCAGGTCTGAAACTAAAACCAGCAAGAATCCAATGAGGTCAGGGACACTGCACAGTGAGAGCTGTCTCCCACAGAAAGCAGGGGGCCAGCAAAGGCAGCCAGAGAAGAAACAGTGAGACCACACCTGTGCAAAAGCAAGAACACTCTACAGTCAGACAGGCAAATATCCCTCAGGGCAGCTGCATGATGCACAGTTTGTTTCCACTCACCAAACAGAGGAGCAGGGAGCAGTTTTCTGACGACAAGTTGCATTAATGAGCTCTTCAATCCATAACGATTCACGAAGGTGAGAGGGAGAGCCTAAGGCATGGAGAGGACACAGGCACCTTCCATTGAAAAAATGTGCAGCATTTCAGTGTAACAGGTTAGGAAAATAAATCTGTGACTTAGTACATGGTTACTATCTATGAAAATAAACAAATGCCTTGGTTTAACATTCCAACAAAATATATGAATGACTTCTCTAGTTAATGAAGGTGCTTGTAATCACTCTTTTAGATAAGAATAGAAAACATGATAAAAAAAAAACATTCAACATTATTATGTAGAAGACAGCAGCAGTGTCAATACAAAGACAGAAAAACAAAAATAATTACCTCTGACTAATATTCCTTGGACATTCATCCAACTGCATTTTGTCACACCCTCCTCTCTTCCCCAAAGAGGAAATCTGCTTTACTTCTGTATTTTTCCTGATTCTCTGCAGTTTCAGTCCAATTCTATATTCCCACAGTACATTGCAGGAAGTTTCATTTAGGAATAAATGGCCAGGACACCAGCTGGCCCTCAGAGACTCCCTTGAAGGACAAGGGGAAGCACTCCCATGATCACCATGGGCAGGGCTGCCTCTCCAGATTTCTGTAAGCCCTGAGCAACCCTGGCCAGCTGTTTTGCCCTGCAGT
The DNA here is from genome assembly GCA_013399915.1 of Illadopsis cleaveri. Taxonomy (NCBI): domain Eukaryota; kingdom Metazoa; phylum Chordata; class Aves; order Passeriformes; family Timaliidae; genus Illadopsis; species Illadopsis cleaveri. The sequence continues at coordinate 11,601 of VXBB01010370.1, read as the reverse complement.
GGGCAGAAGTGAAATTCTCTCTAACAGAAGCAAGAACAATCACATTTTTCTGCCAGAAGCTTATGAAAATCACTGCTTCCTGTGGGAAGCACAGAGACTTTACAGAGACTTGTAATGAGTGTCATGATGATACCTGAGCTCATTCTGATGTGGCAAACTCCAGAAACCACAAATTCCTATTCCAGCAGAGAGCACAGGGTTAACTCCCTTCTAAAAGACTAATTTCCCTGCATCCAGTGCAGTATTTTCATGGCTATGCTGTTCCTAGGATTTGAGCAAACAATGTCCAGTACTGATGCTTGCAGATCTCACCACTTGTTTGGAGTTAGATCTCTCCCACAGCACCACACCAAAAATCAGCTACGACACCCCAGTGGCTCACTCTGTGTTTGTAAACACTGGCCAGTTCCTCTCACTACCTGTTTGCTAAGCTTGCAAAACAATAAAGAAAATGACATAATACGAAGCATCAGGGGAAGCCAAGCAAAATAATGGCACACAGATGATCAGAAAATATTCTTATTCTGAACAGTTCTGTGGCAAAACATCAGAGTACAGCACTAGAGCACAGTCCTGGAGGATATCTGGTACTGTGGTTACCTCATGCCTTCTCCTTCTCAGGAGAGCTTGTTAGGAAAGCAATCATTGAGCAAATACTTACACCAACACAGGCTGCATAGGAAATGGCTCCCAAGCCAAGAAACATCTGCTTTTGCTGAAGTGAGTATTCCTAAGGACAGAAAAAACCACACTGCGTAAGTACACTGTAAAACACTTGCAAATCAAGTTCAAAATCACATTTGCACAATTAAGATGATTACAAAAATAAAAATCAACACTCACTTCAACCTTTGGGGTGCCATTTCCATTAACCAGAGTGAATGCTGTGGTGTATGTGTGAAACACAAACTGCAGAAACAAGAGATGGTAAGAAAAATTGAATTCAGGATTGAGACTAGAAGACCTGTAAAAGTAGAAAGAAAGAGGCAATTACCTGTGAAAAAAAAGCACGCCCTGCCTGGCGCTGAACAGATGAAATCATGACCTAAGAGGAAAAATGCACAAAAAAATGAAGTTTGAAGAGTGTAGAGGTTTTTGGTCCAGGACAACTGCTGAGGTACCACTGGCAGCAGTGTCAAAGGCTCCAGCCAGTGCCCAAAGCCATCAGCCTTGGTTGTAGGCTACCACATTCTCTTGTTACAGAGGTGACATGCTCATTTTTCTATTTAACAGAGAGCACACAGACATGTATAAAACACAGGCACATAGTGGTAAAACATTATGTGCAAGAATATTGCAGCAAGATGCTTTCTTATCCAAAAGAAAAATGCATTTGTGCCTGTAAAGCTTAAATAGATTCAAATAAAATAACTAAGGTAACAAAAGTCTAACTAAAGAAACGACTGAGAAAGGGTTAAATTGGTTTTGCTGGGGATATGAATACTAACTTAGATCTAACTGATCTAAGATCAAAGATTTTAGGAGGTAATTCCCAGCTTCTTCTCAAGTCCAGGCAGTGAATAAAAACTTCAGCTTTAATAAACCACAACTTTTCTTGAGGTTTCAAGCTCAAGGTGTGGAGCACTTTCAAAAAAACAGAGTCAATCAAGATAAGAATACAAAATACTGAATTAGAGGAAGGCTGAGAATCACCAAAGCCTCAGAGAAGGCTTTTTAATTTAATTTAAAGTGGATCAACCATCTTACTAATGCCAGCACTGACTCTAACCACACCTATTAAGCTGTAAATATCAAAAAGAAGTATTTCTACTAATTTTATTACTGCTATTAATGAATTTAACAACCATCAAGACTTTCATTGTACTTTCTAGCAGTGCCATGTAAGTTCATGCTGTTATGTCTGTATGGAATGACATTTCTCAGGATGGGCACTCATAGGCCAAGCCCAAACCCAAAGAATCTAAAGGAATAAATATGCAAATAATTACAGCTACAAATTTTATGAACAAAAATGGTGCCATTTTCGAGCCCAGTAACACGAGTTTATTTTTATATCTTCGGTAATTTACTGACAGCACCATTTCCTACTTGCAAATGCACCATCCACATAAGAAAAAAACCATATTCTGGGTCTGAGACACAGAACACAAGGCTCCAACTCCTTCCCACTGCACTTCCAGATTTTTGAGGCGGAACAGACCAAACCCAGGCCTTGCTCTCATTGCTGAGTGATCTCACCTCGCATCAGAAAGCTGTCCTTCACACATGAACAGTCTCTTGGAATGCTGCTGGAGAAGGGTAACTAACAACTTTGGACCTCCAGGGAGATTCTTTAAGGGCTCAATTTCCAGGTTACTGTCTTTCAAACAGCTGGTGCTGAAGCTACAATAAAGCCCCAAACCTTCTATTCCCTCCCTCCAACACCTGGCTATGGAAAATGGAAGCCTTGCTGGATGCACACTGGCACCTGTCATGATTACTCACCAAGGGAAGAGTTATGGGCATGAAAGCTGAAAAGAAAGAAAACTTCATTTCAGTAAAAATAATGTCTGTGAGTGCAGATGGATGGTCTTGAGCAGAAAATTCCCCTAACTTCCCCTGTCTATTTCCATCTCCAAGTAAAACACTGCCCACAAACCCCAGCATCACCATTAACTTCAGCCTTAAGCTTTATCTCTCACTCCTTGCTCAGGAAGCCACAATCCTTGCTCAGATTTGATACCCAAAAGGAGCCCTCATGAACTCCACTCACCAGGGCTGCTTGGAAACCAAATAACTGAACACAAGTTCAGCTTTCTGTTCAAAAAGGTATAACAAAAGCTGCCACAGTTTGAGTGGTCACAGGAGATAATGAGTACATAGCCTCAGCATGGTTATACCTGATTAACAACCCGTGCTGCCTAAACAACACCCCAAGCACATTTGATCTGCCACCAGAAAGTAAATTCATCCAGCAGCACAGCCATCAAGAGAAAAACTTAAATCATTGCAGACAGTTAAACGTGGAGGGATTTGGGAACTCATTCTGCAGCAACAAGAAGCAGAGACTAATCAGAGTGTTTCCATCTAGATGAGCAGATTATCCTAGGGAGAAATTCCTCCACAGGACCATAGGAATAAAATAAATCTTCAACACATAGAACAATGCAACTAACTGAAGAGTCTGCCTGCTTTTCTATATGGAGAAGAGTGTCACTGTGGTATCACAGCAGCTCTTTACCATGAGCTATTCTCCCCTGATGCTTCAGTCACACACATAAAGTTTCACTTAAGGGAACCCACCTGGAGGTCTAAATAAAATAGGAATTATCTTGTCTGTATCAGGATGAACACTGGACTTAAAAAGAAAAAAAAAATACAAATTAGAACATCTTTGCCATACTTGAATACGGAAAAAAAATCATCTAAATATTTTGTAAACTTACCAGGCTTAGCAAGAAGGCTTGTTTGGTCTACAACATTTGGAAAAGTAAGTTAGTAATTAAATTTCAGAAGAGGCTGGGTAAAATCTCCTTTCTAAATTTATTCCATGTCTTTTTCTAATCACTTCCTTTTATACAAGGAGTTTATATTCATATATCCCTTTAATTATATTTTCCCCTAAAATTCCTCTCCACATACTCCCTGTTGAATATAAAGCACGCACATCCCATGGGCTGTGTAACCAAAGCACACACTAAGGCAGAACAGAAGGTTAATTTAAAAAAGTTTAAACCAGTAGGTATTTTAAAACACAAAACAACAATTAAATATGGCTAAACACTTATGTTAAGACTATAACTGCAGTCCAGCATACCTGATTATTCTGTATGGGGTCACTTAGGGTCTTCTCATTGGTTTGTATTAATAACCTGGTTCTTTTTATTTCATTCTGTATTTGAGAAAAAAAACCAAAACGAACAAAACCCCCTCAGATTTTAATATTCTGAGTGCAATATATCAGCTATAAAACAATCAAACACAAATGCAGAAGCCAATGATGGACCTGTTCCTCACCTGAGCAGTGAAAGCAAGAACACAGCTAGACACAATGAATTCACAATCACAGAAACTTTTAAACTATTGGGATAATTCAACTGCTGGCACAGCAGCCATGGTCTGAGCAGGGCTGCTGAGATGGTTGTGCCCAGAAACGTCCCTTGGTTTATGCAATCAGATAGAGAAGTGCATACGTGTGTATTTCTGTTTATGGCAGAATTGTGGAACGCTTCGGGTTGGAAGGGACCTTAAAACCCACCCAGTGTCACCCCCTGCCACAGGCAGGGACACCTTCCATTATCCCAGGGTGCTCCAAGCCTCATCCAAGATCCCTGGCCTTGGACACCGCCAGGGATCCAGGGGCAGCCACAGCTTCCCTGGGCACCCTGTGCCAGGGCCTCCCCATCCGCACAGGGACGAATTTCTTTCTGCTGTATCATCTAACCCTCCTGTCTGTCAGTTTAAAGCCATTCCCCCGTGTCCTATCAACCCGTGCCCTTGCCCAAGGCTCCTCCCCAGCTCTCCTGCAGCCCCTTCAGGCACCAGAACATTACATTCACTGCTCATTCCTCATGTATTTCCTTTTCCTCAGCAGCCCTGCAGTGACCCCGTTTCACAGCCCGGTAAAGTTCCTGAGGTCGCTCGCTCATCTCGACCCTCCCCGCGCAGTACTCACGGAGGACTTGAGGAGCAGCAGCGGATCCAAAGCGTCCGCCCAGAGGAGAAACCTCTGCAAGAAAGACTGAGGGAGACGAGGCGTTATTTCGGACCTTCCCTAAGCACGACCCGTCCCCACATCCCCGCACTCCGCACCTGCCCCTCCGCCCTCCACAAGCGCAGGTTGGCGTCCATGGAGCCGCGGCGCCGGAAGCGCGGGCGGGCCCGGTCCGCTGCCGCACGCTCCGCCCGGGAGCGGAGCCGCTGCATCGGGGGCCCGCGGCGGGCAGCGCATCGCCGTGGGGAGAGGCCCCATCGCCTTTCCCCTTTCCAGCGGCTTCCCCCGGGAAGGCGAGGCCTCATGGCTTTTTCCCTTTCCAGCGGCTTCCCCTGGGGTGGCGGAGCCGGGGTGCGGAGAAACCCCCGCGTCCTCCGCTGGACGGCGGAGGGAGGAGAAGGCCAGGCCAGGTGAAGCTCGGGGTGTCGCGGCCCCGCAGGCACAAACCGGCTACTCGAGGGGTATTGGGAACAATTCCACGGTTAAATACCAGATTTATTGGGAACAATCTCACGGTTAAATATCAGGGTTACAGGGAACAATTCCACGGTTATATTTCACCAAACACCGGGACTGAAAAGGTTTGCAAGTAGTGGAACATGAAGCATCAGCAGGCACGGCACCACTTCAGTCTCATTTTTTAATCCTTTGTTAAGTTGGAGCATTGATCCACGTTATAAAGCTAACTTAGGACTCGGCCACCTTGCGCTTCTTTGCCCAAAGAGACAGATGAAAACCAGAAACCCACTGAGTGCTGTATTGATCTCTGCAGCCCCCCCAGGACTTGTCCCCCACGGCAGCTGTGAACTGCTGTGAACAAAGGTGCAGGACAGAGCTCCTGACGCAGTGAAAACATCCAATTCCCTCAAAACAGAGAAACAGGGCTTAGGGGGAAAGGGAAAGGAAAGCAAAGCACCACACCTGCTGTTAGGCCACGTTAAGATTATTTTATTACAGCTGGAAAGATGCTACATCAGGTTCAAGCAGTACAAGAGTCAAGCAAATTCAAGTGAAAGAAAACTTGCTGTGAAGGTCCAGTAAGTGCACTGTGGGGGCTCAAGTTTCTACCATCTCCCCCCCAAAAAATAAAAATTAAAGTTCATGCTTGTTAGTGCTCCTGAGCAGCTATATTTTTTTAAAATGGCACATATTTACATTAATTCCATGTTTTAGTGCATTTACACATAAACCCAATGATTTTAAAATTATTTTTACTTGTTACATTCATCTCTTCCTCTACAAAATTCATTACAAACAAACCATGTATCGAAATTCTATCCTTGTTTTATTTCAATTTTTTTTTTTTTGACAGAATTTTATGTTGTGTGAGAAGATGAAATGCAGGACATTTTCTGGTCCAAAACTAGTTAAAGAAAGAGGGAAAAGCCAGTGGAAAGCAACTGTAACTTGTGTACTCATCACATTCAGGAAGATGATTAATGGTAACAGAAGTCCATGAAACTGAAGTTGCAGGAAAGCCTTAGTTTTACCCTTTTTAAAGCAAGACAAGGGAGTCAGTAAATATTTCAGCATTTAATTTCTTCTTAAACATGAGAAAATGAGAGCTTTTATTTTTATTATTAATTTTTACAATCATAGCTGTTTTCCTAATGTCTTCAGTGGACAGGACTAAGTTTTGTACACATATTTGAGTGTTTATTTATGCACTTTTTCAAAATATTCTTTGGAACCTTCTGGGCTTGGTTTGATCTGTCAAGAAAAGAAAGTTTGGTTATTACTTGGTACAGGTACAGTAAAGAAATTGCGGATTTGACACTTTATCCAAGAAAATCCATGCATACTTTATAAAAACAGTAATCTATTTCTGTTTCAGTACTTGGTTGAAAGACAAAAGCCTAGATCATGCACAGCTCCTACTTGAAAATTCCAAGTATAAACCACATATTTCCTATTAAACACATTAAATAAGTAGGAAATCTGAATCAGTTAATGGAGAGTCCAAGTAAAATTTGGAGTTTTGAACACAATTTGCATGTCCTAAAAGGAACCCATTAACTTTCTTCACAGAAATCCCACACTTAGACAAACAGACTAAATTGGCCCAGCCGATATCTGAATGGATCCCAGCTGTTGCCCTGATCTTTTTCAGCCTTCTGATGTTTGCATTTTTGTAGTGGAGTTTCTCACAGATTTCTATGTAAACAAAGTGATGTTTACATTCCTCTCTGGAGGAGGGACAATTGATGGACTTCTAGTTTGACCAGTGTGCTTGGAGAGGTGGCAACCTCATCCTCCAATCCATGGTCATTGTCCAAAATCTATGTAAGTCGAAGTAGAAAAATAAACTCCCCTCTTTTTGCCCTGACGACCTGGACCTGACCGTGTGCGTGTCGTTCATTTTGTGTCCCATAGCGACACCCAGCCCTCCAGCCAAGCACAGACTGGCCAGTGCCTATCTTTAGGAGGATTATATTTAGCAGGGAGCAGCCCTCACCGTTGGGGAGTCTGGAGTCCAGTTGGCTGGGCACACCTCTCCGTGTGTCTCCACGAACTGGAAGGCCTTCACCAGGCGCAGCGTCTCCTCCACACTGCGCCCCACGGGCAGGTCGTTGATGCTCAGGTGCTTGATGACCCCGTTTGGGTCAATGATGAACAGACCTCTGCAATGGAGCAGGAGTTTAGGGAAGGTAAATCAAGTTCCAAGGCCAAACACAAGGAACTGGATGCACAACTTCAGTGAGTAACTCCTGTTAACTGACTCTAACGCCTAGGTACAGGCATTGGTTAGGAGTAGAACTACAGCATTTGGTGTCTTGCTTGTTAGCAGAATGATCCACTGCTATGGTGCTGTGAAATTACAAAGTCTGCAGAGACTATTCAATCCAGGCAGACAGAACAAAGGGAGAACTCCATGTTCCACCTGTACTTCAAAACTGAAGGCTGGCATTCTGCCCACATTTTTTGGTCAAATCTGTAGGTATTGAGTGAAGAGCTGCTTGTGCATTATGCTACTAAATTAAATCCCGTTGCATACAAATATTTGTGAAAACCAAAGTCCTAATCTTACCTTACTAATTAACTTAATCTGTCAGTAAACAAATGTCAAAAGTTCCTGATCCAGGAACTGAAGGTCTCCAGAAGATTCCTACCCAATCCACTACATCTCAGGGATTACTATGGAAAAAAATTATCAGACATTGCCCTTCTATGCTGCTCTTTTTCCTTAGTGACATGGAGTTCTCTCCCCCTCTCAGAGCAGAAGAGCTGGCTTTTCCTTCACACATTTTCAGAGAGGCCTGGAGCCATTCATTCTCAGCTTCATGGCCAGAATGTCCAGGTGCCCTTTTCCTAGGGTGGGATCCAGCCATCCTGCAGCAGCAGACACCTCAGAGTCTTCACCTGATGCCATTTCCCCACAGGAGGGGACAGTGTCCCTTATGTTGGTTATGCTGGGTTGTGTCACAGCACAGCTACCAGCAGTCCAGCCTTACCTCAGTGCTATGCCAGGTCCTTCCAGCAGCACCCCATAATCACGGGAGATCTGTTTGGTGAGGTCCGACAGAACTGGAATATTCATTTTGCCCAAACCGCCACTCTAGAGAACAGAGTAAGATTCCACTTGGTTACAAAAAGCTCCACAGGATCATGCTTCCTGAGCTGCTGGGTTCCATGTTCTAGAGGGCACAGTAACAACAAAACACAACCATGGCATCTGCCCCATGAAAGTGGGTGCAGTGTTGCTTGGGTTTGCTTTGTTTGTTTTATTCAGGAACAGTTTGTTTCTTTAGAAAGCAAAAATTTCTTTTGCACTGAGCATTTTAGGATTGCTTATTTTGGTGGTAAGAGGCTACCAAATGGCAACAGCCACAAATTCCCAGAAAAACTTCCTTTGTACCCTATTCAGGAGCTTTGAATAGAAAAATATTTAAGAATTAAATAGGATGAAAATAGTGGGAAGGGAGACAAACCTGTGAACAAACAAATTTGGCAGCACACATCTGATGAGGAACTGAGGGAGCTGAGGATATTTAAACTGGAGAAAAGGAGGCTCAGGTGACCTTATCGCTCTACAACTACTTAAAACTGGGTGTAGCCAGGTGGGGGCAAGCCTCTTCTCCCAGGTAACAAGGGACAGGACAAGAGGAAATGGTGTCAAATTGCACCAATATTGAATATTATCAAAAATTTCTTCACAGAAAGGATTGTCAGGCATTGGAACAGGCTTCCCGGGGCATGGGAAAAACTATATGGATGTGACAGTTGAGGACATGGTTAGTGATGAACATGGTGATGGTGGTGGTGAGTTGGACTTGATGATCCTAGCGGTCTTTTCCAACCTTAACAATTCTACGATTCCAAACACAATGCTCCTACCAGCACACTAAGTATGTCAGAGTTCTGCTGCTCTATTCAGTGCACTTTTTTTTTTGTTTTGCTTCCCACAAATCAATTTAAATACTATTGGAAGAGTCAAACAAGATTTCTTTCAGTTTTGCCACGTACTGAGACTGCAAGAGAGGTAAGCTCTCTAACCTTGAAACAAGGCTGGAGTTTGTTAGCTTTGCTATTCTTGGCATCATCAGTGAATCACTGTGTAATCTCAGCCACTCAGACCCTGATCCTGCAAACACTTGTCTGCAGCAGAGTTCCCTACACAGAGCTCTGAGCACAGATGTCAGAGAAACCAAGGCTCCAGCTTCTTTGCGTGTCAGTTTCCTGCCTGTGCCACCATGGAATTCTTTCCACCCTGTGCAGGGTGTTTTGAGTTGGGCTCAAAGATCCTTGTGGGTCCCTTCCAACTCAGAATAGTCTGTGCATCTGTAAAATATTATGTGCACGACTGACATACTCTGAACACCTTTGGAATAAAGCTGTGAAATCAGGCCACAGTCACATTGCTGAGCTTTCAACAAAGCACACAGAAAAGAAATACTCTTGACAGGCCAAGGTGTATTAAATCCAACAAGCCCTCCTCCCTCCCCTGCATGTTCAGTGGTGCCAGAAGGCAGCTAGCCTCAAAGATCCTTGTGGGTCCCTGTCCACACAGGCACTTCTGCACCTTCCTGGGACACTTCCTGTGGTTCTCTACAACTGACTAAACCAGGGAGATGCTTTATGTCATCAAAACCACGTATTTTTATATACATCTGAAAGAGGCTCCTCTCCAGTAAAAGGCTGCCTTCATCACTTTTCCTTTCCTCAAGAAAGCCAAAAACCTCCACTTGTACTGCAAGAACAGAACCCTTTCAGCAAGTGAGTTAATGGTAAAAGTGCTCCAATAAAGTGGTGGTTCTTCTGCTTCCATCCTGAAGCCACCACTGTTGTAACAATAATGACTGAACAGCTGCTGCTACTTTTCTGTGACAGTTTTTGAGCATTATCAGGTGACACAGGCATCTTGGGACAGTGATATGTAAACTGAACATTTGTCTTTTGAGATAAATGTACAAGGATACAATATTACCAACAAGGCTATCATCACAGCAAAACAAGTTAAAAACCCAAACCAAATAATTAAGAAAAAGAGAAAGAGATCAGAATTGTTATCAAATGTAGAACGACTTTAGGAAATCTATTAAAAATCAGTGTTGGCACAATTAGTTATTCAACTCCTCTTCTTTGAAGCTCTTCTGAAAAGAAACCAAACCAACAGAGAAAGCCCTAAAAAGATACTCAAGTCCTACCTTTCGTGGTGTGTTTATCCAGGCCAGATGACTAAAATGAGAGTCCACCGAAACTGCCACCACGTCACAGTTCACGTCACGAAATTCATTTGCTTTGTTGCTGAAAGCCACAATTTCCGTGGGGCAGACAAAGGTGCTGGTGGGAAGACAGATCAGGCTGTAATAATTCTGCCATCTTCTCTAGAGAAGACTCTCGTGTGTGTTTCTAAGCATGAATGCAGCAGAGCATTTTCTTTAGACGGCTAATTTTAGCCTGCTCAAGATTAGTTTTCATCTCAAACCAACAGTCATAGCCACACAGCTGGCACATCAGTTACTTTCTCTGAGTTCTAAACACATTCCTTACAAAGATGGAGAAACTGTCTCTGCTAGAAACTCTTCAGACAGAGGATTTTCGGAAACTATAGCAGAGAGGTCTGCATGTTAAACCCTTCTCCATGTGCCTACATGCACCAGGATGCTCTTGGCAATTCAAGTCTTCTGAGCAGACTGACCCCCATCCTGTCATGTTTTGCCCTGAAGTTGTGTATCTGCAGTTCTGCTGGCCTTGCTGCTTCAAGGACAGAGTCTCCAAGGCAGCCCCAAATTGCAAGGCAATGCCCTCACCTCTGGGATCTGACTGTAACAGGAACAACAGCCAGCTCCTGATGCAGTCCCTGCAGCTAGAAGATGCTCTCCAGCCATCCTATCCACTGCTCTAACACACAATAGCCATGTGCCCCCAATCTTATCACTCACGCTCTAGAAACAGGCACATCTGCCCTGCAACACTGGCTCAAATCGGGTAAAACCAGAACGATCTGCAGCGCTTGTGATGACCTTCAGCAGGGCAGAAGGCCCATCGGGAAGGGGAGAAACCCGCACTCACAAGTCCAGGGGGTAGAAGAAGAGAACCAGGTATTTCCCCTTGAAATCATCTAGGCTCAGCTCCTTGAACTCTCCGTTAACGACGGCCGTTCCCTTGAAGTACGGGGCGTGCTGGGTCACCGCCGCGGCGAACCGCGAGGAGCCTGCGGAGGGGAGAACGCAGAGCTGCGGGCCGGGCCCGGGAGCGCTCCCGGGGCGCGCCCCCCGCTCGCCCTCCCGCACTTACCGAGGCTGAAGTGACGGCGGGCGCAGGCCGGGGGCTGTGCCGTCCCCCTCCTCGCGGCGGCGGCAGCCACGGGCACCTGCGGGGACAGGGAGGGACAGGGAGGGTGAGCGCGGTGGCGGGGCCGGGCGGCCAGGCCCGCGGGCGGTCCCTGACTCACCGCGGCGCGGAACAGCCTCCCCAGCGCGGCGGCCATGTCGAGCGGCGGGCGG
>VXBB01010368.1:396021-406545 GCA_013399915.1 Illadopsis cleaveri | reverse complement strand
TTTTAAAAATCACACATGTAAGTGTCCCAATATAACTTGCACAGAATTTTTACAGTATAGGAATTTTTAAAGGTCTACTGGTTTGAAATTGCAACAGAATTTGTAATTGCACAAAGTAAAAAGTGTGCCTGGGTATGGCAAAAGACTTTAGAAAACTATCTGAAATTTATCTTTCATTTACCATAGTTAAACTGGATAGATTAAAAAAGGAAACTTCAGATTATTTGATCCAATGGATCATCCTTGTTTCAAAAGTAGCTCAATTCAGCCTCAGGCTGTGGATCTCTGAGTGGCATTTATGCAAAAGCTAAAAAACCTCTCTTCTCTCTTCCCTCTGCTACCAACCAGAGAGAGGAGAATGCCTTGCATAAGATGTCAGACCAAAGCACAAAACTCCTATTCAGATTTATTTTGAGAATTCTCACAGCTTCTCTTCATTTACTTCCTACCTTTTTTTGTTTGAATATCTTAGCGAATTATGCAATGAACAACTACAGAGGCCGGAATAATTTATAAATTCAGCTATGGTGAGACATCACAGCATCATTTCCCACAGGAACTTCGGTGAGGGAAGAAAAATGTTGGTTCCCTGTGACAATGACATCCCATAGCATGTGGCAGAATACCTCAGAGCCACCCCATGCCATTGCCCACACAAAGCAATGTGTCCATCTGTCCCAAAGGGGAGGTCATGAGCTTGACTGTGCACCCACCACGGGCTGTCTGCTCTGCCTCTCCCCTGTGCCTTCCAGATCTTCCTCCTTTGACACACACAAATTTCCTGCAGAACAGCAGGAATCACCTTAAATTCTGGATGCTGTCTTTCCTCACCGAGATTAGTGGCCTTCTTGCAAAAAGCACTTTTGTAAATGTCAGGATGCGCTGGAATCAATTGTAGTACACACCCTTTAAATAAAACAACAAAGTAATTCCTGAGAGCCCTGGTATTTCAAGACATCCAGGGTAAACAGAAAATTTTGTTGGTGCTTGGGTTTATTCTCGGGTGATCCAACAAGAGAGAAATACAAGGAAAATCTGTGGTTGTAGCAGAGACATTGCTGGGAGGGGATTTTACCATGTGTGTATTCTACTCTCCACGGAAAGAGGAGATAGAGCCAAGTGTGGTTTCCTAAAAATGTGTGACTAGTGGATTACTTCCTCCTTAATAAAACATAACTAAATGCATCTAAGTTTCTCCAGATGGATATTATTTATGAATCAGGGAAAAGATAAAATTAATAGGAACATCAAAGATGTGCTGAAAAGTTTCCTGATTAAATATTATCTGACCTCCAAATGGTCTTCCTCTGCATTTCCTGGAGCAATTTGGCTATTAGTCAACCCATTCCTTCCACAGAAATGCAGATGACAGGTTTATAAATATCTGAATCAGAGCTGGAATCTAAACTTCACTTTGATTTAAATGCTGTTCAGCAAGGTGACTTTTTTTTCAGGGACCAGACACCCTAACAGAAGAGGGAGGACATGCTTTTTGCACTCGGGGTTTTTCCAGCATAGCCAAATATTTATTACCCTTGGTACCAGACAGAGGGATTGCTTGGTTTGAATGACCACAGCACACTGCTTTTGTTAGGGCAGGAGTTCTTGTGTGGATAAAAGTCTGCAGGCTGCTGTGGTGACTGAGCCATGAAAGAATTTATCATACTTAGGCTTGCTCACACACTGCAGCTCAGAGCAGAACACAGAGACACGGGCACTGCTCAGTCCCAAAGCCAAGGGGATGTAAAGGACGCAGAATGACTTCTCTACACTCTTTCTCCCACCCACATGTACATATTAGACAAACCTTGCTTGTTCAGTTTTTCCCTGAAAAGAAAACCCCAAAATGCAAGGATGTCCTTGGGAGAGCTTTACTCTGCTGGTGAACTTTCATACTCTGAATTTTCTGCCACTTCAGTAATGTCTCTCTCTCAAAACACAAACGTGCTGGGAGAAGCTCATAGCTGCAAATCCCAGGAAGCCTCTTCAGGCTCATCATTAAGAGCATCCTCTGAGCTGGCACTTCACAGAAATCAGAGGAGGGAGAGTGAGTAATAGCCTGTGTTAGACAGAATTTCATTAAAATAAAGGATCCACTCTGTGTACGTTCTGAAGGAGCTTTACGAACAAGTGTCAAAACACTTCAGAGGCAATTGTGACTATTATTCCTTCTGCTGAACTGGAGCTTTTACTACTGCAAGCAGAATTCCAGGAACATATCTGCTGTTCCAGAGCTCCACATTCCACATCAAGCAGGTCTGGCAGGGCAAATTCGGGATTTCTGCTGCAGGAGAGCACGGGAGCTGCAGCACACCAGGAAAAGAGCCCAAGCACACACAGAATGAAAACACACCACGAGCAGTGAGGCTTCAAACACCACCAGTGCCACCAATTGCTACAGAAAAATTACCAGCTCTGAGTCTCAGAGTATGACTGCAGAGGGATCACAGACATGGCATACAGGGCATTGCCACTACTGTAATCAAGGAGAAAGGAGGATCTCTGGTCTGCATAGTACATTCTGTGTTTAGTTAAAGATTTGTCAGATAATTAATTCAGTGAATTTTAAGGGGCCATATTATTCTCTGTGAAAGTTGAGATTAATTTACATCCCAAAGTATCTAGCTGTGTTTGCTGAGCTAACTTGATCACACAGCACTTTTCTGTGCATTTAATCTTTACATATCCATAGAGAGAACTTCAACTTGGTGGTATCCTGCAAAGCCTATACATTGCTCTGGGAAGCCCAGCTGCTTCAGGATATGCAGAAACTAATTAGAAATGCAAACTAATCTCATCCTGTGCCACAGGTCAGCAACAGTTTCTGCTGAATGCATCCAGAGCTGGATATTTTTCAAAGAACTCCTCAAATGGCCATGCCTCACGCCAGGAATTCCTGCCTCATCTGCAACAGCTGAGTGATCTCTCACTGCCACGATGGGACTGAAATCCTGCCATAAATGTGCCCTGGGATGAGCTCTCCTCAATCACATTGCTCTTTTTTATGTCCACAAAGACATCCATGCTGACTGCTGGGATAAATGCAATTTCTGAGGGGGATGAAGATGGTCGGTATTGTCAGACTGCTGCAAATGTTTAAACTCTGAAATGGCTCATGAGGCCACACAACTCCACAGGAACAGAGAGCCACAGAGAGTTTTTGCCTTGCATCCCATAATGCAACACAAAGGCTGGGAAAATTGGCTACAGTTAATCTGTTCTGCAATTGTACCTTTTCCTCCCCCTTCCTGCACATGGGAGAGCTCTCCATGGTTGCTTGGGCTTTTCTTTGGTGGTTTTGTTGTTGTCTCTCCTTTATTTTTACAAACAGGACAGTTTTGTCATGTGCTGTCATTCATTATTCATTGTTTAGGGGGTAACTGGAACAGATTGCATCTCTGAAATTAGGATTCACTTTTCCAAATGTCTTCGCTCTCCATGCTGGCAGAATAAACTTTGCCAGACTCATTCCAGCCCTGGATTTTTTTGAGCAATCCAGTCTAGTGGAAAATGTCACTACTCATTGCAGAGGGTTTGGAATTAGATTACCTTTAAAGGTCCCTTCCAATCCAAACCATTCCAGGATTCAATGAACATCCCTTTTTCAGAGATTACCTTTTACTACCTATAAGGCTTCAATGAAAATAGTACAAAAAATAATAAAAAGTTCTAGTACATCTATGACAACACACTGAGAGCAAACAGATCTAAATATCTAGGTTAATTTTTGCAGTAATTTTGTTTTCAATTGTAGTATTTATATGATTAAAATTAATTTTGAACATACATAAACTCCTCTATACACAACAAAATTATTTTATGGGCTGTATTCACCAGTTCTTTACACAAATCCTTCTTTTCTAGAACTCATTCTGTTATTAGGGAAATTACATTCTCTGGCAAAAGACATAAGTTGCCATCTTAGGAAAAAAAAATCAGTTCTCTTACCTGTTCTCAGGCAGAAAAAATACCAATGGAAATGCCTTCAACTAGTTTCTCGAGAAAGCCACTCTAAGTTTTAAAACTAAATTGCAACAAAAAGGGGTTTTTTTATTCCTAGTTAGAATTAGAATTTGCAGTCAGAATTCAGTGAAATTTTAAATCTGCACATGTGTAATACAACACCTGCACTTATTGCTAAGAGATGTTCTGCAAGATCTATATCACAACAAGCTTCAAACCCCTATTTTTGTTCCATTGGTGCCTTGACCAGTTTATTACCAATGCTAGACAAGAAATTAACTAAAAAATATTTATCCACTGTGAGAAAACTCTAATGGAGTATCTAAAACATTCGAAATACACTCTGCAGGCAGAAAAAAAAATGTCCTGACCTATTATTCCACGAGCATTTTATTTGTTGCTGAGTTATATGTTGAGATCACAGCAACACCAGCAGCCAAGCTGGGAGCACTGCACTGCTACCACACCCATTCATCATGACAAATAATGAGAGTGCAAATACTATTAGTTCAGCTGCACAGCTCATTATGATGAAAAATTTATTTGTAGATACTTCCTTGATTAATGCCTCATGCCTGGTTAATCTAAGCCATGTCCAATAGGAAAGAAACTGAAGTCAATGAGAGGTACCTGACATGGGAGTGAGCACAATTTATCACTCCAGTGAATAGTCCATGGCATTGTTCACTGGGCACACAAACAGACACAAACACTTCCACAACCTCCCTGGAAGAATGAGGTATCTGGGCAAAACACAATAGGCCAGAAAACTCATGAGGCATGTCGTGCAGGTATTTGCATAGACAGCAGACAAAGGCAGCTGTGAGAAAGAAAGACAGAAGACATGCTGCCTGGAAAGAAGGCTGCCCTGCTCACTTCTGCTGCACTCAGTGGCATTTTAGGAGTTGCCAAAATTGTCAGTGCTTTCTGCTTCAGCACACCTACCCAATTTCCTCAAGTGCTTGGAGCTGCAGCTCACCTGGATTTACTCCATATGAGTACTGAGGAGCATCTTCCTTGTGTTACTATTGCTCAGATCTTACATTTCTACTGGGTCTCTTTGGAAAAATTATAAAGGTATGATCTGTAAAAAGCACTATATTTAGTACTCTGCAATAGGCTATGTTATACCAAATCCAGTCTTTCACAACTTTTGCAAATGTTTAACTAGTCTTGAACCTGAGCTTAGAGTCTTTAGGGAGTGCTTACATGCAACAGATCACATCAATGCCTCATCCAGAGCAGGAGAAGCAGAAAGTGCAGCAGCAAAAGAAGAGTATGTGAGCCTGGCCCTCCTCCTGGACCACCCCACCCTTCCCACCTGGAGAAATCTCATCCATTGCCATACAGGTGCTCACCCTTCCCTATGAACTTAGCCTCAGATTCAGATCCAGCCCCTACATCCTTTAGAGTTATGTGCATGGAACAGGCTCTCCCATCAAAGAAATAATGGGATGATTGCACTGAGATAACTTTTATTTTATAATAATTCCATTAATTAAGGGTTATAATTCAATGGAGTGTCCCTTCAGTATGCACAGTTACCTTGAACTCCTAATGAGCTCTGGGAGCAGATGCAATTTTCTGTTCAGAACAGAAGCCAGGCCCAGAATATTGACATCCCCCAGCAGCAATGTGTACCAGCAGTGACATTCCCCTTTTGTCCCCAAAAGGGCAACTCCAGCACCCTGCCAGTGCCAAAGTTACTCCTTCCAAAGCATCCTCTGGGAGAGGGGGAATGGACTGGGCAGGAGAGGGGGGAGGGCAGTGCCAGAGGAGTGCTCAGTGTCCTGCCAGACCCTGCAGATCACCTTCCACAGGTAAAACACATTTTGAAATGTCCCAGTCTCACACTGCTGACACACAGCTCCAACTGAAGAACATCCAACAATTGCT
Source organism: Illadopsis cleaveri (assembly GCA_013399915.1). NCBI lineage: Eukaryota > Metazoa > Chordata > Aves > Passeriformes > Timaliidae > Illadopsis > Illadopsis cleaveri. The sequence goes on along the minus strand of VXBB01010368.1, from coordinate 400,686 downwards.
TTGCAAGCACTTTGGGGAAAATCTGCCTGGAAATTCAGATTTATCAGCTGCTACTTTGCCCTAGATAAGATTCTGCTAGAATTTCATTTCTATCTCATGTCACATTTTTAAACATAACATTTAAGCTAATTAAAGGGGAAAAAATTATACTATTTCAAGGTTTTCTAGAGATGGTTGAAATATCTAATTTTAAAATAACCCTGAAATTTGTTATAGTCCTTTCAGTGGGAAAAAAAGAGACTTTTTGCTATATTACCAGCCAAACATTTCTCTTATAGAAGTGATTAAATAAAAGCAAACAGTGGAATAAATAGAAGACTTTTTTTTATTCTTGGGTACTTACAAACAGAAAGAGATGATGAGAATATTAACTAGAGGGAGCTTGAATAAAATTAACAAAAATGAACTAAAAATAAGGAAGAGCTTTTCAATTCCAAGTGGAGAAAGAAGAAAAGAACATGCACCTGCAGTGGTTCCAGTGGTCTGCAGCTTTACAAAGCACAACATAAATTACTGAGTAAAATCTATGAAGCTGTCACGAAACTCTGGTTTCTGAAGTAGCTGCCACTAAAACTCAACTAGAGTTACTAGAGCGGGGAAGGAAAATTAGAAAAGTCAATATGGTGATGCCTTAAAATAAAGATTTCTTGCCAAAAAAGTAAACAGGAAAAAAAAAGTCACCAGACTGGGAAACATAAGAAAGATTTTTTTTATTTATAGAGGTTATTTAAGAAAAATAAACAGGAAGACAAATAGAAAGCCAGCTAAAAGCAAGTATACCTTGAGAGAGGAAGGAAACAAAAATCCTGTGTTACTGGTAGACTTTCAAGATTTTTGTAATGCCTAATTAGTCAGTAGTCCACTGACTTCTTAAGCCCATGGAAAATTAAAAATCTTAGTGGTGAAAAGCCCATGAGAACTTCTATGCTAGAGAATGGCACAGAACATGTTGAAAATATACAGGGCTTTGGACAAACATCTGCAATAAAGTTCATGCAAGGGCCCTGCAGGTGCCATGATCTGCATTCATCAGAAATTTGGTACATTAAAAGGCAAAACTATTTGCTATATCCAGGACCTGACTGAATAGAATTTGGCCAGGGAGACAGAAGCTACTCTTTGGATGTGAACACTTCATGCTACACTCCTGAAGGCCCAGAAGAGACCCCAGGGGTAAGAGAAATTACAGCTCCAGTCCATAAAGTCTCAGAATATTCAATAATCAGAGTATCTGACTTCTTAAAAATGAGAATTTCCTGACCCTGTATCTCCACACAAGAGTGAAATGTCTGTAACTTCTGTGTTGGGAGTCTGGCACACGATTTTTAATGCTTCCTTGCCACTTTTTACAGATGACCACTAGTTCTCTACCATCGTTCTGAGCTGCCACAGCGGCTCTGTGGAAAAGAAACTTTAGGAATGTCTAAAGAATGAGTCATTTTGAAATGGTTTGCAGACTGCCTCTAGAACATTAGAGTGCTGAAAATAGTTCCTTATCTGCCCTGCAGTTCACAGGGCTGGATGAGATGAACTCTTTGTAATAAAAGGCAGGAGAACCCCTAAGGACATTGGTTTGCTGGGAAATAACGATAGAGAAGAAAGGAGCTGTTAGAGTGAAAGATGGTGAGCTTGAAAGGGGAGAAATGAAAGAAAAAAGAATGAAATATTTTCAGAAGCCAACATGAGTGCCAAGAAGGGGGAAAGAAGGAAAGAAAACTGAAAGCTACTGAGTGACCTTTACTTTTAGCATGGAAAATAAATGTTTCCTTTTATAGTTTCTTGTTAAAATAAGACCAGTAAGGGATCATGAATCTTTATACAATTTTATGGTTTCCTTTTCAGTGAACCATTTCAGTTTTACACACAATTTTATAATGTAACTGCATAAGAAACTGAGCTTACCTTTACAATGCCATGACAGCCTGTGAAGCTGCAACTACATACTTGCACACATGCATTTCTGAGGGGGAAAAAAGCATCTGAAACATTGTTTTAATTCACAAAAAAAATCTGCTTTGAAATTGAACTGAAATTATATTTCCTAGACAGATTAATAATTACATCAAAAGAGAAAACAGAATACCCCCCACAACCATACATGCACACAGCTGTAATCACTATTTTTTAGCAGACACTGCGCCTTTGATCTTTCCTGGCCCTCTTCCATCTTCTAGACAGTCCAATCCCGAAGGAATCATTGTCTACCAGATACTTCTCCATCCCTCCCTGGCCCTGGGCTGTCTGCCTCTGCAGCAATGTCACATGGAACACACAGCAATGTCCTGCTGAAAGCCAGGAAGTCAATAGCCACAGACTCAGCATCTAACTTGTTCTCCCTCTGGAGACAGACCCCTGGCTTCCCAGCAGTCCCTAAGAGCTGCTGGAAAAGAGGGTGAGCACACCAAAAGTGGTCTGTGCTTCAGGGCTTGCATCTGTGTGCAGATCCTGAGGAGGCTAACAGGACCCTGGAGCTCATTAAACCCTTCCTTATGGAAAACCTTCACTGGCATTGCCAGAGTAAGCAGGACCAATTCAGGGTAAAGTTCCTAGACAAGAGCTTCCAGATTATCTGGAGGTTTTTCTGGTTTCCATGCAGTTTTCTGGTGCCAAGGCCGAAACTCCAGTGCTAGCCCACCAGTACAGCAGCCCTTGGCACTGGTTCTCCAGCCTGGCATACAGGGAACACCAAGGAATTCCTGATACCAAGGAATGTTTAGTTCCTGCCCTGAAAATCCTTCCTCTGGCTTCTGGAGATGGCTGCTCTCTGCCACCTGCTTTGCAGTGAGTGAGATGGCCCACGTGCCCCTCAGCACTGATCTGGTGTTTAATCTCTGCTGCATTATGGCAATTTTCATGTTTGTGTGGTCTTCTGCACTGATATTCCTCTGCAGGCAATGAGGCACAGAGAGGGAGGAGTCATCTTCTGGCTTTACTTATGATTTCAATTATTCTTATGATTTCAATGATTCTTCAATTCTCTCACATTCTTGGGGGTTTTTATGAATCTTTGTCTTGTTTTATACTGTTTTTTCTCCCCTCAGGTTATGAATAGCCAGAGTAAATTATGCCTGGCTTCAAGATCAGGACCATCAGGTAATTCAGCCCTGGTAGTTCCTCAGTTCAGAATATCCTCTGAATAGATCCATCTATTATAAAGTTCTCTCCAGAACTTCTGTCCCTTCAATTTTATCAAACATGTTCAACCCACGTCAGGCTGGATTCTTGAGTCTTGAACTGTGATTTTGCCAGGAACTCAGGACAAAGAAAAAACCCTAATTTGAGAAATTTCTGTCCCCTGAAGTCAATGCCACACAATGGGAATCCACAAGATAAGCCAGAGATTATTACATCTTTTGTTCTCCCTTCGTGGTGCATGAAATAGAGCTTTAGCAATGAAGTCATCCTAGCCATAACTTCCACAAAATACATGGTGCATAACCACTAAAAGGAGAATTAAAACTCTTTTATTGATAGACACAAGGCCCTTCACACAATGTATTTCTGGACACATTATTACAAGTGGCAGCAGCAGTCTATTCATCTGCTTTTTGATATACTGGGATTCAGGGCTGGCCTTAAAAATGGGTGCATTGCCTTATAAATTACACAGCATGTTGAAGTGTGCTTGTGACATGCTGCCAGATTTATAGTCTGTTGATGGCTGTCCCCTAAATTAGATCCCCTCTTCTGCCTGGTGGCAGAGGCGCAGCAAAAAAAGGAAGGATGGACACAGCAAAAGGTGACAGGAGACATTAGGACAGAGGAAACACAAACCCAGGTGAAAGGCAGGAGATTAGCAGCAGACCCAGCTGCCTCTGTTGTGCTTTTCTGTCAAGTTTCATGAGAGAAAGGACATTGTGGAAGGGATCCATCCTGATTTGTGTTCCATCAGATGTGTTTTCTGTCAGCACAGGCCCTCCACAGAGCTGCTCACCCTTTCCACTTACACCAAGCCTCAGCAGCTGCCACATCCATGTCCTGCTGGAAGAAGAGGGAGAAGTAATCCGTGGCAGAGACCTGAAACAGCAAAGCAGCGAAGGAGAAAAGCCTCAGGCTGACTTTTCACCATCCCTGCTGCTCTGGGTGCTGAGAGGCTCTGCTCTCTGACCCCACACTGGTACAAATTAGCACCATCTCAGTGACACTGATAGAGTTGTATCACTGCAGGGTCACAAACAAGTCCCCTGGCATTTCCACTGCAGGATATATTTCCCATTGTGATTTCTAAATGTATGGAGAAGCAATTGGAGACATATGCACACACACTGGCATGCACTATTCCTCTGCATTTAGGCATTTTGAGGGTCTGTTCCTCCCCCTGAAAATAAAATAAAACAAGCAAAGGAGTGTGCAACTCCTGCAGCAAGCAGTAGTGCTGCATGTGGTTACTTTTAATGAAAATGTCAAGTACCAGTTTTTGCCCAAAAGTGATCTGAACTAAAAACCTCTTTTCTGAGTCAAGCTGAGCAGGACTTGAGGTGTGCACTTCCATCACAAATTATTGCCTGAAATCAGCAAGATAAAGTGGATACCCGATGTGCACTCTTCTGTCTCTCAGAGCTGGAGAAAAAAAGAAAAAAAGAAAAAAGAAAAATTTTGCTTCATTTTGTTGTCAACCTGAAAAAAAAAAAAAACCTACACCAAGCCCCTGGAAACCACTGAAAA
>VXBB01010368.1:384216-395857 GCA_013399915.1 Illadopsis cleaveri | reverse complement strand
AAGCCCCTGGAAACCACTGAAAACAGGTACAGCTTTCCACTTGTCAGCCCTGCCTCAGTGAGTGGCACACGAGGTCAGTAATAAACCTCCAGTGTTTGCTGCTGCTGCTGCAGCTCCAATCCATCTGCTCAGTCCTTGAAATGACTCCCATTTCTCTGGGCTCCAGAGGTCCATTTTTCCTCATTTCCTGATGGGTGTGCTCCCCATCATCCCAATAATCCCCTACAGACTCTCACAGCACAGTCAGCCTCAACTGCTTATTGCAACATCTTGAATGAAACTCTAATTTTTGCTGGAAGAGTCCAAGTAGCTTCAATAGTTTGTTCAAAAGAGACTATTAATTTATAATTCTTTTTCCAAACATATCCTAGTAGATCTGTATTTTGCTTTATAAAAAACAAAAACCAAAACAAACAAAAAGCCCAAAAACACAGGCAGAGGGTTTCACCCTTCTAAAGACACACTGAGGGTTAAAACTCTTTTATCTCGGTGGAAAGACAAGCCTGGTCCGGGTAAATTGCAAATTAGCAGGAGCCTTAAACCCTGAAATCAAAAATGTACCTCCACTTCAGAATAACAGACTGATGTAGGGCCAGAAGAGTCAACTGAGTAGATATTTTAAGGCATTACCATTTTAAGGCATTACCAGCAAACTACTCCAAATAAAAGCAAGTCCTGCCTATATCCTGGGAGGATGAAGAGACCCCCCCTAGGAGGGTTCACATACTTGACACAGGATGAGAAACTTTATCTGAAACAAGCACAAGATAACAACAACATGGTTACATTCAGTGACCACAATATACCCATTACACAGGATCAGAGAATATTTGAGGTTGGAATGGACCTTCAAGATCATCAAGTCCAACCCTAAACTTAATGATTCCAAGTTCAGCACTATGCCATGTCTGCAAGCACTGCATCTGCTGCTTTTTAAATACCTCCAGTGATGTTTTCCTGACAGGGCAGCCTCTTCAAGTGCTTGACAACACTTTTGGAGAGGAAATTTTAACCCAATATCCCATCCTAACCTCCACTAGTGCAGCTTGAGGAGGTTTCCTCTCATCCTGACACTTGTTACCTGAGAGGAGAATCTGATCCCCCACCTCACTACAACCCCCTCTCAAAGGAGAGGGTGATAAGGAACCTCCTTTTCTCCAGGATAACAACCCCAACTCACTCTGCTGCTCCTCATAANGTTGTAACAGATGCCAAATATTTGTGTGTTTTTTATGAGTGAAGGGCAGGGCATTGTCACCTTCAAAGCCCATGGTGGTGAGAGAATTTTTAAACACAGCGACATGAAAGGGAGGATTGATCAGAACATTTATGGGCTCACCAGTAGGTCCATCACTCACCCAAAAAAGTGTCACTGGTGTCACTCCTTGCAGGCTGGAGGAGCCAATTGATGCAGCTGCAGCTGAACTCGGTATTTTTGCTGGCAAAAGAGCCTGAGGTGGTGTTGAACTAGAATCCAAAGGAGTTGCAGGTGGTCTGAGGGGAGATGCAGCAGGAGACCAGGTTCACTCCAGGAGCACAAAGCAGTCTCAGAATGGAGAGACACTGTGGGTTTGGGGTATTTGTGAGCACAGGCAAAATCTGGGAAACCCCCAGCAACTCCTGACCTAGAGGATCAGGAGGTGAACAGCTGGAATACCAACACTGCAACTTAGTGATCTCTCATTTAAAGACAAAATCCACTCTTTATCCACAGCATGAACCAGAAACTTCAGGTTTGCATTCACCTTTTCACGATATTTGCTTCCAACTCCTCTCCATTCTACCATCCCATGTTCTTTTTTTTCCCTTTCAGAGCATTTGGAGAAGTGAAAAGTTCATATACTAAAGTGATCCCCAGTGATTCTCTGGATAGGTATGGATCACCTAGTTCAGGAGATTCTTCTCCTAAATGCTTTATTTTGTGCTTTCTAGTAGATCATTTTACTTAATCTCAATATATGAAAGTAATTGTTCTTTTAACTGAAAATTTAGACATTTCAGTTTTTAACCTGACATTAATATAAAGGACAAATTCTCAGAACAGAACACTGTGGTGCCCTATTAAATTTTGTCCTCTTGTAAAACAATGATTTATTTGTCATTTTTGTCTATTCATACATGCTGTTAGGATCTCTCATCTCACGTTTAGTGACTGTTTTCATGACAATCTCTGAATATTAAACCACTAGAAACTGAGACTCCTAATACCTGATGAATTTTTTTTGTACATCTGCCTGTCTTTTGGTCTTATCAAGGCACCAATATTCGGATTAAAAATTATAGGAATCCTCCTAGAGCACCAAAGCATCAGAGCAGGATCTGTTTTTCTTTTCTACAGTCTTTTCCTAGTGCTCAATCAGAGCTCCACAGGAGTGGAGTCACTTCATATATATTTTATTATTATTACTGTTATTTATTCTTTAAAACTATTTTTTAAAATTTAGAAGCAAAGCAGATCATTATTGCTGTATTTTACTGTGAGTTACTACAATTACTTTACATGAGTGACAGAGAACTTGATCATCACGACCAGGAGCTGAGTAGAAACTCTTGTAAAGAACTCTGTGTCTAAAGGCTCAGCATCATCTTCCTAAATCTGAAAACACCTGAAAAACAGCAAGCATTACTTGCATGTTCAAGTATTTTTTAATTCACCAAGAGGAAGCTGCAGAGCTGCTTTGTGTGGATCTGTTTATGTAAAATGCATTATATGTACGCTGGTAATTCTCAACATATTTTTACTGCACTGAAAAACAATGGCAACTTGTAAACTCCCCTGCCTGTAGTAGGAAAACCATAAAGCCTTTTAGATAAAGAACTTTTTTTTTCTTTTTTTTTTCTTTTTTTAACCTAGTACCACACAAAAAATTGCATTCAATAGCTGAGCTTAGCAATGCTGCAGGAGGACATGTTATGAGAAGTTTTTTTTACTCACAAAACACTAATGCTATACACAGGAAATAATTATATATAGCAAAGGGAGGAATGTGCAAATTTACCAAATGTTTATTATTTTGAATGTATGTTTGCAATCATAAATCACTCCTCACCTAAGAAATTGAGTTTCAAGCCCTAATTTTCCTTAACTACAGCACTACCTATGGTAAAGGCAACAAAAATCTGACAGCAGCCACACAAAAACTTATTATACTTGATTTACACTTCTTTTCCCTGTCAAGACAATCTTCCTGCTCATACCATTTTATAAGTTAGTGTAGAAAGCCATACTAGAGCTGTATGGGTGAAACTTGGGGATATTTATATATGTCTTTATAAAGAGGAAATATTATATCATGGGTTGAAAAGAATAAGGGTGCAGGTAGACATTTCATGGCCAAATTGACATCTATTTTTTCATGAATTTTTGAAATTTATTCCAGTTCTTAATTATCACATCTGTCCTCTGAAAAAAATAGATTTTACCATGCACTGAACATGTCATGGGAGACAGAGGGAAATAGAGGAAAAAGAATTATCAGTGAGAATGAATTTTCAAAAAACTCACCTTTCCTATCCCTGCTTCCCAGAAGCCACAATGAATCACATCCAGTTGTGTTTTCCTCAGGTAAATTTCCACAGAACCAATGTGCTATTTAACATCATAAGTAAGAGGATAAAATTTGGGGATCAATTTGTTACAAAGTTCTCTGCATTACTCCCAAGTCACAATTCCCAGTTCCATGTTTTTTAGATGTAGAACTTATTCCTGAAATACTGTTTTTTTTTAAAAAAAGTAAAGCTCAACTTCAACACATTACTGAATACCTTTTCCACATTCAGCTGATGCACAAGAGAACATTTCTTGTAGCAAATCTTGGAAAAAAAGGGCAATAAAAATGCATTACAACTCAAGCAGAGATTTACAAGTGGATAAATTGCAATCAGCTTTTAAAAGGGAAAAAGAAGTAACTGAAACACTCCAAATCTCACATGAACAGAGTTTACAAATTTAAGAATTATACATGAGGCAAATAAAAGTCCCTATAAATTCTCCATACATTAAGGAAGTATTTACATGAAGGAGGTGATTCCTGGTAAGACACCCATGCAAACACAAGGAATGGAGCAGGCATTGGAGAGGTCAAGGCGAGAACTGATTCCTGAAAGGAACCCACAACAACTAAAAATTCCATATTCAGTTTAGAAGAATAAAGCTCCATTCAGACACTGTCCAGGGAGTGCTTTTTTTGCATATTTTTCATGCAAGTTGATGCAGGTAAACTGTTTATAAACCTGTGAAACCTTATCATCACTAAATAGCTTTTGCACAAAATAACAGAGGGGGGTTTTTTTTAGCTACCATCCCTTCCAAAGTGGAAGAGAAAAAACTTCTGTGCAGCTGTAAGACAGTGCCCATATGTTTGAGATGCTCCAGAAATTCAACACTCACTGGTGTCATTATTCACAGGGAGAGAGGGGGCCTTGGTGACAACACACTTGACAACTGGCTGAGTTGTTAAGGCAGTAAAATTATTTGGAACAGAGAGAGAGGCCTGATGTTTTTATTAAGCTGGTTCATACAAAACCATTACTGCAGAAAAGCGTTGAGAATCACTTTTTTTTTTTTGCAAAACTATGACACCTCTGAATGTGGCAACATTGAAACAAGGAAACCAAGGAAAGAGTGTCTGTTCTTGAATGAAAGCATTTATGAGTATGAATGAGAATATATGTGTTTGCATGTATATACATACACATGTTCTGCATATGCAGGCAAATATACTGAATTATTTTCACAGGGTGCTGACAGCTGCAGCTCCAGAATCCTGAGTCTCAAAAGTCTCAGTGGTGTTCCTGTCACAGAACTCAAGTGAAATGCCCCCAAAAAAGGCCACACCTTCTCTAGTTCACACAGAAGGTCCCAACCATTCCCTTAGCTGCCCACATGGGAACAGAAGCATTAAACAACTTTGAAAGTAAGATATACAAAAATAAAGAATGGAAAATTCAGAGACTGAAGGGTTTTTTTCCTTAAATATTGGGATTCTGAGTCAGACAGCATTCCTAAGGCTGCACCAAGATCACCTCCCTTCTTGCTGAGCTATGTAATGACATGAGAAGCCTGATGCAGAGAGGAAGATGAATTCATGAAGTGCCAAAATACATATTCCATCATGCACTAAAAAATGTAAATACTTTTGGACACAAGCCATACCATGTTATGCAAAATATTTAACTTTTTTCACAGGAAAAGCAGATCTCTCTTCTCTCCCAAAATTGTTTTGTTTTGTTTGTTTTAAAAAAGGAAGTGTTGGCCAATATCTCTGTTAAAGATAAAAATTATTGAAAGTACTTTTTGCCATTTGTACATATGAATGGTGTTTCATTTTAAGCTCTTCTAGAGTTTGCATCCTTCAGATTCCCTGTCCAAATCTGTTACAGAAAGTCAACCAGAGGAGCAGGCCCTTATAGTTAAACTCTAATTCCTCACCACTGGTTGCTATTCAAGTCTTCCTAATAATGTCTTCATTAAAATAAGAAATGTCTAATTAAAAAAAAAAAAAAAAGGTGGAGGGAAACCTCTTGTTTTTCTGTTTTGTTTTCATTAAGGTCCACGTAAAAGTAATTTTAAAATAAAATTAAGTTTTAAAAAAAGACAGTAATTTGGGAAGTCTGCAGACTCAATATTAAATCACCTCTTCATTAAAGTCAGCAGATCCTCTAAGGAATTTTTTAATGTACAGAAATTATATCTACCAGAGGTTGTTTGATAAAATAACACAACAAGCTCACGTTGACCATAGAAAGAAAATCAAGCTGAGCACTCTCACTACTCACAGCAAGCTGGAATATGCTGAGAAACTCGCTTCTCCAAAAATGAGCCCACAGGACTTTTCATGTCTGCAAAGATGCATTTTTAAAAATTACATCTGGTAAAAACTACATAATTGGAGGCATCTGAGCTACCTCTTGTTGTGTTACTTTTCTCCTAAATATTGGCTGCAAAATATTTCATAAGCAGACAGAGAAAAATAAAAATAGCTGGGTCAAATTTAATATTAAGGAACGTGTTTATAACAATTATTTTCTTCATAAAAGTTGGCACGCCTGTTTTAACTGACTTTTCTCTGTTTTTCAATATTTTCTTGCTTCTGCCTACATCTGCAACAAATTTGGCACATAATGTTCACAGCTTTGTATAAGGCTCGGGTGCCTTGTATTTGCACTGATGGAGTATATGATTGTGTACAGATGCTTGTTTTCCTTTTCCAACTAATTTCTCCTTTCCTATCCAGACTACTTCTGGCAGTGTTTGAAGTAGAAGAGGGGCTGAGAGGTGAAGCAAACTAAAAAGGGCAGGGTTTGGGGAAGAATTACATGGGGTGTATGCGAAATAAACATTTGCAAAGGCAGCAATTTGCTGTTCAGAAAGAAACTAAAACCACCCAGAACTATTTACACACCCGGTGAGAGTCTGTAGGACTCAGTCACCTGAGCAGCTGACAGAGCTTGGATTTCACCATGTCCTAGTGCAGGGCACTTCAGCTCCCTCTGTTAATAAATAATTTTAATTTTGAATGCACATTCATTTTGCAGATGGGATAAAGAACTGATGAAATTCAGATGAGCACACAGAGCAGGACAGAGCACCAGTCACACCAGCTGCTGGATGGGTTTGGGGCAGGAAGCAGCCAAAATCCCCACCCTGGCAGCATCCCTCTGTCACACCTCTGTGTCACACGATAACTTGTGGAAATGCTGAAAGAATGAATAATGTTATGAGTTTGGGTTTAATGCCAGAGAACTTATGCTAGCAGGCAATGTTGGAGAGCAGGGTGCTGAGAGCTGTGTGGTGTTTTCAGCATTGCAACAACTTGTCTCAGCCCTCCACAAAAGAGGCACAAATTTTTCCACTCATCACTTTAGTTAGAACAAGGCCCTGAACAGAGAAAACACGAAATCCCAGAACTGCAATTCTGTTTCTGGGTTCTACCCAATCTGGAGGCTTAGATTAATCACTCAAGCTCAGATTTCCACAGCCTCACTGTTCTGGGGTGCCCTGAATTTTAATGGATTCGATCATGTGAGGATTGCCAGAACTTCAGAAGTTCCTAATGCTCTTAAAACTAAAGGCTTAACTAAATGCAGTCCAGAACAAAACCCAAGTGGATGAACACCAGGCAAACCCCACAAATCAGGATTTTACAACACTGTCTGGATGTTTCCCATCTACAAAATCCTATTCCAAGGCAAGATTACCACCAGATATTTACTCAGACTATGGATGAAGGAGATTACCTTCAAACTTTTATGAAATTAGTTGTGCCAAGGAGAAAGGGAGTGACATTGTGACATGCCCAGTTTGCTATTTCACAATCCTCCTTGCCTTCAGAATCATTTTCCTGCTTGCATTCTCAATTTAGCTCTGTTCAGCTTTCATGGAAAGCTGCTACCTTAGTCAAAGTATGGAAAAAATTATCAGCACTATATTTTTATTGCCTTTTTTTTTTAATGTACACAAACTACACATCTGGCTGAAGCTTTCATTTCAATTACAAGGTCTCCACAGCTTCCTGTAAAGAGAACAAAATTCTTATTCAGGCCAGGACTTGTCCAGCAGAGTTCAAACTCTAAAAAACAATTCTAGCCAAGGTCAAGGAATACAAAGTGAGTGTATGAAGGCAGGTTGCAAGGAAGTCAGTAGATCTGAAGGTGATGGATGACATCTATAGGTACCTCTCCTCTGGTTACTCCTGGAAGAACAAGTTTATATCACAGTTGTCAAAGATGAAGCTTTAGTTTAAGGAGTTCATGCTAATCAGGCTGTGACTGACATTCTCCTTGGGTCTCCTTCCAGAAAAACTCCACATGAATCCGAGACACCGAGGAATCTCAAATGAGGAGAAATTTGTTTGGCGATTTTCACTGACATTTGTTCTATAACAGCTAATTTTGTGCTGATCATTTTACACTGGCAGGTCCCCCCTTTGCCACAGGCCTGCTTAGACTTCGCTACTGTTTCCACAGATAATCAGACACCCACAGGAGCTCACAGATCTCCTTGGGGGCTCTCAGCTCTCTGTGGTGTCATCCCCTGAATCACCAGACCCCTGCTCATCTTTCCCGCTCACAGCCTTGTCCTGAAACCTGGATCTGCTCTGCAGATGGGATGAGTGTGGAGTCTCGTGGTGCATGGAGCACAGAGAAAGGGTCCTCACACCTCCCCTGCCCTACAAATATGAACAGGTTTGGCTGCCTTGGGGTCATTCTCAGCTTTGGGAATCATGAGGTGTTTTTCCTAGACTGAATGTTCCTACTGACTCTGTTTCTGCAGCTCCTAGATGTTGTAGGAAGCCACGAGTCCAGCTTCTTGTGCTGCCCTGATTTAATCCAGATAACATTTCCACTCGTTTAGGAGTTGGAATTACTTAAAGTTTTGTTTTCAGGGAGGGTGGTTTGTGGGTTTTTTTCTTCTTGTTTTAAATATGGGTTGGGTAATCAAAAAACGCCCCACATTTTCACTGAATGAAATTACTTCTGATTTAGGAAGAAGTGAACACACACAAGGAAAGACACACATCTGGAAAATACAGGAAATGCAATTCAAGTGCTTTGAGTAGGTGGTTCAAGTTACTTTTCCCAGGTAATTATTCTCTTGCTCCCCTTTTACTCAGAGACATTTGCTAACTGCAGCTTCAATGTCAAGCACTTCATAGACTTAGAACAGAAACAGAAGACTTTTCAGCCTGTAAAAAATTGCAAACCTTCAACTTGCTCTGTATGCTAAGAAATGATCTCTGCTTTCATTACAGAGGAAGGCAACTTCTACCTGGTTTGCCTGAAAACAAATTTATGTCTTCTGGTGCTGTGAGTTACACAGAACCCAATTTGAACAATCAGTCTCCGAAGAGTTTTCAATCTGGCAAATTTTCACAGCATTTTCATTGCCTTTGAATTTCTGTATCCTTAAGAAATTTCTCTAATCCTTTACAGATTTCACTTGGAATGGCTATGCCACTGCAGAGAGAGTGGGTAAGTGTGCATACCTTTGGCAATTTGCAGCGTAAATTGTCATTTTTCAGTAAATGCAAGTCTGTTTTTGCACCACTTAAAATATCTGCATTCAGATTTTCAGCCTCTGTATTTCCTGAAATACTGTGGATTAGTGGTATCTCACCCTACAGAGCTCCCAATTCCCAAGGGGTGCATCAGGAAGAATCATGTTTGCCTTAAGCTTGAGTTAAATATTTCAGTTCAATCTTAAAAATATCAAGTAATTAGAAAGTAATCCCAGGAATCAATTTGCATTTGAAAATAATTCAACAGCTGAGGTGTGGCAGAGGCAAAATTTTGTACCACGGAGCTTTGCTCTGTGTCATGACTTGAACCCTGAGCCTCAAACATATCCTTGAGCTGGATTGTGTGAATCTTATGCAGGTCCCTGCAAAGGGAGCTTGTCCTTGTTAAGGATGCCTTGCAAGCTTTGTTATAGTCACAATTCTTATGATGTGGTGATAACCCAGGGGTGAATTTTTGCCTTTGCTGATTCATCTTGGCCCAAGCACCAACAGAAAATGAGATCCTCCATCCCATTTTGTTTCCCCCACAAATGTATCCCTAAATCTTCCCTTCCCAAAGGCAGGGATCTCTTTTCCTTTTTCAGTAGCCTGGGGATAGGACCCTCAGCCATTCCTTTGCCATTGGCAGAGAGTTGGCTCAGAAATTAGGCTGGAATTTGGCATTGTTCCTCTTTCCCCTCTTGGACCAAGCTGAATTGAGTTTCCATGCTTCTGCAGGGAAGAAAGAAGTCAAGAAGGGATTTTCTCTCAGTGCTCCAGATAAACAACAGGCAGGGAGTCCCAGTCTCAGCATTTGGCCTTTCCAAAAGGAGTCAGCCATAAGGTGAAAAAACCCTAAATCATCACTCTCAGCAGTGCCTTACTCAAGTGCCAGCCACGCTCACAAGTTTCACAAGCAAAGGGAAGAGACAGGTTAAAGATCCACCACAGTCTCAAATCCACATTCATCCTGAAGCCCCAGTTTCTCTTTTTTTGTCGCCCTCCTGGTTTCTGAATTTGAACTCTTTTCAATCATAACAAACAATGTGATCCTAAATAATTCACTAGCAAGAATGAAGCTGCCTGAAAATAACAACATACCTGCAATTTCTTTCACACTTTGTCTCAAAACCATCATCTCTATTAGCAATAGCTGTATTTCATGAGTTTTTCTCTCTTTTTTTTGTGGCTTCCTGAAGTTGCCATTGATTAAAATTCAAAGCCTAAACCAATGGTGAATATAACCATGCAGGATTCTTAGGATGTCATGGGAATGGGTTTTCTCTAAGTAATTTTTTTGGGAGCTCACAGAACCCCAACAGCTCAACATCTGCTGGTCCTGCATCTCCACAAAGGAAGTACCAACCTTATGCCAACAAAAATATGACTTGCTGAATCAAGTACCTGGTTTAATTCACTCCACCAAGCAACAGCAGAGTTATGCATCTAAAACTATTTTCTTATGTGAGCAGGAGATCCTCAATACATTTCACTCACCAGAATACTCACAGGCAGGTCAATTTTTAACTCACAACTTCCTAAAAGATTTCAGGAAACTGGAGAAGACTGTGTTTGGTATTTGCTTTAGCATTCATAAATGCCAGAACACACCTAATCTTCATTCCTAATGTTTGGGAAATACCTTTGCAGATTCAGCCTGGATCTGTGCCTTGGAAGCTTTGCATTGAAAATCCTGCATTTTTTGCTATTTTAACACTGACCCCTGATTGTATATAAATGCAAGCATTAAAAAAAAAATGAGAATTCTGAAAAATAAATGTAGAAGGGTAATAACTTTTAAAAATAAATTATTAAAATTGTATTACCTTCATAAAATCAAGTTTATTGAATGCCTGTAAAAATAGCTGTGTTTAAAGCTGACTATGCTAGCTAAGATATTGCTGAATGCAGAGCTGTTTTACTGAAGACTCAATTTGATCCAATTCATGGCCACACAGAGGCCAACACTTGAAACCCCACTCACTTCACAGGGACTAGAAATCAACTTTGTTAAAATGTCCATGTGATCCCTTAAACTTTTTATACAAATATTTTTCCAGAAATTCCTTTTAACATTTAGCAGCAAGTGCCATGAGTTGTGTAAAAGCAATTAACTGGAATTTTAAGACTGATTTTTTTTTTTATTTATTTTTTTGATTTTTATTTTTATTTTACCTTTTCAGTGAAGGTAAGATGCCAGATTGATTTTATCTGTCTTTCAACTCTGCTCCCTGTGCACTTGCACATTTTTCTTTTGATTTTGCTAACATCTGGAAACGAGCTGCAGGAGGCTGTTATCCCCACATGAAGTAGGAGAAATTTCTTTCCCGGCCAAAGAATCCCCAGCCACTCCTGGTGGCACTTCAGAATCTGCTGCTCAGCCTGTGCATCTCCACAGGCAAGGACTGACTGATGCCACCCTGGGAGAGCTGCACTTTTTGCTGCCTTGGGAAGGCTGACCTGAAACAGAGACTGGACAGAGCTAGAGAATAAAGCAGGTATTTATTGGAAGGCCTCCAGGATCCACCTTGGGCAGGACAAGAACCTGACCAGGGCTACACCCAAGGTGGACCCAAAATGGTCACAAAATGGCTGACTGGTCACGAGATCTTACATTTTTATAAGTTTTGGTCCATTTGCAT
>VXBB01010368.1:356110-384181 GCA_013399915.1 Illadopsis cleaveri | reverse complement strand
CTGAAAGCTGTCCTTGGTGTTCAGCAGGAAAAGGATTTGTTTTGTTTCCCTACTCTGTGAAGAGCTGAGTGACACTGAATGTGAGGCTCAGAACTGCACCCCTGGGCAGCACAGAATCTGAAAAACATGAAAGCTAAAACTTAGGGCATCACTGTCATGCAGCAGCTCCTTATCCCCACCGTGACTTGCAGTCAGCCCTGTCCCCGTCCCACCAGGTGTGTTTGCCTGTCAACAACAAACTCAAGCTGGGCTTTTCCCAGCCTTTCATCAGCTATCCCAGCCTCCCTTTAATTGCAGCTGCACCAGTAGTGGCCATGAAAAAATGTCACTTTGTGCTCCCTGGCTCTCTGCCAAGGATAACTCCTGCTTTCTACCCTCAGCACAGATGATATTAAAGGTGCACTCTCTCATGACTCCCGTGAAAGCAATCCCTGCTGGAAACCCCCAGTTTCCTCAGAGCTGCCAACAACCCATAATGGGAGGCACGCTGAGAGAGGGAATACACAAAAACAAAGGGGCAGCCACTGCCAGCAATTAAAACACCCCAGGCTGGGCATGGCTGGCAGGCCAAAACAAAGGCTGGCTGCCACCGTGGTGTGGCCAGGCCTGCAAAGTGCCATCCCAGACACTGCGTGTTTCCCTCTGTGGTTTATCTTCTGAATGGAAACCACTGTGTCTCCAGATCTCGTTTTAAAAATGGGAGAAAATTGCCCCTTCCATGGCAGACCTACTGATCTAATTGCCATTTATAAGAGAGCCAAGAGACAGCCACTGATGCAGCATTAAGACATCCTGAATGTATTCCTTCCCATAGCCAGTGAGGAAAAAACAACAGAAAGAAAAAGTGCCAGCAAGATCATTTAATTTGCATCCCTGCTTATTGACATTTCCATAGCAACTTCATTAGGAAGTCATTCATTTTCCTTCTGCTTCTTTTGTTCACAAATTCCTGCTCAGTCCTTTTTCCAGTGGTGGCAACTTGCAGGAAGGGTTTTTTTGGTGCAAGTCAAAGAAGTCACTCAGGAACAGATTGTCAAAGTCTAGGGATCTACATGTTTCACAAAAAAAAAAAAAAATTAAAAAAGAAATAGAAAATAAGGAATGTGTTTGGTTTACCTTGAGGGAGTATTATGCAGTTCATGATTCATGGAGGCATTTAAGCACATGCTTCACTCCATCCAAGGTAGGGCTTTAACTCACTTGACTTTTACCTGAATAGGCATCAACATAAGCCAAAAAACATTCTTGAATCAAGGCCTTAAAACATCTGTCAATCATCACCTACTCTACAGGTCTATGAAGTATTAATGCACCGAGGCCAATACAATAAATAAATGAAGCCAATAATGTACAAACTGTTACGGGCAACTGAAGTAACTCAAAACATATGGGTTTCCTCATGATCATAAAGTCACTCTTGGTTTTTGTGTAGTGTATATACATCAAGGCCTTTCCTCTCTCCTGTTATTTGAGTATCTTGGTAATCATCCCACCTGAAAACGTCACATAAAATCCATAAGCCTTTTTAAGCTCCTTGGGCTAAAGTCAACATTTGATCTTGGAAAGGAAACCTAAATCATCTTCTCTGGAAAATCTTTTACTTGGATTTATTTTTTTTTCATCATTATTTCAGAGAGCTAAAAAAGTATAATGGAATCACTAAAATTTCCTATAAAGAAGAAATGGTAAGGACAGCTCTGCAGAGAAATAAGCAGTAATGCAACTAATGCAGTTTCTCTCTTTGAATTTCTCCTACAATCTAAGGTGAGGAAATCCAAATCCTTTCCCCAAATGATCTATCTGGGAACAGACTCAAATTAACAGATGGCAAAAGCCAATCTCATTACAGGACACAACAGATAGAAGCAGAAGTCCAGTATGTGAAGGATAAGGAGAAAACACAAATGAAGATATTGAAATGCCCCTGCCAACCACCTATTCCATGCAGCCTGGAGAAATATATGCAGATACATATTTTATATATAAACCAATAGACACCTGATTTTATAGCAAAGTCCCATAGGTCCCATTTTAAGTCTGTCTGGTACATTTGAATACAGGTTCTCAAACCAGCTAAAAAGGAAAAGGAAATGTAAGACATTTCTTGATCTAACACAGCATGAGGATACAGGACATTGTGAGAATTGTTGTTGCTTTTGAGATATGCAATCAAGTAAAAAATGTATTCAGGTGACTGCTATAAATGTGGAGTTTTGTGCTTACCTGTTTTTCCATACCTTGTGCTTTCTCAAGTACAGCACTTAAATAGGATGAGTTCTTAACCTAAAGCACCACAGAACTGTAAATCAAAGACTTCTGAGGAGTTGCAGTGAGATTTCTCCTGAATCAGAGATGGCTCCAAATTGGAGGATTCAGATCCAAACCCAAACAACCTATTCACACTAAATAAAATCTCTCTACTTATACACAACCGTTTAATTCCTCTTTCTTTCAGGTGCCGCTCCCGTGAGGAAATCTTAGGAAAAGAGATTTCTCCCATTCCTAAGATGCATAGCACATGTTGCTTTGTACTGAATGTGTGAACATGGCACTGCTGAACCCTTTCAAAGAGCACATGCTAACACCTGAGGGTTTCTTGGAGCACAGCTTAACAGCTGACACACAGAAAACTCAGAAATACCATTCCAGCAGTGTTCCTCACCTCCTCCACTTTCTCTGAAATGCTACTGTTAAAAGATTGCTTTAATATCTCTGCTTTGATTTATTTACACTCTCCCATCCCTCATAACTGCCTTGTTATGATTCATTCTGGCTTCCTAACATTTCATCACTCATATCAGCTCAGGGTGCAGCTGTCTTTCAAGCAGAGATTTGCTCAGAGGGCACCAAATTTCTCAGCACCAGAATGGAGGATGTGTCCCACACGCACATTCCACCCGTGCTGCAAGGTCATCCCAAGCAGGGGGTTTGCTTCTCTAACAAAGAGGGGGGAAATAATTAAAAATCCAGGCTGCCCTGGGACAAGGCCACTTGTTTTCTCCAGTGTGACAGAGTCTGACATTTATGTGATGTCAGTATAAACTGTGTGACATTATTCTGTGACACACCATGGCAAGCAGCAAGAATTTATGTCCTCGTCTGACATAATCTATGGGCTTGGTGTTAAGATCAGAAAAATAGACACTGCTGGTCCTTGTTTGGATATGATGCCTCTGGAGGAGGTATTTTCCTGCCTTGTATCACCTTTATCACTAATTATAACAGATGCAGTTCAAAGGGCAACTTGCATTCAGAAAAATCATCACAATTGTATCTCTGATATCGTGTTTTGGTCACTATCAGTGAATGAAAGCTGATCTTTCTGTGGAAATCATTACCTGGAAGAACAAGGAGAAAACAAAAAGATGAAAGATCAAATGAAAATTGAAAAGGGCTAATTTTGTCTCCAAGGAAGTGAAGGTGTCAGCAGTGCAAGTCAATAAAGGCTTCCAAGAACAGCATTTTATGCAGGTTTTAGAACTTTCTGTTGCACAATGGAAAAATCGCCAAACAAACAATTAAAAATCCACTTAGAATAAATAAAACTTTAGCTGTTATGAAATTAAAATTTCCTCATGAAAATTTTAAGCCTTAATAAAGCTTCATACTATAAAAACAGTAAGAAAAAATTGGAGAATAAAAGTACTATAGGAATCTAAAACAATCTTCAAGCTTACTGGTTTTAGCCATTCTCCTGCATAAATAAAAAGATCTATCTAAGTTAAATTTTCTGTGAAATGTTTTGCTTTTCACAAGATTTCATTTCTGAGTAGAGGGCACTTCAAATAAAAAATTTTTAAGCACTGCTTGGAATTTATAGGGTTTGACAAACAGTATTTGTCTTCTGCTTCGGGTTTCTGTGTCATCAAGAGCCACGGTGACACAGATGAGCAATAAAATAAACAGTGTTACTTCAGAATTGATCTTGGTTTTATAAAGATTTACAGATTGTTAGTAGTTTTCCAACAAATGCATCTTTCACAAGGAAGTTGGAAATGCTGAGACTTCTAAGCAGTGCCTGCTGCTTTGAAAAATACATTTTGTGATCCTTTAAATTTAAAGGCTAATAAAATACAGATTCTAGGAGAAGGAGAGCAGGCAGGGAGCTTCTGCCCTCTCTCTTAGCATGGATTATTCCAATAAAAAGCGTTGGGATGGGTCTCATAGAAATGGGAAAGAGGCAAAAACAGGGAAGACAAACAATTAGGACACTGTTGGGTGAAAATCCTCAAGTGACAACCTGAAGGGATGTGGTGGCATTTCCCTGTGAGCCTGGTGCAGGATGGTGCCCTGCTGATCAGGATGTTCATTAATTAATCACTTTAAAAGTGTAAGAAAAATAATTAGTGGAGTCTTTTAAAAAAAAAAAAACAAAATAACAAAAAAACCCAACGTAATTGATAGGGAAAGAAAAGCTGCAACAAATTTGAACTTGATAAATTTTTTAATTTGAAAATACTCTAATTCAAACAAGATTCGTTTAAGTCATAAGATACTTGATTTGTGAGACAACCAAACAAAAACAAGTAATGGCACCTTAATTAGCTAAATTAGTGTTTTCTTTTTACTTTGCCTTTCTTTCTTTGTGGGGAACCAAGGCCCTGGCCCATGTGTTTTCCCCCAAGAGCACACGGCACCAAAGAAAAAACTCAAAAAATTCAATAATGTTGGGAAGAAAAGCTGAGTATTTATTTTGATTTTTCTGGCTCCTGCTCATATGTTCCCCACACTCAGGACTGAGAGTCAGTGCAGTTCATAGTACAGTGATGAGGTGATCCTTTATGTCATCCTGAGTGACAAGAATTTCTGTTATCCAGGTTGGACCTTTTGATCTCACCACAGCTCTGTGTAAACCTCAGGACTTCCTTCACACAGACAAAATCAGAAAAACAAAATAAACCCCAGACCCATCTCTATTTTGTTTCCAGTGAACTCTATCTGTTTAAAGAAGAGACGACTGTTTTCCCAGAAAATACCAAATATTCTGCTTGGAATTTATTTACTTTTAGGTGATATTGGCAGAGAGATTTTGCCCTTCAACTGAAATTTCCATATGAAACATGGGAAAAATTAGGGAGTTCCTTACCTTAACCTTATTCCTACCTTGAAGTGAAGAAATATGTCTGTAAAGACACATTCTTAGTAAAAATCTAAGTATTGGAAAGACACCAAAGTTACCCAAATACCCTGTCTTTAGATGTCTGTGCTTCTCAGACTCATCAAGCTGTTTCCTTCTGTATTTCCTGGCACGCCAAGGCAGAAATTAAATTGCCTCTCTTCCACTTGGAAAGCCAAAACCCACCAAGTTTTTATTTTAATAGAAACCTTGTCCCTGCTCTGCCCCAACTTCAATGAGGAGCCCTGTGACACAAGATCCAGCCGTGTTTAAACACAACAGGGCAGGATGGCCCATGCCAGACCCTGAACTCAGCGCTGAGCCTCCAAAAGGAACCTGATTCCCTTTGTCCCTGGGTGCCACGGAGAGCTGATGTCATGGAATGCCTCTGAGGAGGAGTAACACCATCAGCACTGTTTATTTAATTAGTAACCAGGGTAAAACCCTCCTAATGCAGCTCGATCAAGGGTCAGCTCGAGGGGTCTTGATCCGAGTTCGGGCAGCCTTCAGTGGCTGAGGCTTAATAATAATCTCTAGACTTCAATTTCCTACTAATAAAGGGTAATATAATGTAGGGTAAGCCCTCTTATTTGTTCAGATCTTTTTAACCACTGAGGAGCTAATATGCAACAACTGAACAAACAGTGGCCACACAGGTTTCATTTTTAGAAGCACAGATGACCTCTGATGAAAGAAATGATCAGTCAAGCTCTGAGGCAGGGATGGAAAGCCAGCTAGAAAATGCATTCTTCTTTTTTTGCTGTGCACCAAAAGAAAAGTTACTTTAAAATAATCATTTATGATGTCAAGTGAAAGTGTCTGGAAATAACTGTGTAATTATTACACTCCAAAAATATTATGGCTTTCAAAGAATTTGTGCTCTAGGTTCTGATGAGCACTGCAAGTGTATTTTACTAACTCGAGTCTGTAGAAATCCCTGCAGTTGTCACATTTCATTTGTGATGAAGTTGCTGAAGTCTGAACATTGTCCCTGTACAATTTTAATACCACCTAAGCTTACTGTGTTGTTTACTGCCACACACATTATCCCAAATATCTGCTAAAGTTCAGTCTGCCTCAGGAAACCCCTGCCTAAGCAGCTCAAACACAGAAGATTTTTCCCACTACAGAAAAACACGACTAAAACATGACTTTCCCCCCCCTTTTTTTTTTAATTCCAGAGTCTAGGTAGTGCAGTAGCCTCCAGATATCAGGGCCAATTTCTTGCACAAATGCAAGGCAGCACAGACATGCCCACTTGCTTGAGGGAGGGAAATAATTCACTTTAATCCAGGATTTTTAAGAATGTCTTCCATTTTTTTTTCTTCTTGAAACTGTGGGGTTTTGTTTCCAGTATGCCCCCAAGTGTCTGAGTTCAGTTTGCAGTTCTTTGCCTGCCCACCATTCTCTGGATGCCACCTGCCCCACCCCTCCTCTTAATTTGCCATCTTCTAATTTACCTGGGTGGTTGCACTGAGAGCACCTCCCTCAGGGATGACCCTGAGTCCCCACTTCAGAATTTTAATCCACTGAGTCTTTTTTGCTGGGTGATCAATGCTGAGAGTCAGATTTATGTCCCTCTAAATGTATTAGCTATGAAATAACAATTGCTATGTTATCAGGAGAGAGGTGCAATAAAACCACTGCTATTATGTTTTTTATGCCTCTCTGACCAAAACAAATCTGAAAACTAAGTTGTTGAAATCAAATATTGAAAATACTTGTAAATACGCTGTAAATATGCAGTAGTATTTTATCTACACGATTCTTTTTACCTGTGTGTAGAAAGACAGAGAAGCAAATTAAAGAATATGGTCTCCAGTGAACAGGAAATGTAAATCCTATTAATGCTTATAGGAATTACACCTACACATTTAAAGGGCAGTATAGAAGACCTTTAAATTGATTACCTAACAAATGGCTATAAAATGAGAATAACTTTTTTTTCAAGCACTACATGACTCTATTTCAAACTCCACATTTCATGGATTTTACAGCCCCAGAAGCAGAGTTTGTAAAGGTTATAAAAAATGTGAGCAATATAAAACAATGGAAAACAGCACAAAAGCTCAGTGTTTACCAAAATAATAATAATAATAATAACTAAGCACTATGGTTAATTCAACATCAATAAAATAGGTGACAATATGGTTGTAATCACCAGGCAGGGGCACTGTACTGGATAAAGAAGGAGGTTCTGGTGGTAGTAAAGTAACTTAAGAGCACTTACTTAAAAGGCCAAAGAAATTAAACAGCAGCAAGGCCCTGGAGTGTCTCTGGGAACATGCACGGGGCCACTTTGAAAAGTCCTATATTGGTGTAAACAGCAAAAATCCTTCAGCATGTGAGAGAGAGGGAGAAGGGCACAAAGGGGTGAAATAATATCAAATCTCTTATTTAACAAAAACATGATCTGACTTCAGTGACTCTGACAACCTCATGCTTAATTTTTCCTGCAAACATTCTCTAATGGTGCAGAATTCTCAGTATTTTTTTCTCATCCTCCCCTTGCAGCAACATAAGAAAGATTATTTAAGATATTGGCAGGAGCAAATGCTTCGCTAATTCCTTCCAGAAATGTTTGATTCCAATGAATCCTGACAGAGTGAGAATTTAGATTATTTCAGATAAGGTTATTGGGGAGGTGTTTGAGGGTACATACTCTCTTCAAACCTTTTGATAGCACAGCAGTTTGCTTTCTGTTCCTGCATTTCATAAAAGTTTTTGGTTATCAGCATCACCCTTCCCTCATCCCAACTCTCCTCTTTCACATCTTCTACTCCTCCATGCCGTGGATTTCTGCTCTTCATTCTGACTGGTTTCTACAAAGGCATTATCAATATTTTTTGCTCTCATCTTCAGATTGACACAATTTCTGGTAAGTGACCTGTAGTTGGATTCCCACCCTCCAATCCCCCTCTGATGGCAAGCAGGAAACTTTCCCCAGACATATCCTCAGCCAACAATGATGATAATAATAAAAAGAATATAAAGAATAAAACTGTAGCATCATCTCCCATCCTTCCAGAGCTCCTGAGCCCTTTCTGCTTCATTTTTCACTGTCATTGGCCTGGCATAGACAGAGACTTGCTAGATTGGAAGAGGTTGCATTGCAAATTAATAATGTACTAACTTAAGTAATTAGCTAAGGACTGATTGCATCCTATGTCCTCAAATGCTGTAATCAGCCTTCAAAAGCAGGCACAGTCAAACAGCATCAAATCACAGTATTACTTGGGAAAAGGAAAAGAAATCTCAAATAAAAGAACCCAGCTAAAAGCCCCAGGCACTCTTTTCTCAATCTTGGTTATATAAATGAAGATACAAATTCATTTCTTGACAAAAAAGCAAATTCTATGATCACATATAAAATGGGAGAATTAATATTTACTTGCAAGACAGTACAGGATGTTTCTTACATGTAATATTTGTACATAAAAAGATCATTTTTGTTGAGTTGTGCAGGTCAAAGAGATGTCCAGGTTGAAAGGTCCTGTGCAATTTGGACTGCAAACCTCTGCTCTTCAATTTGTTGACTTTCTGCAATGCAAAATGAAATAAACATGAAGTCTGAATACATCCTGTATTGCTTGCACAATCAGATCATTAGATAATTAAAACAACAAAAGACATGCAGAAATATTGGCTATAGATGTAAATCAATTACACCAGAAGCAATTACTTTGGATCTAAATTAGCCAGGGTTATATGGGAGATATATAATATTTAATTTGCTGTATGACTCTGGCACAAATCCAGTCAGCAGCAGCAGCAAACAAAAGTCACCACTTCTCATTCAAGGTAAAGAACAACCCAATCACTCTCTGCTGGTGGCTCCAGCTCTTTGTGCAAAGATGTAATTAGTGCTGCAACAAGTTATAGCATGGAAAGAAAATTATCCCATCACAATTGGACTCAGAATGAAAAGAGCTGACCAGAAGACAGAATGAGTGCTGGGATCACCAGCCCTTCCAGGAGAAGACAAAGTAAGGAAGGGAAGACTTCTATCACAAGTGTTTCCCCTATTTTGAAAAGCTCCATCAATTTGTTCATGGCAAAATTCACTGCAACATTCACGTTTCCTTTTTTCCCAGTCTGAGCATGTGCTACTTTCCTCACACCTTCCTGGGATCTGCTGCCCTGCCCTGCTCAGGGAAAAGCTTCAGGAGCAGCTTGGGTTAGGGATGCTCAGGTTCAGTACACGGTGAGGTGCTTTGGGCGGTATTTTTTCCTGTTAAGGAAGACCTTACACAGGCTGTGCTCTGGAATTTTCAGAGGAAAGATTTACATTTTCATCTGTTTAACAAAAAATAAAATTAAAATCTTAGTCCACAGCTGTACAAAAATGTCTTTCCTTTCTCAGCCAGTCACCCAGATTTGGCTCTGGCCACACAGCCCAAGAGCACCAGGGAAAATCTTCACCACCATGTTTAAGTTCACTTTGCATGGGGAGAACTGCACAATGGATGGTTTTTCTTCTCCAAAAGCCAAAAAGCCCCTGGAAAAGCTTTAAAAGCTCTGAACTTTGGTTGATGTTACTCCTGCCCCAGGAAGAGAAGTCTCTGTAAGTGACTGCTGAGAACACAATCCTGAGGTACAGCTAGCCATTATCAGGGCAGGTAAAATACATTCACATCAGTTGTAGGACATGTAGAATCTCTCAGACGTCCCAAAGTGCTTCAAAAAGCTGCATAATTTCAGATAAATTAACTTTTGTGCCAGGCCAATGCAAATCAAAAATCACAATAAAGCCTTTTCTTTCAGGTGGAAAGCCCAGTGGAGGCAATATGAAGTTTAATTTTAATTCCCCCTCAGAGAGGAGGTGGGGAAAAGGGAAGAGTTGGGGTCTTTGGTCAGAGGGAAAGAGGGTAATAAAATCCTACAAAAGGAGAAGGGTAATAGCTGCAGCTCATCAAAAAGAAAATTGCTCAAAATACCATAAGTAGTTCTAAGAAAACCTCAAATCCCCCTTAAGAACTTAAAATAGGACAAAAGTGGGGCTTGGAGTTGTTCCGAATATCTTTGTACTGCTAAATCAACTTTCACTGCACATTTAATCTGCCCCTCTACAAACAAACATTTGGGTGAGTGAAGTTCAAGGACAGAGTAGGGATGCAGGAAGGTTCAGTTTTGGTAGCAGATCTCTCCGAATCAGTAACTTCAAGACTGGCTTGGGAGAGCTACCCCCTTTTAACACACTAAATGAAATAAACTATTAATCAGGGGGACAGAAGTTTTTGTCATGCCTGTGCCTCAGCCCCCAGCACCTCCTGATGGGGGAGTCTGAGCCCAAAGCCCCATCCCTGATCCTGTGCAACCACTGGAAAAAAAAATTACCAAGCTAGGAATGTGAGAGAAAGAGCAATTAAATTTTTCCCCCTCTTTTTTAAATCAAGGACTGTTTTGCCTCGGGGGCTTGGAGGGATAGGAAATCAGGCTTTTCAAGCTTCTGCAGAGTAGGCTTTGGAAAAAATATCTGTAACAGACATCCCCGTCCTTTACAGATTGTGCTCTGCCCTTTTTCCTTTCCCTTATGGCACACGTGTGGGGGGAGATTTGTTAGACCTTAAACTTGTCACAAATGTAGTTGCTAACCATTTGCCCCTGCGTTCAGATGCTCTCGTGATTGCTTTCTCCAGTAATTACTCAGTGGGAATGTCAGAGCGAGCTCCATAAGTTACAGCTAATCACTCTTAAGTGCTGGAAGCAGGACTGTATTTGTGCAAAGAAACAGCAATCAAATACGGTAAGCAGATGGCTGCTCCTTGTCCTGTTACCACACTGAGTACAACAGATTAAGCCATGATGGATTTATCAGCACTGATGGATACATTAACACCATAAGCTTTTATGGAATAAATAGCTCCTGACATCTCGTCATAACTTCTGATGCCCCAGTTTTTCAAAATCTGGGTTGGTTTGGTTTTGGTGGGTTTTTTGTGTGGGTTTTTTTTTGGTTTTTTTTGGTTTTTTTGAATGAAATCATAGATATTTCCAACAAAGCCTGTAGGTTTTCCTATATTCTCCTTAAAAGCTGCATCTCAGCACCTTATATTATGAAAGACATGATTAAAACCTCAGAAACAGTTGAAGAAATCCACAGCATTTCTCTCAACCATAAATTCAATATTCTACAAGCTTTGTGACAATAAATTCTTGTAATTGATAAGTGCCAGTATTTTAAACTGATGAAAGCATTAGCTCATTTGCCATATCTCGAGAATAACATAGAATATTATGCAAACAGCACTAAAACAAACATAAGTATCCAAACCCCTTTTCTTTCTGATTTATAGGCTGACCTGTAGGCTGGGGGAACGCACTTGAAGGCTTAACTGCTGTTTTGCAATCCTAGCAGAAAACATACCCTCAGATTTTTCAAAAGCCCTCATCTTGAGAGATGAAGAAGGGATTAAAAAAAAAAAAAAAGGCAATTTTTGGGGAATGTGGGTGTCAGCTGCCTGGGCTGCTGTCAGTAAATGAGCAGTGAGATGTTTAATGGGTGCATGGGTGCCCTGACACAGCAGACACTTCAAACCAGGCTCTGAGCAGACACAGCCACCACTCAAAAGCTGCAGAAGGCATTCATTCCTAGTCCTGCTGCCTCCAGAAAAGCAGAGTGCTGGGTGCTTAAACTGCAGTCAAACTGTTAACAGAGCCACGTGCTTCCTGGGGGCTGTAGGCACTTCGGGATTCCTATTCAGGGGCTCACAGGAGTAGAAAACAGGCAGAAAAGCCCCTTCAGTGTCATCAGTCAGAAGCAGCTGCCCATGTGTGTGCCCTGCTGCACCTTCTCCATCCCTCCCTTGGTGTACTTGAGCCCCTGTGCAGGTCATCAGCCTGGAGTTTGCTAATTGCTCGTCTGCAGTCTAGGTTTTAATCACCTGATCCATCAGAAGCCCTTCTTCCCCTGCCTATATTCATCTTGTCAGTCAGTGACATTTTTTGTAATGAAAGCAGCAGATCTATTGATAGCATCCCTCAACAGAGTGGAAGGCATCCTGCATTAGCTTTGTCTTCTAAACCAGCCTGTTCTATTACAATTGACCTTCTCCTCTTGATTACCACACAAATCATAGTCCTCTCCCCACTTCTCCCCCTGCTTCCCTTCCCTCCCACCCCCCAGTGTCTCAGATTATTTTTCCTGTAGCCATTCAATTGCCTCACTGCTGATGGTAATTGGATTCATGTTTGGAGCACAGCTTTCTATGTACAAGTCTGGAATAATTCAAGTAGGACCCTGGCCCAGGGCTGAGGCCATATGTTAAATTCAGATTTGAGCCTGTAAAATCTGGACTACCCTGACAGAGGTATAATCCACTTAGCAGCACAAAATCCTGTCCTATTTGGAACCTGCATTTATTCTCTTCTCTGAAAGTTAAATTTCATTTCACTACTCTTTTAAGGTATTTAGGGCAAGGCAGTTTTATTACGGTGACTTGGTGAAATGTAAAAGTGATGTTACTTTGGCAGCTGTCTTGACTCACTCTAGGAAACAATTTGAGCAGTTTTCATGATAACACAATAATTAAACACCATAAAACAATAATAACCCAACCTGACAGCATTCTTTATGTATACAGCAAACCATGGTGTCTCCAGAGTCTGAAACTCACCACTGGGACCCAGCTCAGCGTAACCAAGCTGTTACACTGAAAACCTAAAGTGCAGTTAGTGGTGTCAGCTTTCCTGCCACACAGATTGTATGATTTCAGCATCAATTTACTCACCTAAAGTTAAATAATAAAGAAATGAAATGCAGTCAGGTTCATCCTGCTGCAGCTCTGAGGGTGTGCAGTTTCTCCCTTCGTGTCTCCCAGCCCCTCAGAGAACCAGCCCTAGATTTTGTATTCACTATTAATTAAGTTTACAGAATTCAACATTTAAGGCTCCTGAAACCTTAAAAAAAGGAAAAATTGCCATAATCTCCCCTTTCAGTGTTCCCATCATGAGAAAGAATTAACTGTGGTTCTATCCATGGTGTCAATTTTCTACAACCCAGTTCTTCAAAACACAAGACATTTCCTAATCTCTTCCTAATCCAGACTTCAGAAATTAGGCTCAGGTGCTATTATATCTTCCCCATTAAAGTATTTTCTTCTGAAATCAGTTCATGACTTGAGTTACTCAGTGTATTCCAGTTTGAGAGCAGGTTTCCACCTTTCCACCCCTGTTTTTGCTGCCAGGGGAGCAGAGAGCTTTGAAAGCTCCTGTGCTGCCTTCCAGGTGTGTGGTTGTGCAGGTGGACACCAAAGGTGCCTTCACAGACTGTCAATCAATGAAACAATCAGCCTGAAGCAACTCATTTTGGCCTCCACATCTCCCAGAATATCAGAAAAGAAAGATGCCATCTTAAGAAAATATTTCAAAGTTTTGACATTTGACTGAGGGGTCATCTCATACCAACAGAGCAGCTTTTGATTTTCTGGTGATAAAGCACCTGCCTGTGCCGTGGAGGATCTGGGTTATGCTTCCAGCTGCTCTGGATTCAGAGCAAACTGGGAGCACAGGGGCCTCTGACATCCCTGGGAAACGTGTTCCTCCTGCCCTGCCAAAATCAGCTTCACTGCTCCATTCCTGTGAGCAGCTCTTCTGTATTTTGCACTGTATTTACCATCTGCACCCTCTGCAATTCCTGGTGAGCTGCATGGAGCTGAAAGCAGCACCTTGAAACTCCCCTATGGAAAATTTAACTCTCTCTTGTTCCCTTTTCACTCCATGTTCGTTTCCAGACCAAAATGAACTAGATTTTCTGTCCGAAAATATCACCCAAAGTGACAGATTCCTGCAACGACATTCCTTTGCACTTTTTCATTTCCAAATGGCTTTTCTCCAGGGAAGGGTGGATCTGGAGCAGCATACCACCTCAGGAATCAGCCCAAATTAGCTAAAGTGCCACCAGAATAAGAGAAGAACTTGAAATTAGTTAAAATTGTCTTCTCCTCCCCTCCAAGGCTCCTGCATAAATTTCATCACTGCTGCTTCTTCCATCACTGAAGGTCTGAACTTTAGGTTGAAAATGTTCACCTGAGACCTTTGGCTCATGTTATCTATTTGCATCAAGAATGAGAAATTAAACTATTTACTAAGCTTACAAAATTCAACTTATCAACAACCCTTAAGATTCCTAAAACCTTAAAAAAAAGAAAAAAACTGCCATAATCTCCACTTTCAGTGTTCCCATCATGAGAAGGAAGTAGCTGTTGGCTCCATCCATGGTGTCAGCTTTCTACAGCCTATCTCTTCAAAACACCAGAGATTTCCTAATAATTTTTGAACTGCTGATTTCTGACTCTTTTTTCTCTTCTTTGCCTCTGAGACTTCATAACTAAAATCTATCTCTGAGGTTGAAATGCTGGTGATGGCCTGATTTCTTCAACTTTACAAACAGGAGTCAGCAGTAAGCAGAATTTCTTTTCACCTACCTCTATCCCACAAATAAAACGGGCTTTCTTCTGCACTACCTGATTGAAAGTGTACTGAAACGAATTGAATCTATTGCTGACAGCACCAACACTCCTTGTGGTGGGTCTTGTGTCATTTACTTTCCCTAAAATTGCAGTTCCTAAAAGTTAGCAGTGAAGTAAAAACCTCATCTTCCTCCTTCTCATTTTCACTTATCACTAACCCTGGGAATTCCTACCACTGCCTCACCCTGTAGGCCTGAAAATGTTACAGAAGTGAGCTTTAAAGCCATGAAAATAATAGAAAAAAACCTTTTTTCTTCCCTTCCTCCTATTATTTTATAGCTTCAAACTCTTGGCAAGCTGAAATTCCCTCCAAATGGAGACGAAAAAGGCCATTTCTGGCCATGCAGTGATGGAGAGTCTCTTCACAGGTGCTGATCAACCTTCACCTCACAGCAGGAGCTTGGAAAGGTTTGAAAAGGGACCAAAGAGCTCCTTCAGACTGCAGGGTGTGATTTACCTTCTCATTACAGGTAAAGTCACTTGGCCAGACATTTCCATCAGGTTTTTGGACTGAAAGAGCTAAAATTCATTTCAGTGGGGAAAAAAAACAAACAAAAAACCCAAACAAACAAACAAAAAACCCCACCCACATAAAAGAACAAATTGACTTGTGACAGATATCTTCTCTCTTGGTGGTCATTCAAACAATTGAAAAATAAAGAATACAGGTGCTACCATCTGTATTATCTTAGTTTGTGAGATTTGCCTTAAATTTACATCGCAGTGTCTCTGCTAATGTAACTAAACCATAATTTTGTCTGTGGGAAACAAAAAATATCAATGCATTTATCAAAAGTGCCTTACTGCACTTATCTCAGTCAACATTTATTCCGTGAAATGTAATCAGGATGTTAAATGTTTCTGGGAGGTTTGAGATGCCATATTTTGCCATCTGTTCTAATTATTTCTGAATAATTTGGCAGATCTTGCTTTTGTTGCTGAATTACAGAAGAAGATTTCACCAGTCTGAATTGCATTTAAAAAAAAATAAATAAAAAACCACCACAAAGAAAGAGATGGCATTTAGTTTAAAACTTCAACATTAAAGGGTTACATACCAGTATGATGCAAGCAGAGGTCCAGAACATCCTGGAAAGAGATAAGGTAGAGGTAAAATCTTCACAATTCTCTGTGGGGTGACATAGAAGTGAGGAAAAAATAGCAGACATAGACAGGTGCCGTCATTATTTTGTGCAGTATATTCTTCATTTCCTGGCTTATTTTCCTGGAAGAACTCTAAATGAATTATTTTAGTTACTCACTTCTTGATCAGAGTATCTGAGACCCTCAAACAGGCCCTCAAAAGGAGAATATCATTATTGTCCTTTTTTAGATATGGAGAAACAAGACAGTAGGCAATAAATGACTTCCCTGAGGTCACACAGAACATCTGAGGGGATGCTGAAAGTAGCACCCAGGGCTCTCCAGATCCAAACTGGAATGTCTGGAGTTATCATGAGATCTTTATTTGGAACAGTCATTACAAATGGAGCTTCACTGTTCTAGGACATGGACAACCCACTGAAAGGTTTGGCTACAAAGTCCTACTCAGCACAGAGACTAAATACACAATATTGCTACTGAAAAGATTAAGGACCAGGATGATACATTATGAATTGGTACTGAGTAGTGCCCAGTTATTTACTTTGAAGAGAACTCAGTCATTTCAACCTTCCTCATCCAAAACCACCCTGATTTTGAAGGAGAAAAACAGAACAAAACAAAAACAGACCCCAAAACCCAGCTGGCATTTGAGAGCCATGAGCTGTGATGCAGTTTCTGACACTGCTGGGCACACGACCTTCAGCAGGTCCTTTCCTACCCTGCCTCATTTTCCCATCTGTGAAAGAGACCAGAAATTCCTCCCTCTGGTTTCCAGCAGCGATGCTGTGAGAACTGGTGGATATTTGCACAGATTTCTGAATGTAACAAAGGCCAGGAAGAGACAAAACACCATCTGAAGGCTGACCACGCCAGGGTTTGTGTTATGATGACTTCCACAGGTATTAAATTTTGTGGGAACAGCAAAGAGTAGCTCCAGTAACAGCACCAGTAAGGCTGCACTGACAGTTTGTGTGTGTAAATGTGCTTGATTCAGTGCTTGATTCAGAGACAGAAAGGAAGAGTGTACAAGGTTGCTAGGTTTGGTTTTTTTTCTTCAGAGTGTATCTCTGTGCCAGTGCTGGTTCATGATCAAATCAGGGCTCTATTTCATCCCTCAGGCTTAGCTAAGGCTCAGGTGCAGTGTGCTCTGGCTTAGATCTCCCTGCACAGCCTGCAGTGGTGCCCTCACAGCCAGAGCACCCAGCAAACACTGGCC
This sequence comes from Illadopsis cleaveri, assembly GCA_013399915.1. NCBI lineage: Eukaryota > Metazoa > Chordata > Aves > Passeriformes > Timaliidae > Illadopsis > Illadopsis cleaveri. The sequence goes on along the minus strand of VXBB01010368.1, from coordinate 367,275 downwards.
CCAGGAACGCTCCCTTTTCATCAGCTGAGGAAATAATCACACCTCATTATCTTCTGCACGGAGTGAACACGCCCAAGCGACTCGGGAGCAGCAGCTCTGCTATTTTTGTCACTGGAGCAATGTGTGGTGTGGGCAGGAAGGATGAGGTGCCCTCCCCTTCTGACTCTGCTCTGGCACCACCAGCAGGGTTTGACACCAAATTCCTCATCAGAGAGGATCCTCCCTCTGCCGGATCACCAGATGATTTCCATTATTTCATTGATACCGCTGCAGGGATCAAGACTAACAAAATCCTTTCTCATTTCAAACTTCTCGACAGATTTTAAATGCAGTATTTTCAAAGATTGCTCTTTATTTGGGGTGTACAATGTGAAGTCTGGCAGGGCCAATGAGTCACTGTTAAAAGCAGAAGTACAGGAGCAGGACATTATTTACATGGGTTTCTGTGACAAATTTCTTTAGGAAAACCAAAATCAGTCTGTGGTAAGCAAAACACACTACTCTCACTCATTGTGATAGCATATAATATAACACTGGTATCTAAATTGCAGTAACTTCTTCCAGCACCATAAAAATGCATATACAAACAAGGTTTTTTAGTGTATGAGACCACATTCATATAACTTCTGTAATTAAAAAAAAGTTCAACTGATGTAAGTTTTTTTATTCGTGCCAGTCTCAACAAAATGCTAAAAAAACTCCCAGCATTTGCTTGCAGTCTCTCACAGAGAAAATGGGAACGTTCCTACAATGTTCAATGGAAGCATTTTTAGAAACTTGCTTTTTGTGAAACATTCCAAATGAAAAAATTTGATTTTCTAATCAGCTGTAATGGTAATTGCAGTGCTAAAGCCGAATTCACTCCAGACACAAAGAACATGCAGAAACAAGCAGCATATTTGGATCAGTCAGCAGATCAAATTCAGAGCAAGAGCTTGTTAATTTTACTGAGAAAGGAACCAGAAGATATCAGGGAAAGAGGGACAAAAGAATGAGAATTCAGAAGGACACGTCAGATTGCCAGTAAGAGAGGGAGTATAAATTCAAGTTTGCATAAGGACAAAAAATGAATGAAGATCAAAAGCAAAAATTTCCTCAAGCTGTCTTAAAGGTGACATACTGAAAAGTTTGTCTTGTTCTAACAAAAAATAACAACTACTACCACAGTTTTCCTCTAGGAAGCACAAAACCAGCCATTAAGAAGACCTGGGGGAAAACGGGAAAGACTTAACATATTTCTTGATTTAGAACCTCGTAAACCAAAAAATAAAGAATGTAATTAGGATAATTTTGCTCTTCTTTTCAGACCTAATGCTTACTAAGATGCTGGGCCAAGTACATCTCCTGTGCAAGTGGGAGATCTTCAGTTCAAATTACACAGCTAAGATACATAAAGAAATATAACTTACAGGGGGATCCTGGTCATGAGGTGGCAGCTGGGGAGGGGACTGCCTGGGAGAGCCTGGGACATCTGTGTCCTTCCCTGAACCTCATGGAGGTCTCAGGGTGTGAGGGACTCCAGGCTCACCAGGCACCTGTGGGTCCAAACTTCAGCCTGCAGCTTACAAATGACATTTGGTTCCTCTTCAATCTGAGTTCTCTTGGAGCATCCTCTCCCCCATGCCCAGCAGCCATTTAGCATGTTCAGTTTGTCAGCCAGCTCTGGATTTGATACTTTGAAAAATGGGGACATTTTCTGTGAGGTGTGGCAATTCCTGCCCCCATCAAGTGCAAGTGCAGCTCAGCTCCCATCGCCCCTTGCTATATAGAGGCTGGGAAGAGGCAATGTTTTTGTTTTGCTTTCCATCCACCTCAGTAAGGAAAGATGAGCAGCAGGATTGCTCCTTTGGGCTTAGAAGTCTACAGAGAACAGTCCTGTATCCTGCACAGCAGCCAGGACATTGAACACAAATACCAGCTTTATCTGAAATATCTCCTTTGTATCTAGTCCATCAATGTTCAAATATCTTGAGACATTTTCATGTTTAGCATCTTGAAATCCAAGCCTTCTTTAACAAAAAATATTATCATCTAGTCTTTATACACCAGTCATCAGAGGAAAACTCAGCTGTGCATGCCTCTCTTCCTAAACAAGCAGCACTACATCAATTGAACTCTCATCTCAGAGATGTTTGAAGACAAAATAACATCAAGAAAATATTACAACATGACATAGAAATGGACAGAAACAATTACATCATTGCTTAAGAATATGCCTACAGAGAAAGACTAGCACTCTCTATAGCCTTGACTGTGGAATAAACCCCAAGTAGGTCAATTTTTGTCTCTCAGATTCCAAGAATTATATGGCTTGAAAATTGTATCTAATAAAATGTATAACTCAGCTCATAACGTTCCTCAACGTTGCTCATAAATTCTCTCAGAACTCACCCAGCAATCACAGTAAGTGCTGTAAGTGTAGGGTGAACAGTCTTTCTATAAATCCATATCTGCCAAAGTGGGTTAAAATATTTTTAAGTGAAAATTTTAACAGAGGAACTACTGCATAGCTTATATTAACACATGTTAAAAATGTATTCCCAGAAGAATACTCTCATATTGCCTCATCACAGGCTGTAAAGTTCTGTGCTGTGTTTATTTGCAGGAGGAAAACACAAAATGCCTACAGAAAATCCCACATCCAAGGGGGAAAAAATGCATATTTAACAGAGGAATTCTGCATCTTCAAATTACATCTGAATCCAGTACTATGATACATTCTTCAAGAACGCTTTTTTTTTTCAAGCAGCTGTACACAAAATCCTCAAATGGAATATTGGAAGGCCTGAGTCTGCTCGAATTGTGTAGCACGGAAGATTGTGAACACTTGCTGTTGACATTGTACCGAGCACACAGCCATGAAAGCTGAAATTAAGCATGTCTTGGCCTGCTCAGATTGACTATTTATTTATTTTTATTTTTTTATAGTTTATATTTGAAGCCCTGTTTGAAATGGAGCTTGAGGAAGGATGCCTTTGTACAACCTTCAATAAAGAAATATCCACATCAGAGACAAAATTGTAATTGAGCTCCTTTCCAGTAATCTATACAAAGAGGCAGAGGTCTAAAGGAAAACACAGATCAAATGTCTCAGAAGTGGAAAATAACTGCAGACAAAAACAAAATCAAAAGAGACTACAAAGTTAGGTGAACAGAGAAGTGTAATAAAAATCTGCTATGAATATATGGTTTAGGAATAAAATAATGATTTATTAGAGCTTGAATACTTATTTAGGTTTTTTTAATAAAATTACATTGTGTTTTTCTAGGTCATCCACCCTTTCCTAATCTCATGCTCTGGATGCTATATGGATTCAAATATTAACTACCACATACATCAGGAAAGTTCTGAAGTTTTTTCTGTTTTGAAGAACAGCCCAGGAAGGCAGGTTCTTAAATAAACCCACATTTTACTGATCAAGTTCAGAGAGAGACTGCCTTGAATTTCTGTGGAAAGTAAGAAAAAATTAGATTTAATACGTAGTTGAGTATATTATAATAAGGAAAACAAAAATACCCAGCTCCAGGAGACAAATTAATCTGATCCCACACTCCATCACCTCTAAGCAGAAGTACCACCCAGTCCCTGCTTTAGAGATGACCAGAAAAACCTTCTCCTTGTCCAGATCAACCTGCAAACCCACTTTGAGCCTTGCAACTGAACCAGGTGTGGCAAACTCTGTGGGGACAACTTCTGGTGGGAAGTGAACCTGTTTAAAGACATGAGTTGGCTCAGAATGAACATTTAATTTTGGGAAGGGTGGAGATGGGTGGCAAGGGCTCAGTGTCTGTCCCTGCGCTCGGAGGAGCTGGTGAGGAGAAATGGAGTGAACAAGAGTAGTGGACAATGGAGCAATGGGTGGGAGCTTCCTCAGGCAAGCCTGAGCACCTCTGTGTCAGATTTATGCTCTCCAGAGGGCTGTAGCAAACACCAGGGCCCACAGCCAGCTCTTACTCCCACTAATGACATTTTTAGAGGGCGAAGACCTCATTGAATCCATAGATGTTGACCCACGGGGCTCCATTTTCTCTGTGCTGCTCAGTGAATTAGGCAGGCAAGTGCTATTAATGAGAAAAAGGAGATGTGTATATCCAGTTTCTGACTCTCAGGGTTGCTAACACACCCCATAATTTGAGAGAATTATGTCTTAAAGGCTCTGCTATGGTAGGGAAATCACTTGTGATGGAACAATGTTCAAGTGGCAGAAAAAGCTTTGTTCTAATGTTGAATGAATTCCTCTAATGTGGACCTTCAAGCAAGTTTTTGGATGAAAATCTCACACTTGGAAATACCTAATTTAAAATAAGAGCTTATATCCCAGGTGCTCTGGAATACAGAAATGAGGAGGCCCATTCCTGTGAAGTGCCTGTCTCAATTCTTTTTGTCTGGAATGTGCTGCCCTAGTTAATAAAAAAAAAAAAAAACCCTAAGACATGGACATTTAGGTTTTTTAAGTGATTATAATGATTAGGAGTGGGATTTCAGTGCTGCTTTTTGCAAGAAGAGGTGGGTACCCATAAAAATCCAAGTGACCTACCACCAATGCCATTATTTTAACTGACATCTGTGAGCATATTTTCTTAGGTTGCATCAAGACAGATGAGGGCCCTTTGTGCCCTTCTGACAGTGATGGCAATCATTAAAGATTTACCAGGGTCATTAAAGTGAGAAACAGCAGTAATGCAGAGCTGGATATCACCATCCCATGTGGATTCCACTGAAGTGCAAAGAAAGCCAGCACAGAATAAGACGAGATCCTGCACTGCCACCTTAACCTCATTCTACAGAAGAAAAAGAAAAGGGAAAAAAATAAAATTCACCAGCTTGCCTAAAACACATGAGAGAAGCACACTTCACTTGTAGGGAGGCATTGCCAGTCAAGGCCACATTTCCCTCCTTGTTAGAGGAGGTGAGAGCTGAGGGGGACCTGGGTCACTGCACTGGTGGGAGCCCAGGAAATGTCCCTGTCACATTCTCCTGGGCCTCTCCTGCCTGGGAGACCTTGAGGTGGAGCTGCCAGGCACAGCCCACCCACCTTTGCTGGCTGAGAGTGAGCAAAACAATTCCTGAGTCAGGAGGTTGCACCTGAGAGCCCAGCCAAGCCTGGAGACTCTTCCCACAGCTCCTGCCTTCCTCTCACTGCTCTTTCCTCTGAGCACAAACCTGATTTTTGCTGTTCATTATTGGCTGTTCAAATCCAATGTTGAAGCCTCATCCCACCATACCTTTGAAATTTAGTCCTGATGAAGGAAGGCACTGGGGTTATTTTTAGCAAAGATCAAAAGAATGCAAAGAAACCAACAGCTGCAGATTTAATCAGCTTTAACATGTTTAACTACAAGCCTGATGACTCAGAAGGTACACACCTTGCCAGAGCAGCTATATGTAAATTATTTAAGATTAAAAAAAAAAAGGAAATTTTCTAAAATTATTATGGCACATGTGTTCCATTATTATAATACCTTGTGAACTGACATCACAAAAATTGCTGGGTAAAAAAAGGTACACAGGGTTTCTAACCTTGCTTTGATTCTCCTGCTCATTCTATCAAATGAAACAGGAAAGCGATCTCCTACAGAAATCAGTCACTGCTCTTGTTTTAATCCCCCCACCTTTGATTTCCTGAGCAGCTCAGATTAAAGATAGACCTTTCTCCTGTGTGTGATGGGGTGCCTGGCTGTGGGCAGGAGCAACACAAAGCCCTTTGTCTGCCAGGGCTGTGCTGAGCAGCCAACCCTCATCCCAGGGACAGTGCCAGGCTGCTCTGTGCCACTGGAAAAATGTTCCCTGTCAGTCACCTGAGAAATGAAACACTCACAGCACCGGGCAGGGGGCAAAAAAAATCATGGGTTAAAAATAAACACCGTGGAAATCGCTCTGGGCATGCAAATACACACTCGTGCACACCTACATTTGTTAAAAAAAAAAGGAATAATACACATCAGCTCTGAATGCTCCACTTGAGCCAATTACATGTGAGCACTCTCCTGCATTATGGATGCTGGGCTCCTTGAAGCTGTGGCACTCTGGAGCTCACGTCCCTTTCAAGATAACCTTTGTCAGCCGTGCATATCCCAGCGAAAACAAAAAAAAAACAAACCCAAACACTTCATGCTCCTATCTCCTCACACCTGATATACTGGTCCTTCGGAGTCAGACGTAATTATCACATGATGCACAAGGCTGAACATGTTTTAAACATATGTTTGACACGGTGCAACCAATCCCAGTGCAGCTGATAGTGCTGATAGCTGGTGTACACTGGCAAAGCCCCCCCAGGCCCGTGCAGTGCGGAGATAAATGCGTTTCCCAGGTCACTGGAGGCACTCACTTCACCTCCTGCCTCATGATACTTCCAAGGAGCGTGTTATCTCGGGGTAACACATGTCTGCTGCTACCTGGCCCTTTAATTACTGTACACAAAATTCCAAATCAGAGTAATTGGCATCTCGAGGCATCGCCGTGCGCCGCGGGGTCCTCCCGATGTAAGCGAGCAACTGATGCAGGAAACAGAATGACCTTGGTAGAGATTTCTCCCCAAAACTGATGGCATCTCACCACTTTAAAGCACAGCCTGATGAAGAAAACAATATAAACATTTTAATTACATTTCAAGCTGAAAAATTCACCATGGTTTGCATTTTTTTTTTCAACACGTGATTTCTTTCTATACAAAATGTGGGGTTTTTTGGGAAATGCACATCTCTCAAAATACTTTTTTAGGTCATTTCTTAGCCACAGTGAGTGTCTCATTCATTCTTAATTATAGCTTTCCACTTTATATGAACAAACACACACATTTACACTAGGCTTGAGGTAGGAGAGACTCAGTCCTGAGTCTGGAGTGGAACCAGCACACACAGACACAAGTTTGCACCACAAGATCTGCTCTCTGGGTTTGAACTTGGGAAACACTGAGCATCTGCAGGAGGGCACCTTGCTACAGACACTCAACTGGTTGTACATTTCTTCTAGGGGAAATTTGGTCTTGAAGTGCATTTCCTGCTAACCAAACTCATTCTGACAAGGAATAGGATCCCTTTAGGTCAGTTGCTGTTATCCATCACTCCAGAAAGAAGTAAGGAGCAATCACCTCATTATCCATGTGCTTCCAAGTAGCTCAGAAAAAAAATTCAGAAATTCAGTCATATCAGATTTTCACTGATTTTTTTAAACACTCTAATATTAGGAAATACTCTGAGACATTTATTTACTATAAATCAGGAACTTTGTGAGTAAATGAGGAACTTCATGGAAGTAGAAGGCTTCATACAATCTCTGTGCTGTTCTGAACCGTGGCTGCACCACCAGTTCTGTTCTGACCCTGAGAGCAATTGGTCCTGAATTGTCATGGGATGAAAATCCATCACTTGAATTGCTTGATATTTGAGATGGCAATACTTTACCCAGGCTGCTTGATACACTGCACACCAGACAACATCTTACCATAGCTCACTAAAGGAAGAGAGGGAATAAAAAAAATGTAGAAATAAATAAATAAAAATATAGAGAGAGCCCCACAGAATCAATAAAGGGGATTTCTTGCAATCCCCAAGCCAAGAGCAAGTTCATTAATACCTAACCCCATCCTGAGAGATGCTTGTGCAACCCATTCTTTTACATAATCAAAACTGCCTCAGCAAAAATGAGGACACAGTAACTTTTATAACTACATAAAGGGACTAAAAGATTTAGAAAGTGTCAACAACATCAATTAGCCCTTAAAAAGCAATAGTCACAATATTTTTTTTATTTTTGCCTAGAATAAGGTTATCTCCTAGAAGCACTTGAGCCCTTCTAATCAATTATTTATGAACACATGCAAATTGAATTCTGATTTTTTTTACTTGGACAATGCCTTTCAAGCCATCTAAACCAACCAGGACTTCTCTAAAAACCACTCTTCTCTTTAATCCTTCCCTTTTTTCTATTTTTTTTTAATAAGTCTATATGTAATTAAAAGTAATTTATGAAGGCACCCAGCCCTACAAACTGGAATTTATTTAGTGTCTATCTACCTTTAAAAGTCGAACTGCCTAAAAGAGAAAGATTTTTTGACAACAAGGGTGGAGACAAACTAAAATGGCTGATTAAAAACTGAATTGGCTCCTCACAATTTTCTTGTACAAACCAATGTTTCTAAGGTCCTCATATGTATGCTGAAGGCATTTTAGGGGTTCTCCTCTGGCCTACAGTCTGCCTGCTTGAATATCCCCACTGTTCCCACGGCTCTGAGATGGTTTAAAAAGACCATTACACTAATTTCTAATTTCTAAGGAACAGTTCATTTCCCCCTTGAAAGGAAGGTAGTTCACACGTAATAAAGAGGCTGTTTGTAGGAGCACACTCGTACACACACAAAAAACCAGCCAACCCCAAACATACAAGCAAAAAGCCATCAAACCCACATCCTTTTCTCTCTTGGATGGATATTTTCCAGCTCGAAAAGGTGTTGCCACAACTCTTGCCCACCTGTGATTTTTCAGTGTCGCTTTCCATTATGATCCTTCTCAGCTGCAAGAAAGGAGAAGAATTATGAGCTCTTTCACAAAGGATTTAGTTTTATTTTACTCAGGATGAAAAATTAAGGATGCCCTGACTGACAGCATGTGGTTTCTATTTCTGTTTATAAGCAGCCTTACAATAGCAGGTCAAAAGGATTAGAGGAAGGTCAGTGTTACTGTTTCTAGAGGAAACCAGGAATTGTAGGTTCCCTTCCAATGCCCTTGCTTTCCAAAGAAAGTGGAAATCTTTATATGACAGGGTTTTTCAAACACCTGCTCTTATTCACTTTTTCTTTAGTAATTGAAGTAAAGGAGAGAGCTGTGGGATTATTTACTTTTTTTTTTCACTTTCATCTATTACAAAATAAGCATTGTACATAGAGGAAAAAAGTTAATTTGCAGTCTGATATAGGCCTTGAATGTTTTTGTAACTAGAAAGGAAAGAAACAATAATATCAGTACAACACACATACTATTTAAGGCATGAAAAATCTATAACACCTCTAAGCAACATCACAAATGTCATAAAAGAACAGAAAGTTCTCTGCAGTTCAGTGTTTTCATTTTCCATCCTCTCACAACAGTCTGATTTTGCTGTTCAGCAGCACCATAGGTGAAAAATCCTGCTCAATTCATGTGCTTTTACATCAGTTATTGATTTATTGACCACTTGCAAATAAATGCCAGTCTTTGACCTGTCTATGCAGATCAATTCCAACAACAGAGCAGGTGAAACCAGTATTTTGGGGCAATTGAGAAATGTGAATTTGTGCTCACAAACATCCAGGCTGCACGCTGCTCTGTCATTTCTTTTCAAGCTGAGGCCTTTTTTCAAAATTTCCCTGCAATTCCCTGGTTTTTGTTTAATTCAGCTGATGGCTGACTCCCTGTTTAGCATGATGGGTGTTGATGTGAGTGGAGAAAGTGCATCCTCTACACAGCAGAGCAAATGGGCCCATTTGAATTTTCTGAATTGCACAGTGCGAGCCTCACTCTATTAGAAGCTTTTTCTCCTTCCAGAAAAAAAAAATTAAAAATACTGTAATGCTCCAGTTGCTTTTAATGGATGAAAAATCAGGTTCCCCTGAGTGAGAAGATAAGCTGAGAGAATTCTTAATTAAAGCTCACTCTTCCTCATCTTTATCCCAAAAGTCTGTTTCGTGCTACAAGCCAATCATTCCCTGACACTCCAGATGTCTTGCAGGCTACCTGGGTGCTCTCTTTCATAAAAAACAAGGTTGCACGCCCCAGACACCTCCTGAATTCAGCTAAACAAACACATTTGTGCCAACCAACCTGCAAAATGACGCTGCTCCTCTGCTGCATGAGATGGATGCAGCACATTTCAGAGTGATCCAGCCAAAAACTCTTCCAGCAGGGACGTTCCAGCTGGGAAGGGCTGAAGTCAGGGGTGCCTCCAATGATGCCAAGCAGCAAAAATGCTTCCCTTCCAGCAGGCTCCAAAATATCAGGTACACGTCCTCTGGTTCTTGGCCCTGGGATGATTTGACCCTGGAAGTGCAGATTTGCAGAAGGAAGGGGTGAAATTAAAGAGAATAATTGAGTGGGAATAAATTTATAGATACATCATAGCAACACAAACCACCTAAAGAATCAGGGCTTGTCCGGGCACTTCACTGAAGTTGCTCAAGGCGTGGAATTTATCCCAAAGGTCAGGAATATCACTGACCAGAACTAAACCAAAATTAACAAGTGGCAGGTAAAAAACACTGCGTATTAATCCAATACCCAAAGCTCTGCTTCCAAAGGCAGAGGTGCTCTGCTCCTCAGTGAAAGCTGCACCATCTTTTTTTGCACAGATTCCATGGATGCATTTAGCTGTGCTCACAGCTGTAGCAAGAAAATAAAGTGGGCAAAAGTGAAAAAATTTTCACTTGAGAAAATCTAGAAACTCACTTATCATTTATTACCATTATTTACATACCACACACTGCCTTTAATGGCAGTCTGTAGTATGTAAATAACCTACTTATGTGGGTTTTTTACACGAAAATAACTGAAGAAGCAAAAGGGTATAAAAAGAACCACTTAAAGCCTAGACAAAGTAGGGTTGTGTATTTAAGCAGAATACTTAAATATGGTGAACTGAGCTTTTTTTTTTTAATTTGCTTTTTCCTCAGTCTGTGTTTATATCATGGGGGTTTCGGAGGCGAGGAAGGTATCAAGGCATGGGGGACACAATTTTCACTGCTTTTCTCCCTCTCCCATTTTTAACATATGTTTTGTTTAGATAACGTTTTGTTTAAATTGGCTGGGGCTTTTCATTATTGTTTTTAAGGCAACCTTGTTTATGCTGCAATTTTCATGATTTTGCCCTGAACTCCTTTGATTACTCATCATATTTTTATGACTTCCATTTGGAGCACTGTTATCTTTTGATCTTCTGCTGTTTGCCCGTATGTTTAAAGATTTCCAAACTAATTAAGACAATTAACAAAAAAAAGACTAATTGCATTCATAAATGAGACGTGGCACTTCTGATTAGCAGGTGGCTCCTTTCTGGTTTGGATACATAAAAGCAGATGGAAATGTGGCAGACTTAGTTATATTTAATGTGCCCACTTCCTTCCAGACTGCTCCTCTTTCCAGTTAATGACAATGAAACCTATAAGATCTTCAGATTACTCTTTTTTTTTTTT
>VXBB01010368.1:303931-355905 GCA_013399915.1 Illadopsis cleaveri | reverse complement strand
AACGAAAACCTTTGAATTTTTCCTTTTTTCTTTTTTTTTTTTTTTTTTTTTTTTTTTTTTTTTTTTTTTTTTTTGCTTTTGCCATTTCTCATTTGAAATTCTGGCCATTCTTGACTAAGAGTTTCCAATTTTTTTTAATTAATGTTTTGTCATTTCCATTTACAGGTTTTAAGGTACCTGGCAGAACAAGGGGATCAGAAATACTCAAAAATAAGAAATCTGCTCCCCGAGTTGATGTGCAATCAACGGTATAAACAATTTTTAGTGATTTTTCTAAAGAAAGTATGCTTAAAAAGACAGCTTCTGTTCTTATTTTTTACTATATTTCCATATAAAAGCAGACATTTATCACTGCAGTTCCTATATCCAAGATTATTTATTATTTTCATGCTTTCTCCAGTGCCCCAAAATCACTTTTCATAATGCATAATTAATTCTTAATTAAGTGCATTGAGAATATATAGAAGCAATTTCTTTGTTGCCCTGACAATCTATGACAATTTTAGCACTGCACTAGTGGGGAAAAAGAAAAAAAAAAAACAACAAAAAAAATAACAGTACAACCACATGGCAGCGTGGGAAATTACCAGTTATAGATGTCTGAGGAATGTTAGTAACTTTCAAATTTTATATCGAAAATAAATACACTGCCTTGAAGTTCATGAAAACCATTTCACAGTTTAAGTGTGTTTGGAGAAAAGAAGTTCAACATGAATCCAACGTTGACCGCTCTAAGTTTCAGTGCTCATTGTATAAAAGTTTTCTGTACACTTATATGATAATAGCTCTGCAAAAGATTATCTGAGATTTATACGAGTAAATTTTACTTGTATTAGCCCAAATAATCTACTTGACACTAACTTTTGGATGGTGCAGCACTTTTAAGTGAAGGTATTTCAGAGCAAGTGAGAAGAGAAAAAAAAAGTTAAAAATCAGACCGCAGAGATTAAATTATGTTGAAGCAAAAAACTGAAGTTCATCCCTACCAAATTCTGGTGCTGTGATTGTCTTCAATACATCTGACCACACAATTTTTATGTAAAAATATAAGAAAGTAGTGAAAATTTTGAGGTAACTGGCACCTAGCAGCTCCATTTTTGTTGTATCATGCAACCAAAAGCTGGTTAGAGGATAATACAGACAGAAAGGGACACAACATCTGAGGAAAAAAAAAAAGAAAGAAAAAATCAGCTGATAAACATGACATAAGGGTGGTGATGGTCCAGATTTTCACCTGCTTCCAAGAGCAAGAAGGATTCCCTTTCCTAACTCTGGGTTCCTTTTATCTCAGTTGTCCTCACACACACTAAACAATAGGGCTCAAATGCAAAGATGTGTAGTTTTCAGATAGCAGTAATGAGAAAGTGTCCTAAGACCCAACCACAAATTAAAAGGACTGCCACGGCATTCAAATTAGAAAAATGTGACACCAGGGGATCTCCTGAATTCAGAGCTTTTAATATATCCACTAAATTGTTGTGAATAACAGCATGCTAGGATTCTAAACTAACTTCAGACTGTCTTGTCTTTAATTCTTATTCAAGACATCTGTCTTCAGCAAAATGTTTAGATGCATAAGGACTCAAGGATTTCGTGAGTGCAGCCCCATAAAAATACCTATTTGCTGTTCAATAAACAAAACCTGAAAGTTATGCTGGCCAATAAATCTGAGTAAGTGCTCTTAGTGCAGATGCTATTGAGCACCAGCATCCTGCATCAGCTGTTTGGAGCCCTGCTGTAAGGATCAGGATGACTCAGGGAGTTGGTAATGGGATCCAGAGCCTTTCACCCCCGGGTCAATAGTTATAATCTGCTCCAGGCCAGGAGTCAATGCCGTGTCAGCCCCCACAGCCAAATCACTCCCTGGCCTCCAGACAATTCCTGCAGAAGGAACACTGGAACCACAGCAGGCAGAAGAGAAACCCCTGGCACTGATATCTGGCACCAGCAAAAGAATGGGAAAGCCAAGATGCTGTCTGGGGAACTATGTGGTGCTTTTAAAATATGTAAGGGGAAGTGTTTCAGTAAAGAAGGCAAAATGGTTTGCAGCAACATTTCATCTTTCTGTGGTGCTGGCAGCTCCTGTGGGCTTGAAGCTACTTGTAATTTAAAGCCTTCACCAGTCACACAGAATATCAGACAATGCAAATTTCCTGTCCCATAAATACTGGGCAGAATCCACAACCTACACACAGATACACTCTGTGATGTCACCTCTGTAACTACACACAACCTTCAGCTGCTCTGACACAGCTCAAATCTGCAGAGGGATGTGTGTCACTATCACAATTACAGGCATTCAGACCCATTTTCAGATCTGTTAACAGCTTTTTCTGAGGGTTTCCAGGGACTTGCTCCATGTTCTGATCTCTGTGTGTCATTGTGAAGCCTCAGCCTGTTGCTCCATCACATTCACCTCCACTCCCAAGGCCACAAACTGCACTGCACAGTCTTTGCAGGGTTTAAATTCCAAAATACTGAACACCACTGCTCATGCAGCAACAGACTTTCCACCATGGAGAGGCTAACAATGAATAAATATCAAAAATATGAAGGGAAAAAGGAAGAGTTCAGTCATTCTGTATAGATTTGAAACATGTTTAACTTCACCACCACCAAGAATATCAGAGAAAAAGACATCTGGATTACCTTTATCTGGGACACAGGGTACTGATGGGCAGCAGGTCTTTTCTGGGAAGAGGATCTGGATTAATTTATTCTGGTGTTTATTGTTTAATTCCAAGAACAAGCACTGCGAGCTCTGTTAATCTTTAACTGTGATGACACTGACAAATCTATAAACCTGAAAAATATTCTCGGTTCATCATGCAAAATGTTTTTAATCACCAGAGGAAGTATACCAGATTATCAGAAACTTCCCTACAATCACATGGATGGGGTTTTATTATTACGCTTAACAGTACTCTGAGTGAGCCAATATGATTTCTTTAGATGTTCTGTACCTTTTAAAACTATAAAAGTTCAGATATGTTAAGCAGGAAGCATGAATTTTTAAGATAACTTATTTTCCTTTCATAAAACCTGCACTATTTACCTTGATTACCAAATGACAAAGCTCAGCTAACAGAAATTAAGCATGTTGGTCCCCTCTAACCTCTACAGCCCTTTTATTTTTGAGTGCTCCTTCAAAGCAAGATGTTATTAGTAGTAACCATTGTTAATACTTTTCTTCATGTCTATGGAAGTTTTTTTTCACTCCTCAGTTGTGGCTCATTTCTTGTGAATTATTTGTATGAGTAAAACATTTGGAAATGTTTTTGTTAAGTGGAGATAAAGCTTTGACTATCTTTTCTTCACTCACTCTTTGAATGTAAAAATACTCTTCTGGTGATGAAAAATAAAGTTAATTTCTTAATTTTCAATATTTTTTCCTAGTTTATGCTAATACCTATGCAGACTGGCAGCTTCTATACCTAGAAATAGTTTTAACTAGAACAGTAAGAAAATTAATTTTTTGGTTGACTAGCAGTTTTTTTTTAAATTCTCTTTAAAATGAAATTTAAATAAGAGAAGAAAGTAACTCCAAAATGAAAAACATTCTAAAAAATTCTTAGGTGGGTTTCTTCTCCCCACCACCACCATTTGTTTTGGAGTAGACAAAGACAAAAAGAAGTAAGGAGCAAAAAAATACTTAGAAAATGATGTGACATCAGCCAGTGCCAGTCAGCTGAAGAGGTATTTGTGTTTCTCAACTCTTGCTGGAGATTTTTGGTGCAGGCAGATTTACGGGGTCAACAACAGGATTTTGGCACCTGTTTTCCCACCAGCTTTTTAATGAGATCAGAGCATCCAAATCCTCTTTGGACAGCTTTCAAAACAGCAGCCCCAGCTTCTTCATTAAGCTTTTTGGAGAACACAAAGGTGGCCAATTCCAGTGCTCAGGGCCATGAGGACCTCTCATGGGTGGACAAGCAGAGGGGGAGAGGCACAAACCAGAGCTGAGGTTGTCCCTGAGCCCCCTGCTCTGATGGGGGGGCCCTCACCCTCCTAAGGATCCTCCAGCACCCCTGGGAATTAGGAAAACCCATGCTGGCAGCAAGTTCTTGGAAGGCAAAACACACCCAAACACATCCCCTCAAAACCTTCTTCCTGAAAACCTCAGCCCTGAATCACATTTCTACCCTCTGGAAATGCATCCCACTTCCCATGGCATTTACTTAGGTCATCCCTCTAACCCCACCCCTCTCTTCTATATTTTATTTTAAGTTTCAAGAGGTACATATAGAGGAAAGTGATGTCCTGCTACTTAATGTGTTCAGTTTTCTTAATTTGTCTGTTGATGTTTTATTTTTTGTGTTGCACGTGCACCTTATATTTTGTAAGTGCCTTTTCCTGGAGCTGTCATGCAAGTAACTGGATATTTTAGATGGCTGAGATCATACCTAACTGAGTTTCCAAATCTGACTTTGATCTGGCCAAGAGTTGAACCGAGTTTCCCCCACCAGCATTGCTGCTTCCTCAGCCTGTGGGCCTATTCCCTGGCCTGTGACAACATGGGGAAAGGAAAAGGGACAGAAAAGAGGAAATCAGACAAATATCTGGCTCTCTCCCACAACCAATGCATCCTTGCTGAGCTGAGGGATATCATTCCCAGAGACAGCACAAATGTATTCCTCACAGGCATTTGCCTAAACTAAATTATCAGCTGCTTGTTGGGTTGTTTGTTTTTTTTTTTAAGCAGAGTCTTTTGCTATTCACAATCTCCAGGAAGATAATTCATGGCATTTTGTCCAGCCTTTCCAGCTTGTGGAGCAGAGCTGGCTGAACCCCTCGCAGAGGGTGCTGGATTAAATGCAGGTAAGGGTTATGAATGCCGAGCTGTAATTTACTGACGGCAGCAGGGAGGAGACAGAGGGCATGGTGTGCTTTCCAAGGCATGAATTAGAGTTCTCTGCTGAAATGAGGGTGCTTTGAGCTGATTAAATTATAAGAAATGTGCACCTGGGCCGCATAAAAATCTCATGTCCTCTCCCTGGAGTTTGACTGATAATATAAGTGACACACGTCATAATTTCTGCATCATCTGAAAGTTTAATACGTGTAATTGTGTGCTGCTTTTCTTCTCTGAAATGGCAAACACAGCGAAATTGCAGGCTTGGTGCCACTGATGAGTCATTGTTGGCCTGCTGGATCTGTATTACAATGGCCGTGCACAAAGAGAACCATGACACCCCAGTTTACCATCATTATCTGTTTCCTTTTCAGTTGTTTCCACAGCTGAGCAGCTCAGACGGAGCCTGGGTCAAGTAGCAGGGGGAGGAGGAGCTGAAATGGTGGCTTTTAAGGGAGATGAGTTAGGTATGATCTCAGCTATGTAAAATACACAGCTATTGGCATGGCAGCTGCAGGAAAAGGCCCTTACAAATGGATAAGGTGCATGTGCAACAGCAAAAGATCCAACATTGTTAGAAAAAAAATGCAGAAAAAATGAACATTTGCTTCTATATGTACCTCTTGAAGTTTAGAATAAAATATAGAAGCGAATTTACCCTGTTTTGCTAAAATGGCAGCTGAAGATACCTTAATATCCACCGAAAAAATTCAGCAGTTCAGTTGTTGAAGCACTCCATCGCCAATGATTCTTCTTTAATCTTGTTTTCATCATAGCTCCAGAAGTCTGGAATGTAAATGTAGACACATTATTCTTTTCAGACACTCCAGATCTGAATTTAAAAACCCCAAATGGTCTAAACTGGAGGCTAACAGCACTTTATTAAACAGTTGAAAGCAAATCAATTGCCAAAAGAATGTATCCTTTCTTTAGAATTGAAGTGGGGGGAGCTGAAGAGAAACATGCCTACTTACTGGATCAAACAGAGTAATATTCGTATTTTTTTAACATTATAAATCAGAAATATTTTTTTGGGGGGGGGAAGCCTACGAAAGGATAATCTGCAGTGTATAATGTATACTTGCATTGAAAGGTCAAACTTGATGGGCATTATCACCTTGGAGAGAATGAACTCCTTGAGTCAGCCTCGTACTGCCTCTTTTAATCCTGAAAAAAACCATTCCTCCAAATCCAGGCCCTGTGGAAACCATCATACAGCATCCCTGGGATACACAGCCAGGCCTGTGTTGGGTTGATTGGTCACACAGCCCCCACACATGTTCAGGGGAGTATTTCTCACAAGTAGTTGGGCATTAAAATATCACCTGGATAGATCTGGCATCCCTATTGCAAAGAGGAGAAATCAGTAAAATGCATAATGGCAGACGAATTTTGATATTATTTTGTCTGGCAATGAGCAACCACTATTATTAGGTTCACAAAAGAAAAGGTGAAGCAGGCACAGATTTTGTTCCCAGTTTTGCTGATGTAACAGTAAACCCACATTTGTTAAAAACAAAAATTTTCTTCTCTAATGTGTGAAACCTTCAAGGTGAAGAATTTATTTTAACATAACTTCATCCTAATTAGAAAAGGAATCCAACCAGCCCTTGGTCCCAGGGTTTACCATAATTTCTTCTCCAAATAAAACTTAAAGCCATTATTTTCTCTATGAGAAGTGAAAATAAGGAAATCTGAGAACCTGTACATGTCAGATTTTAGGTACAACCAATAGCACCTCTTATCCTGTAAGCACCCATCATTTGTTTCTTCAGTGATTAATACAAAAGGAGAAGTCCAGTTTAGAGTAATCAGGTGGAAAATCCCGTGGAAATCCCTGGACAAGTGCTCTGACTAGAGAGAAAATAATTGTATATTGCATTATTTGTCTTCAGACCACAGAACCAACTGAGAGACAACATATTGGTTTTGGAGTGTGGCTTTTTTTCCCCTGAACTAGACAGAGAGGTACATTAAATCAATGTTTATAAATAAGAGCTAGTAACATTTTAAAATTATTTCTGGCAGAGGACACTTCCATGATCTAAAATAAGAAATTGAGGCCTGGCAATATATGGTTATGACATAAAAAAAAAGAAAAAGTCTTACTGTCACTCAGTAAATAAACATTTTCAGTCATCCCTAACAGTGACAGCAGTCTGGACAAAATCACTGCACTCCAGCTGGTGCTTTAGCAACCTTTTATTTATTTATTTCTTTTTCTTCCAGATTATGAGAAATAATCAGACAAAATAAAGCAAAGGAGCAAATGTACATGTAAAGTGTTGAAAGTAGGCTGGTCCTGGGAACAAATCATGAACTGGACACAAAGGACATTGAGCCATAAATGAACAAAGAAGGACACAACTGCTTATTTATTAAACAATGTTCTCACTTTCAGTCCACAGTATCTTAAAACTGCCTCATTGGGACCATTACCAGAGCAAATTACTGCTCAACATGAATAAATGTGGAGAAATCTTGGTCTAAGCTTTTAAGTAGTTTGGGTTTTTTTAACATTATAATGCGTTTTAAATTGTTTTTATTATTATGCACAGCTACATCATAGGGGCAATTCTCTACAGATGAGGCTGAGCTGAGCTCTCTGTGGAAAGGTCAAGGCTTGCAAGTGTTACTAATTAGGGACACAGACATAGAGTGAGTTATGTTTCCTCAGATAAGGAAAAGGAAAGAGAACCTAGCTGTTGTTTAACATTACATGAAATCATTTGTGCTTCTCCAGGCTAGAGTTTAAAATATCATGTAACAGACATCCTGGTTCTGAAGCTGCCCTAACCCATAGGTGCAGAATCACAAAAAAATATTTTTTAAAAAAGGCAGGTATACCCTAGGCTATTTCAAACTTCAGAAGAAAGCTTATCTCTCACAAAGGTTTTGTCAGACTCCCAAGAAGAGGGGCTAATGTGGGATTTCTCTATGAGAATGCAGCTCAATGAATCAAATGTCAGCGTGGAGGAGGAGGAGGTGGTGAGAATGCACCAGGTACAGGGAAAGCAGGAGGCGATACACAAGAGCTGAAAAGTCTATTTTGCGAGGTCACAGAGGTGACAGCTGAGACCATTGAATCAGAATGATCTTTTCAGGCTGCAATTCTCATCAGGGTGAGGGATGCTCTCTTTGAAGGAAAAAAAAAAAGTTACAACTATTACATGGTACAGCTGTTGATTGGTCACACAGGGTAATGAGAACAGAAGTTCACCACTGCTGGCACCAGCTTTCCTTACAATATCAGAAATACCTGTGAATATTTGGAATTCGGGAACTGATGGTCATCCACAGTCTAGTTAGACAAAGGGGAATGCCTGCTACTCAACTTGTTACTTTTGCTATGGGCTCACAATTTCACTTTGTACCCCTTTCAAACAGATCAGCCACTAACAAAGTGAAACAAAGCTTATTAAAAAGGCAATGTTAAAAATATCCCACCACTTATTAGATAATGAAAGTTAATTGTTTCCTTCCAAATCACAAGTTAACCCAGCAGGTTGAGATTCACCTCTAAGACAAACACCCACACCTGAGCTCCTGTTACTGAGGTGATGGAGACTATGATGATTTACACAAGTGAATGCAGAGGTTGCACTCCTGACAGCTTTAGATTGCTTTGTCTAAATTCATAACAACTCTGAATAAAAGGCATCAAGTCCAGCTGTACAGTCTCACACTTAACTTTTCCATTAGTGTCACTGGCCTCCCAGGGGTCTCTTCTTGTACTTCATATATTTATGAACAAGACATAAATGACCCTGTATGCATCAGCTGGTCTCAGTGAGCATCTCTCTCCCTCTCCTCCTCTGCTATCCATCAAAACTCTTCCCTGTGATTACACCACACGCCAGAAACACAGTCATACCTTGAAATGCTAAATGAAAGGCCTACCAGCTAATCTGGGAATGCTTATTCCTGCAGGCTCGGTGTGAAGCAGGGGCACTGCAGCTGATGAGGCCACTGCACCTGCGTGTGTGTGAGTGGCACAAGAGCCTCTTGCAGACAGATCCCTCCCGCTTTCCACTCACCTTTTCCTTTCTCCTGCTCAGCAGGCACGGAGTTTATGAGAAATAGGGGGTGTGCCTGATGAAGGCACACACAGAATGTGTGAAATAATAAACCTCTCACCTCCACTTGAGGCACAGCTCCTGTCGTGAGGCTCTGGATGCGCAGCCGAGCTCCGGCTCAGGGATTCTTGCTCAGCCTGGGATGGGGTTACCAGGCTGCCTGGGGAACACTGGAATTAAAATCACCTCTGAGAACATCTCTTTTTCCTTATGGATTGATTTCTTCTGTCACTGTGACTCAAAAGATCAAATAATCAACAAGAGCGGCTGTCAAATGGGTGTTTCCCAAATATATTAAAATGCTCAGTTGTAGAGTTGCACTTAGGTCCTTAAAGGAGTTTCATGAAGGTCTCTGGGAAAAAAAAAACTCCTTTTCAAACGGGTCTGAAATTCAGGACAAACTGAGCTTGGCTGTTTTCAATCACAATTCTGCTGAGGGACAAGAATTACCCTTCACAATGCTGCCTGGTGAATTGGTGAGCAGTTTCTCTGTGGCATTTACTGTTAACTGTATCATGTGGCCTGATGGGTTTATGATGTGGACAGAGAAGCCCTAAAGAGTAAAACATGCCCATAGAAACCCATTCCCAGAGTGACCCATGGCAGGATTAAAGCGAGGTCTCCAAAGGTGAAAGGGGAGTGTATCCATCACCTGCTCCTTGTAAGCAGCCACAGAGCTCATATCCAATACAATTAATTGCCAAATCAGCTTCTGCACACAAGATAATGAAATACTATTTATTGATTTGCATTTTCATTGAAAGGGAGGAAAAGAAGCCAATCAAGCTGGCTTGGTGTGGAAATTTCAAAGCATTTGTCTCAAGTATAGATAATATATTGAGGTTTTATTGACACTGTAATAAAATCTGGCAGCCCATAAATATTAGGCTTTCTCCTTTCCACAAAAGGAAAGAAATTTCAGCACAATAAAGCATGTGATACAGATTCTGAAATGATCCTCACTGCACACTTATTCCAGATTTCAAGAGTCTGTTCATTTTCTATTGTGGCACTTACAAGAGGCTTAAGCTAAATTGAAATAAAAGACAATATCAATTTAAAATTAAACACACCCCATATTAACACTATAGTCAAAATACCTCTCTGCACTGAAGGAGGCAGAAAAATCCTCAGAGGAAAAGCTTTGGTGAAGAGCCTAACTATGGGTTAACTCTAAAGTAAACACTGGAAATATACCAAAATTCAGCATTATTAAAATTCAGCTTATTAAAATTTCTTTATAAAAAGAAAACTTCAGAAAAAAGCAAAACAAAAGCATATTTAAAACAGCTTAATGGCCTGTTCTCTAGTATAAATATAACTGTTTGTCAACATAATTATGCAAACAGACATTGGCTTTTATTGAATATTCAGCAGTAGCAGAAAAATCCCAGAAAGAGGCAAACTCTCAGCACCAAACTCACAAAACTTTTTGCCACGCTCCTTGTTCTGTTTGGAAACATCAACAAACTCTGCAAAAGTTTCTGGAAAAAATTCCCCTTGTCTAAAAGGAGTTAAAGAAAAGAGAAATTAAAGGACCCTCAGATTTTTCAAGACGGTAACAAAAACCAGGATGGGATTAGTCCAACAAAAACTTTCACATAATCAGGACATCTCAGTGTTTGTCTGGGATTTAACAATTAAATATTTTTCTCTTTTTTCCCTAAAATTCGCAATGCTTTTTATCAGGCACAATTTTGCTTGATGCATTTTAGATTCATGGCTCATGCACTGATTCTGCAGAAGCTGTACAAATACCCTGAAGTCTAGAGACACCCTCGAGTCTCTGACTTCAATGCAAATTAAGCCTGTATTTGAATGGGTACTGCATAAAACAGGTTATCATCGAGAATATTTGGAATTTGAAACTCACTTCCCATTTTTGTCCCACAGAATTAGCATAACATTTATTGCTCCAGTGAATATCCCCTTTATATTTCTTAGAATATTCATGGAAATTAAATGGAAGAGAGGTACAATCAGCTTCATTGAAAATTCAAATGAATGTTTTCTATTTTTGGCAACACTCCTCACACATCATTAAAACCAAAACAGTTATTCCGTGCGAAATGCAAATATAAATAAACAAACAAACAAAAAAATGCCCTGGGACTCCCTTTCCCTGCCATTGAAACTGTCCCCTCCTCATTCACTGGTGACACATCCTTTTGAGACTTGGTGCTCACAAGAGATTTGGTTGCTGTGGGCCTGCAGCTTCCAGGAGAAGAAAAAGGGGTTGAGGATACAAAATGATTGCATAAAACAAGTTGATACCAGAAAGAACCACAACCTACTCCTCCCCTTATTCATTTCCTTCTCCTCTGTCAACNATTCATTTCCTTCTCCTCTGTCAGCTGTATGTCATGTACAATGGGAAGGTACCTAAAATGGCAAAAAAATTTTTAAAAAATTGAATTTTATGATGGGGTGATCCTCTCCAAAAGGAAAGTTGCAAAATAAGTGGTTGTATAAAGCCACTCAACGGCTTTACAATTTAATTTTTTCCAACTTCTGNGCTCCAGTGAATATCCCCTTTATATTTCTTAGAATATTCATGGAAATTAAATGGAAGAGAGGTACAATCAGCTTCATTGAAAATTCAAATGAATGTTTTCTATTTTTGGCAACACTCCTCACACATCATTAAAAACCAAAACAGTTATTCCGTGTGAAATGCAAATATAAATAAACAAACAAACAAAAAAATGCCCTGGGACTCCCTTTCCCTGCCATTGAAACTGTCCCCTCCTCATTCACTGGTGACACATCCTTTTGAGACTTGGTGCTCACAAGAGATTTGGTTGATGTGGGCCTGCAGCTTCCAGGAGAAGAAAAAGGGGTTGAGGATACAAAATGATTGCATAAAACAAGTTGATACCAGAAAGAACCACAACCTACTCCTCCCCTTATTCATTTCCTTCTCCTCTGTCAACTGTGTGTCATGTACAATGGGCAGGTACCTAAAATGGCAAAAAAAAAATTTAAAAAATGAATTTTATGATGGGGTGATCCTCTCCAAAAGGAAAGTTGCAAAATAAGTGGTTGTATAAAGCCACTCAACGGCTTTACAATTTAATTTTTTCCAACTTCTGCTACTTAAAAACTGCCTTCAGACACCACTTTTCACAGTGACATCAAAACTG
Source organism: Illadopsis cleaveri (assembly GCA_013399915.1). Taxonomy (NCBI): domain Eukaryota; kingdom Metazoa; phylum Chordata; class Aves; order Passeriformes; family Timaliidae; genus Illadopsis; species Illadopsis cleaveri. The sequence continues at coordinate 343,834 of VXBB01010368.1, read as the reverse complement.
TTTTTCACCTTGGGACTTGAAATCCCTGCCCCTATAAATAGACTGAACCCAATAATGAGGTCCAAGGAAGTGGCACATTCGGGTTCCATGTATAAGGGAGGGGGAAAATTGTGCAGCACCGAATCCTGGCCAAAATCAGGCCAGAAACAGGAGGCAAGGAGATCACCAGCTCAGCCCATTAGACACACAACTGATGCCTTGGGAAGGCTGACCTTGAAACAGAGACTGCACAGAGCTAGAGAATAAAGCAGGCATTTACTGAAAGGCCTCCAGGGCAGGACAGGGCCTGACCAGGGCTACACCCAAGGTGGACCCAAAATGGTCACAAAATGGCTGACCAGTCACGAGGTCTTACATTTTTATAAGTTTTGGTCCATTTGCATATTGGGGTTTAATTGTCCAATTACAGCTCCAGGTTGTGAGGTCCCATCCTTCTTGTTCCTCCCTACAGCCACTGTTGTTTGTGCTGTTGGGCCTGAAAGTTGTCCTTGGTGTTCAGTAGGAAAAGGATTTGTTTTGTTTCTCTGCTCTGTGAAGAGCTGACCGGCACTTAATGTGAGGCTCAGAACTGCACCCCTGGGCAGCACAGAATCTGAAAAACATGAAAGCTAAAACTTAGGGCATCACCCTGCTGAACACTGAAAATCAGCTCCCATCCTACCCAGAGTGAGAGGAGCACACGGCCTGGGGACACCTGAGTGTGTCACTGTGTGCAGCAGAGATGCTCCCCTAAAGCAGCAGGACATTCTCCACAGAAACATCACCCCCCTCTACCTGCGGGCCCACCTTTCCTAAACCTCACTGCACACAAATCACCTTGAATTGCTTCTCCCTGAATATTTATTTTGGCTTAAAATATGAAATATTAGGCGAACACCTCACACAACAACTTGTTTTTTACAAAGCAACTCAGTGGAGGTCACTCTGTCAAAGCCCAGCTTGGCACCAGTAGCCATGAAAGGCTGCCAGTGATCCATCTGAAATGTCAATACATCATTTCAAATGTTCTCACTCAGAGCTGCTTGAAGCATCCAAAGGCAGCAAAATCAAAAGGAATGCTCTCTCATTTTCAGGAAAAAAAAAAAAAAAAAAGAGTGAAAATAGAAAGGCAATTAAGTTTTCCCCCAGAAGCAGCCCCTTCACATTAAAAGGGTGATACTTCAAAAGAGAGTGAAGAGGGAGACAGTGTGTGTTTCAGACAAGTTAAGTGGGGAATCCAGGACAGAGTGATAGGCCTGTCATGCAGGAAATCCAGCATTTCAACTAAGAGTTAGAAATCAGAAATGAGCTAGAAGCCAAATTAGTTCTCTCTGCACAGTGCCCGCCTAAGAGAAGAGCACCCAAAAAGCACAACACTGGCAAAGGACTCTCATACTCCTCTCCTGAGGGATTGTCTACAGAGCTTTGGGCCTCATCAAAATATTGATTGTGAGAAAAAAGGACAGCCCAGCCAGGACATGCAGCTGATGCTGGCCTAGAAACCAGATTAAAAGTAAACGCAATTCAGTGCTCGGGGACAGATTTCTTCAGGCATTTCTCCTGGCCCAGGGAGAGGGCAAAGATCTTGTCTTGCATTTCCACCCTGCCATCATTTCTGGTGGCACCCAGAGGCTGGCATGGGAGGAGCTCCATAATTCTGAGATATTCCCCTCATGCTCCCTTCCTCTCTTCCATGAGTGCCCCTCTTTTGCAGGCCTCTTTCATCTTCTTTTTCCCTAAAAAGCCAGTCAGGAGCACAGCTGGGATGCAGGGGCTGAGTCTCTTTGGGCTTTCCACCCTCTCTGTCTCTCTCTCTCTGAAAGCACCAGGGCTGTTGTGATGCCAAACCGACAGAGAAAAGGACAGGAAATCTGTACCCTTCAACCAGGCCAGCCAGCCTCACTGTAAAGAGAAAACCCCTGGGAAATAGAAAATTCTGCACGGAATAAATATCCAGAAAAATCAAACAAAAGTTCCCTTTGGATTTGTATTTTCCCCCCTGGTTCCTATGTGCTTGCACAAAGCCTGATACCACTGAAATTCATGTGGTGTTTGGGAAGGATGCAAAAATGAGCATAGAGGAACCAAATATCATGCAAAGTCTCTATTTCTGGTGAGACTGCTCTGAGTTTATGTTGCCTGTCATTTTTATCTGTGTAGGAAATTATCTATATCTTTAATGTGAGATTAATGGAGTTGAGCACATCTGGATCGTTGGCACTGGCTACTGTGCTGCATAGATATTTTTGTACTGAAATTATATTAAACCAACAATAAGGCCTCTATTTCTCATAAATTTCAGAAGCACTTCTGAAAAACAAAAAAAAAGAAACACTTCATAGAATTAAATAAAAGTTCAACAATTTTTTAAAAAATAATTTGAGGAGTGGGGTAGAAAAAAATTATTTATATTGAATATATGTACCCATATGCTGAGCATATATTTTTTGATGTTATTGAAGGCTTATAATAAAGGAATAACATGCCTTCTTTTAAACTTCATCCAACAGCCTTAAGCACAGAAGTACTTTTGTTCCTGCTTGTTCTGTTTGCCATTTTTACCCATCATAAGCTTATCTATTATCCCACACTATTAAAAGTTTATAATAGTTTTTATTTTTCTTTTGAGTAGAGACTACCAGAAAATATAAGAGACTTTTTTTAAATGAACTTTTTACTTATTACTGACCATTTCTGAAAAATTTAATCATGTCTCAACTACTCAAAAGAAAAAAACCCCTTTTTATCAAATTCAATATCCTCTTAAAATAATACTTCCGAATGTTACTCAAAACTTTCAACTTTTTTTGTTCCATTTTCATATGGTTTGAGGTAAGAATTCCCAGAGATGAATGGCATCTCGAGGTAAGAAGACAATGGCCACAGAGCACAGAGTGACTGAAAGGCAGGTGAATACCTAAGGGCTTTTATCACAGCTTTATTTGCTGCTTTCATCCTCAGACTTCTTTTCCAAAGTTCCCTCATAGCAAAAAGTGACAAAATTAAAAGGATTGTTCATTCTAAGTGATTTTCCTCTGAAATGCTTTTCATGGGCTGAGGACCCATCCTGAAACTGACTCTACCCCTGCAAATGCAGGAATAAATGTAAACTGCTGGAATGGGAATATTGCAAGAATTTCAATACAGTGCAACGCCACCACTGCACTGACACCAGTAGGAAACTTCATGAACTGCCAATGCATTTGAAAATTGATGGTCTTATTAAAGCCCCTGATGCTGGTGGGATCAGCCAATGGGGTTTGACTCAAAGGATATTTTAAAGATTTTCTTTTTGAGCTGCAAATTCACATAGCTTTCAGGCTTGTTTTCAAAGACTTATTGATGTCTTTATGTCCTTTTTTTTTTTTTACATCTAGTTTTCTTTCTCATTTATTTTCTTCTTTCTGCTAGCAAACTCAGTAATGATATCAAGACACATTTTGGTTTTCTGAATTTTATCTGCTTTTTTTTTTTTTCTGAAATATTCTTTCCTGCTATTTTATAGAAAGCAACTCATACAATCCATCATTTCTCACACTAAGGGGGGCTAAGATTGCCATTTCATGAAAGTGGGATTTAAAACGTGGCTCTTTTCCCCAAAAACTCCAGCAGTTGTTTTTGTACTGCATCAGTTCCTTAGGCCCCAGCTGGGCTGGAGTTAAAATCTGTGCAAACACACAAATGCAGGGGCTTCATCTTTGAAGTGGTCACTCAGCATCACCCAATAAAAGACTATCAAAAAGGAAAAGCGCTTTTGAATATTTCCTCATTTCCATGTGGTGCAGAAGCACACCAGATTTTGCTTAATATTAAGACACCCTTCAAAGCTGCAAAAGTTAAAACATTTCTTAATGCTGTATACACTGAGACAATTGGACAACACTTCAAAGCTCTTGGGTTTAAAGCTTTTGGTATCACTACCATTCAAGTAAAAAGTATTTATACAACACTGTCAAACAAAAGTTATTTTGCAGCTAATCTGACATAGTTTTGGAACAGAAGATAATAAAAATCTATTGCATCCTGTTTATTTTCTGAAAAGGGTGAAACGTGATCAGATGGGGCATTTTAGCTCTGAAAAACCTTAGAAACACTGACATTGCTTACATGATCTCAGTGTCAAGTATTTATCAGCTTTAAATCAGGAAAGGTGCAGAATAAAATCCAACAAGCTTTCCTCCAAAAGAGTGCAGGAAAGGATCAGATGAGGCCAGCTGAATATTTATCAAGCTCTGAGGCTCATGAGCCATTCCTGATGGGGCACGTGAAGCAGAAACACTAAGATGTATTCCTCTATAAATCCATATGATTGAGAAACACTCCAAAAAATTAAGATCATGTTCTGCCCAGCAGCCTCTTCCTAATAGCAGATAACTTATTGCTGCCTATTGCTTGGCTGGGAGCTGGAAATCCTTTTACTAATTCATTCAGCTGCTACCGAGAAGTCCATGTGAGCCTTTTCCACGAGTTTGGGAAGAGTTTAATCATCTGCCTTTTTACATTCATTTCCTTCTAATTCAGCTGCTTTAGAATGAGAGGTGTATGCACCCATGCCCGTAAATGTTCAGCCTTTCTTTTCCTGCATCACCTCCCACTCCTGTAACAGCCAAAGACTGATGGAATAGTCCACACAGCAGCCTGAAAAAATAACATAAAAACCACCACCATCTACCTGTCCCTGCTGCTTATGATGCTTGTAAATATCACTGCCTAAAATAAAACTATTTTAGTTTTTTTAATTTTATTTTAATTCATGTTTTGGAAACCTAATAAGTCAACTTTTCCAGACATATCATTAGTTTTACAAAGTAAAATAATTCACTCTATGTCATGCAGTAGATATTTAAATGAGCCACTAACTAGATGAACCAGAGAAATGGGCAGGATATCGGGTGAACACACATGAAACTCAAAGACTTGAGTTTTCAATTCGATCAACAACAAAAGTGTTGCCCTCCAAAACAGCTTTTCAAGCTTTCCTTCAACAATCACTTCCTCACAAAAAGCAGAGAGATTTACCTTGACTCTGACGCGTTTGTCAAACTGTTTGACACTGGAAATCAACCAAGAAAAAGAAGACTTTGGCACTATTTTTTAGACCTGATATTTACCCTCAGACAGAAGCACAGAGGTGCTGGAAGTGTTGACAGTTTACAACCCATTGACCACCCCCAGCTGAGGAGGACAAGAACTTCTCAGGGCTGAGACTGAGCCCTTGGGTTGGATATGGGGCCATGCAGCCCCCCAGGTTTCTGAACTCCCCCTCTCTGTGGCCAGCATCAGTCTAGGTCTCAGCAAGAGAGAATATTTATTCTGTTTGTAATCAAAAGAGAATTGTCAGGCACTGCGGGGTACCAGGCATCAACACTGCTCAGTGTTCCCCATTTTAGGTGAAATGAGAAATCAAATTCCCAGTTTAACTTAAAGGTGTCCATAAATTGAAGGCTCTCTGTAACTCTGATCAACCCATGTCATTGCAAAATTAATTTCAAAACTGAAAACCTGCCTCATCCTCAGCATGATTTTTCCTGAGTTTATAATTCACCGTTATTCCATAACAAAGGCTGTTTAATTCACATTCCTGAAATCAAAAAACCAAAATCATAAAGCTTTGTTGCACATATTTGATCCAATCTCATTTGGATTGCAAGGAAATACAATGAAAAACAACAAAAATATTATCATGATAGTAAAACACTTTGGTTCAGCCCCCACATCCAAACATATTCAATGTAATTTTATATGGGCACTTGGAAAGTATGCCTTTCTTCAGAGCCACATAACTTCCACTGGACAGCAAGTATATTCCACAGTGGTCTAAACACTAATTCCTACTTTAATCCATAATTTACTCCTTCTCATTTAGATTTCATAAATCAAATACAACACTAACAAACAAAGATACAGTTTTTCTGAGCAGAGATTATAGAAGCAGCAAAGTAACTTCTGTTTTTAGTTCCATTTTCTGTTTCCCAAGGGAGTTAAGCAGATCCTGAGTGTCACTGAAAGTGACTTTTGAAACCCATGCAAGAATGTCAGCAACTCTACTGCTTGTATATAATTTTCTACATCCTGAAAACAGTAATTTACGTGGAAGCAGGACTGAAATGTCATGACACAACAGAATTACAATTGCTTGGATGTTTAAACTGTGTTTTTCCTGTTTTTGAAAGTATTTTGGTTCTTTTAAAGATGAGATTATATCCGAAATTCCTGAGGTTTCTTAAAATTACTTTTAGTAGAATTGCCAAAATTCTTGTACTTTTTAGCAACAAAAGTTTAACAATTACATTATCAATAAAAACAAAAGGAGACAAACCTTAAGCTTTATGCCAGCTTCACTTCTGGAACAAAGGCAAACAGGTTTGATTTTCCTTTCACTTATATACTGCAGGTGGAAATCAATAGAATCAGAGAATCATCAAGATTGGAATAGACCTTTAAGATTATCCAGTCTAATTGTTCACCCAGCACTGCCCCTGTAGCCCCACAATATCTGAACAGTGAAAAAGTTTTGTCTGATATCTAATCTGAATTTTCCCTGTCTCATCTTAATGCCCTTTCCTCACATCTTCTCACTGCAGGCATGGCAAAAGAGAAGAAAATCTCCTTTAATATAGTCAGTAAATAATTTTTAAAAACCTCAGCTCATCACAACCTGCATTTTAAAAGGGCAGAAGTAATAAAAATAGCAAGGAGAGTAGCAAACTTTACCAGAAATTACACTGGCTAATGAAATGAGAGGTGAAACTAAACTGTCTGAAATACATTTTGCCATAAAATTTTGTCCTGGAACAATCTCCTGCCAAAGGAGAAGATAACAACAGAGGCCCTGAAGGATTTGTTACTGCGACTGAGTTTAACGGGTTCATACAAATTGTTTGGAAAAATGAAAGTGGCTGTAGCTTGTCAAAACCTGCAGATTTATTGAGAAGAGCAATAATAGATGGAACCCTATCGGGGCAGGAAATAAACACGAGGAATCTGAATAGGGTAGGACAATAGGGATTGAGAGATCATGTGCAGTGTCAGGAGATATGATATAACGCCTTTGGGGAGGCCCAGCAAAGGATTAAAAATAACTCAAGTTTGACAAGTCCCAGAGAAGATGAATCATGGCTAATGACAAAAAGAAACAGCACGCAGACAGGATCACACAATTGGTGTCACGCAGCAGTGAGGAAGTCAAAAGGTCAGTGAAGAATTGGGAAGTGAATCAGGCAGTTGTGCCGTGGATTCTCATCCAATAAACAGTTTTCAACTCTTAGGAGAGCATTTACAGACCTGGTGTGCTTTTTAAAGGGAGCAGTGATGCTCCCTTAAATAAGTAAATATATATATATAAAATATCATTATTATTTCTCTTCTTTTTTTAATTTTTTTTTTTTTTTAGCAAATTCCTCTTCAGTCTAGCCAGGATTTTTCTCCTTTTCGCTATCAAGGCTGCACAATACAAGAAAACAACAGTTGGAATAAACACTGAAAACAAGAAATTGGCCAACGATTGGTGTGATGTACAGAGCAGGGGCAAGGGAATTGCAGTGAATTCCTCTTCTCTCTTTTGGCAGATTATCTATTGAAGGGATTGCTTTACAAAATGTTTGCTCTGTTGTAGTCAGTTTCTTTGGGAATGTTTTTTTTTATGGCAGGGAAAAAGGGGAAAGGAAGAGGGGAAAGCAATGCTCACAAATCTCTGAAAAGGGAAATATGTCATTGCCACAACAGGCAGAGCAACAAACAAGTTCTGAGAATTTCACAGTTAGACAACAAAAATGCACCATTATAATATCATAATATTTCTTTAATGAATGCAAACCTTATTGAAAAACGAAACCCAATATGAATCAATTTGTGCCTCTTCTGACTGCGAATTTCAGTTAATGCTGTACAGGATAAGACTAAGCAGCACTTGGGGATAATTTGTGCTTTTAATTTGTGGGGAGAGTTTTGGCACAATCCAGGGGTCAGGTTTTATTTTTGTTTCAATTCACAGCACAGCAGACCTGCGTAATTCAATAATTTTTTATATATTTACTTATTTGGTTTCCAAATCTGGCAGAGGGCAGACCCTGGCTTCTTTCCACAGAAGAGAAAGGTTCTTTACCCAGAAACTTTTCATCTATGCCCACTATACCAGCCTAGATGTGACCCTCTGAACCAAAATTAGGAAAAGCAGCAAGGACATAGTGGGATGAAGCTGGATTTTCAGACTTATCCTGGAGCTCCACCTCAGCTCTAAATGTAAAGCTGTCTCCTTGAGTCCCACCTGACTGGAAATTCTCATTAACACTTGGCAGTTTGAACAACTGCAGTGGAAATTTCACTAGAAGGTTTGGCATTAGCAAGAGACCATGGAATAAATAAAGGAAATTGAAAACTTTTTCTCATCCCTGCTTCTTTCAGGTTTTTTTTTTTTCTTTTTCACTGTTTAATGCCACCTTCTATTGTACACATTCAATTGTCCCCCAGCCTTGCCCAGGATGCTTACAACTACACAAGTGCCTGAAACTGAACACACACACCTGCTCATAGAACAACTGCCAGGAGAAGTTTCTGTACTTAGGCAGAGCCTCTTATTGTCCTGGAAAGTTGAATTTTTAGCCCCTTTAGAGGGCTATAATTATGGATCAGATTATGGCACAATGTTTAAACAATTTGTCCCAATTACCTAGAAAATTGTGTTTAAGAATTTATTGAAAGCACTGGGAATGAGGGAAAGGCAACAGTTATCATCATTAAATTCTACTTCATATCAAGAGACTTAGGCTGCACAATCCTGTCATTTGTATAAACACAAAAGAGGATGCAACATGTGAAGCTAAAGACCAGTCCTGGGAGAATTACTGGAATGACCTTGAAGAGAACAAAACTGGCACCGGATGAAAAATGATCCTAAACTTTAATGCTACATCTAAGGTATATTAACTATTGGTCCCATTTCACTGTCAGCATCCAAGCTGTTAAAAGAATTATCACTTAAGGTGCAAGGAGTCAGGTGCCCTTTTGTCTCAGGGGATGCAGAGGAGAATTATTGAAATCTGATGACAACAAGCAGATGAGGTGAGATGCTTTCAGCTCAGCACTGGCTCTGACAGGCATCTGTACAAGAAATTGATGATGGGTGAAATCAGCCTGACATACTTTCAGATGAGCCTCAGCCCATACCAATACCAAATCCTCTTTTTGCTTTTTTTTCCCCATTTACTTGAAAAAAACCTAATTTTTATGCTAAAGTATCTTTATTATCTACTTTCTAACACTTTCAAGGAGTTGTTTTCCTCAGCTGCCGGACAAATCCTGTTCATGCAAAAAATAAGATACGTACTTTATAAAACTTTTTCTTTTTTTAATCTATTGAATGGATATTTTAGAAAAGCTGCTGCCTCCCCTTCCCATTAGAGCTGGCCAAATTCTGTGCAACTGATTGCTTTATTGTGGAGTCCAACTTTTGGCTCCCTGGTGCCAAAAGGCATAATAGATAAACAGCTGGAGCATTCTCTTCACTTGGAGATTACATTTGCCAAGAATGCTTTTGACTGTGAAAGCAAACACACACACAGACACGCACAGACAGGTACACCAGGGAGAGGCTGAGAAAATCATCTCTGCAAAGCTGTAAACATTGCTCATTCCTTCTTTTGGGATGCTCTGTTATGATTAAGACTAGGCTGTGGAAGCAACTCATGGTGCGGGAGGAAAACCACGCACAGAGGTGGAAAATGAATTCCCTAAGATCATAAAGAGCAGCTAAAACACAGACAGGAATGAAAGGCAACAACATCCATACTCTGACTTCCATGCCATTCATTCATTCATTCTCTCCCTGTTCCTGGGAAATTTGCATTGTACATTTAAGTCTTCATGGATTCTGCCTCTGATTCAGTGCATATTTACTATTGTGTATGTCTCCACACATGTAGGCTGCGAAAATGGACTTATTTTAGAAAACATCCATGTGCTACAAGCTGAAATCCTTAAGAAAGAAGAAGCAAAGATACAAAGAAGAAAGGGGGTTAATGCCACCAATGTGATGCAAGATTATTTTAGCACTTCAAACCAGCCAAGCACAGTGGCAGCAATCAAGACCAAGGAAAAGATGGGAAGATGTGACTGCTTGGATTTAGGATCCTGGGAACAAGGTCTGGAGATCATTTCTGTGGAGTCAAAGATGACATGCAAGTCACGCATCTCAATCACTGGGAAGTGATCTCCAGCAGGAAAGGGTGGGGCATCAATGGAGCCAAAATGAAGGTACCACCCTAAAACCTGCACTGAGGAAACCTGCAGGGGTGGCAGGCAGGAAAATTCCAGGGAAGTACGTAGGAAAGATGGCTTGGAGAGAATTTGAGGAGAACCTGAAGGGCAGGAGCTACAGACAACACACACACAGAGGTCATAAAGAAATTCAGAGGTGAGGAAGGAAGTGGATAATTTTAAGAGATGGAAATGTCAAGATCAAGTTTAATATTACTGTTGTTGGATGGGACTCTGAGCAATCTGAGCTGGTTGCAAGATGCACCCTGCAAGGGGGGTTCCACCCTCAAAAATCCCTTCCAACCCCAACTGTCCTGTGATTCCATGATAGATTTTGACAGAATGGACTTTTACCGGGAAAAGAAGAAACTTGATTAGAAGGGGTTTGTTAGGATGTGCACAAGGATGAGGGAGATAGGCTCTGGGCTGAGCTTATTGGGAGGATTAAGGACAGGCATTAAGAGCATCTGCCCCAAAGAACTTACACTTTCCACAGCCCAAGCTCTTGCCCAGCCTGGGACTTTGTAGAGATGCAGCCTTTGTTAATGCATGGATCAAACTCACACACGAGCTCTGAGTGTGAAATATCCCATCCGGCCCGCAGCTCTCACCAGCCCTGAGACAGAAATAATAATAATGTGGTGAAATGGGATATGGCACACACCATCTGGCAGCTGTGCAAACAAGAAGAAGAACCCTATGAAGAACATTATTACACGTTTGGGGACCTGCTGATTACATTGCATGTCTAAGGTTAGACATTTTGGTGTGTAAAACTTGAGAACACAGTCTAAATCGTGGATCATTTAATAGGTTCCACATGGACTTCACCTCCAGTTTAGTAATTCTTTTTTAACTCAACAATACACCCTTTTTAAAAGACTTTCTTGCTTTTATGGTGAGTTGCTTAAGCTGTAGTTTCAAACACATGAAGCTGAAAAAAAAAAAGAATTAGTTTTCTGTAACAGTAGGAATATGTAAAATGGTCAGGTCCTACCAAAGTGTTCAGCATTGCCATAGAGCTGAGAGATCATATTTCAAATTAATCTATCACCTGCACAGACAGCAAATCCTCTTCCCCTTAGAAAGACCAAGGGGGCTTTTGTTCATACCTTTTTACCTTTTTCTTCCCCCCTCATGAAGGAGAACAACAGAAAGTGATTAAGGAGAGCGTGTTAATAAAAAAGCTCTTTAAATCAACAAGCCTATGGATTTTGAAGGACTGCCAGGAGAGTCATTAACAGAAAAATATTCAAAAGGCACTTAAATGTGTTCTCTGACTTCAATAGATTTGTTTCTGTCACCTCACAAGAAAACAGAACAACAGAGAGCTCAGCCTCATCCCCTGGCTGGCTCTGTGTGCTCAGCAGCGCATTTCAATTACCCACTCAGGCCTGCCCGTGCTGCCGCAATTCCCTCTCTTGCTTCCTCTCCATCCAAGAAACCCTCATCTTTCCTTCACCTACCTCACATGGACTATTTCTGCTGCTTGAAGCTCTGACTTCTCACTTCCTTAAGCCATCTCTATTTACCAGAGCAGCATTATCCCATCACACATGACTTGTACATGGTCCCCCTATGCATTCCTGCATTCTTTTTTCAATCTCCTCTCACTGCCTCATGCCAAATCCCTCATCTCTCTGAAATGCAGTGATGGGGCTTGGGAGAAAAGAGATCAAGTTCCCAAATACAATGGACCAATCTAAAATTGCAGATGATTAAGTTTTCCAGTTATGTAGGAGTTGTTTGAATCAGATGCCACAGTAACTTGGAAACAGACCTCAAGCATCTTGAACCCATGGTCCTACAAGTAACTGCCCTGAGCATCACCAAGAAAAACATTTTTCCTCTCAGTTCCCCCATAAATGCAGGAACATTATCAGCTAATATTGATTCCCCTGTTCTTTCATGCTGTCTCAGGATTTAAAAGCATTGCTGCAGAATGTGGAGCTGTATAAAATTTGTTTTCAAAGGTGTTCTGTTTCCTCAGCTTTTCTGTCACCCCCACCACAATACCTTTACACCTTTTATATATCTCCTAGCCTAACCCTATGGTTTCTGCCTTATCTCATCCTTTTTGTGACTGTCACAACCCCAGCTTCTTCCCTCCTGGTTTTTCCTCTTCAATACTCAGGTTTCTTTCCACTACTGAATAAAATTTTGGGGTTTTTGTCTCCCCGGGCAAGGAACAGAACGTGCTGTGGCCAGCCCAGCTCTGTGCATCCTGATGACCACTGCCTTCTTCTGCCTAGCACCAACATTAACTTAGACCCTCTTCTGATCCCACATGCTGACTTCCACAGAATTCTGTCAAATTTGGCATGTGGAGTGACTGCTTAAGCCTCATTTCCTTAGGAAACCAGCTAAAACTTTTCACTTCCTTTCTCTGAACTGGATTAAATAACTGCAAGCTGGATGGGGCAGCAGCAGGACAAACATGACCAGGTCAGGAACGGCGCCAGGGCTCACAGGTGCTTCTTTCCAAGCCTAAGGAAAACAGCTCACGGTGTGGACTCATCTTTCAGCCCTCAGATTCTCTTAATTGCTCAGTGAATTATTCACCCCAGCTTGCTCTTCCCTCCCTCAGCCCTCTCACACCTACTTTGCTCTGAATTTGCATTCAGTACCTTCCTCTGGAGCACCAACAACTACAAACTGAAAAAGTTTGCTCCTACTTCCACAGCATCAAGGACAGACTTTTCTGAGGGTTGGCTATAACACCTGGAAGACAAGGCAGAGAAACATTTTGAAGTCCTGGATGATGGGTGGACATGTTGTAATAATCAGGGTACAACTGCAATTAATCAAATATCCTGCAGGGGAAGGATGGGCCTGCTCTAATGCTGCAGAAGAACTGGAACTGTTCAATATTTCTGACAAAATACAAAAGGAGGATGGATCAGCAGGAAAGCACAAGCTGACACAGCACTGTGCTCATCAGCCCTTAATTTAACTGGGAAAGCCACTTTTTTTCACAATATATTCTTTTAAAATACACAATCATGTAATATCACAGCTTTTCTCCCACTGAATTCAGCAAAATAAATTGCATTTGAAGTCACCTTGTTAGTAGCACTCAAAGCCTAACATAATATCCAGTCAGAATATTGAAACCAAGGATCTGAGCTGTTTGAACCATTATAAAAGATGCAAGAAATACTCAATTAAATGCTGGTTTTTAAACAGCAGAGTTTGTACATGCCAGGCTGGAAAAAACAGCAGCTCTGCTTCCCCAGATCCTGTCAGCGAAATATTTCAGAGAGGTTACAAATCTTAATTGAGCACAGCCCCACATGTCAGGAAAGGTAAGTAGTGTCACTTGTGTGCCAAGGAGGAGGAAAGAAGGACAATGGGAAGGAGCAAGAGGTCAAACCCGGGGAGCAGGACAGCCTGGATTAACAGCCAGGCACTGCTGGATCTCAATCCAAGCTCAAAAATCACAGCTTCGACAACAAACAAAAAAATTGGTGGTCAAATGTGATTGAATTTGAGAGACTGCTCTATAATCAATCATGACAAGGTTAATTCTCCTAAACTCTCACTGGCAGATGCTAATCTACTCTGGAGTTCATCCATGATTCCAGAACAATTACGAATGCAAGTCTCCAAAAGCAGTTTTTAAGCGAAGAATTGTGCACAGCTTTCTTTTTTATTCCTTTGCTCTGCCTCCCAAAATAATGAGAAATACATAAACAAAACCTTTAGCAAACACCTCACAATAAAACTAAAACATAAATAACAGCACTCCTAGGAGAGGTGATGACTATACAGATGGATTTAAAAAACAATTGACCTCAACAAATTTTGAACAGACTTTTGTACTGCCAGAGGAAAAAATAAAAACAAAACCAAGCAAATCAAAACACAAAAAAAGGACATCCCAGAAATCCAATCAACACACAAATAACATGTTCCCTATAAGGCTTCTACAGATGTTTGGAGAAATAACACTGTGAGCACACAGTCAAAATCCCAGCATCAAAGTCCTGCACAAAAGAAAAATGAAAGAGGACATTGAGAGAGAAATTAGCAAGAATCATAAATTCCGGAAGGGAAAAAAACAACAAAATTTAAATTACGGAATTAAATGAGAAGGGAAGACATGGAGTCAAAAGGTGTTATCTCCTGCTGATGGACTGATGTCAGTGAAACACCTTTATAAGTGGAAAAATCCAGCTTTTTTTCCCCCAGTTATTCTTAAAAATATTTTGAGAATTACAAGAAAAAAGAAAAAAAAAACTGGGAAAAACCCCACAACACCTCAACAAAATCCACCATTGCACAGTTGTTCAGTCTTCAAACAGAGGCAGCACTCTCCAAAAGTCCCTGTGGTATCACCTGTGCTTTCTCAAAGAGTTTTAAGCTTTCTGAGTGCTTTTTATTTATCAGAATTCAAGGGAAGAGAAAAAGTGTCCACGGATATGAATTTAAGAGGCAGGAAAACAGGCAGAGAATGAAGAGTTGAATCCCTGGATGGAGCTGACTAAAGCAGCATCTACCCAAGCATGGTTATAATATTGTTATTTCTGCAGTCAAACAAGCGACTGGTTGCCTGGCACCAAAGAGAACTATTTGATGAATGGAGAGGTGTAAATTTGTTTAGATTTTTTTTCCAGAAGTTAAATAATTTCATTTCAATGGCAGTGAGGTCAGCAAAGCATAAATCTAAGAATACATCTCTAATTAAGTGATAAAGCTAATTGGATCTGAGTTTATTTCCTGATTAGAGCCTGCACTGCTGAGATAAATGCCAAGGAAAATCTGAGGGAAAGATTTCTCTTCTTTAAACTCCTGAGGGACAAACTATGATTTGATTTGATCACGCCATTATTTTTAATGTTTAAGATGCCTTGAAACAACAGAGATGACATTACTTTCATCAGTTAAGGAGATGTAAAAAGCAAGTGAGCTGGTACATGACTATCACTTGATTCCTGAGCTCTGAGGTTTTTGGTATTACAAAATCTGAATGAATGAGGGCCCATTGAATTACAAAGAGATGCTGTGCTTGCTGTATATTTAAAAAATCAAACCTCCATTTTTCTGGTTAAAAAATAGGAAAAATAAAATTAAAATCACCACAAAGAAACAAACACACAAACAAACAAACCCTCCGCAACCCAAAGACTCCAAAACTTTCTGGTATTAACTAGAGTCAAACAAATAGCTTGAGTTCATTTCTCAAAAAGACAGACTCTCGTGGAAAACCTAATTTGATTTTACTCAGGAAGAAAGAAGCAAGAAGCCAGTGAGGATGCTGATGCAGTTCGTAATTTGCTTAAGGACATATTTCCCTGCAAGTGCAAAAACGGTGTCGTTGACTTTGATATTAAACCATCTCACTGGATTGCATCAAAGTGCTAAATTCATTGCAGGATCAAGCCCTAAATCTCCAGGTGTAACAGCAGGAAAGGAAACATGGATGTGAAACCCCAGAACTGCAGCAGAAATGTCTGCCCAAATTCTAAAGGATTGGCTCCGAGAGGTGGAATTTCCCCAGAGGTCTCAGGAAGGGGTTAACTCAGATGCCAAGCAAATCTAATTTAGATGTCAACATTGTTAATTATTTAATTGCTCATAAAAGCACAATTGGTGCAGACTCAGCTCTGAATGACATCTCATTCCCAAGGCAAAGCTGGGGGGAAGGGAGGTTTGCTTTGGGATATATCTCAGTTTGTGCTGCCCCTGCATCCCCCCACTCCCACGGCTGCTGGAGGCAGCTTTCCCAAACTCCCAGCAGGGGAAACTCTTCCCACAAAACCCTTGGAGGTCCCATGGATTCACCCACTCCCACAGAAGGGCTCAAGAGTGTGACAAGCTCTGCTTCTTGTCCAGGAGGATACCAAAGCCATCAACACCATTTTTGTGTTACGGGTAATAACGTCTGGTCAGCAACAATTAGACATTTCTTGGAGTAATTACTCTTCCTCACAGATCTACCACTCTGAATTTATCCTTCTGTATTCATACTGAATACATTGTTCTGTCAGACCTCTTGTTTGGTCTGAGTTTTAACCACAACACCTCTAAGCTGAATTAAATTTTAAAAAAACCTTTCCACACTGGTGGAAACTTTTTCACAAATAATTTTGTTCTTAACTGAAACAGAAATTTTCACAAGACAATTTCTTGGAAAAAAATATTTCTGTTACAATGGCATCTGGACATGTGCACATAAATATTTCATCTTCATGAAAAGTAAAAGACAAAGTGAAAAACTGACTTTTTCTCTTCTATATTCGATACTCGTGACTCTTTCTCCCTTGGAAAATCCAGGCTGGGTATCTGCTAGAGCTATTGCCACATATGCATAGCTCTGAAATTCATTTTATTATGGAAATCAGACCTGCTTTTGACCCACATTGTAGGACATCCTAAAGATTTATTCCACACTTAACAGGACTTATTAATAGACTTGTCAAAGAAACCCAAACTAAACCACAAAACAACTGATTGTTAGGCTGATTTAAAATCATATATGATTTCCAGTTGAAGTTTTTAAGTTGCCACTTTGAAATGAAATTATTAGTAATTTCAAAGCATATTTTTTAAATTTCAAGTGAAATGGTATAAAGCCAGAAAAATATTGTGGAATAATGTTCAGTATGTTCAGTAAACAGATGAACTCTCTCTCCCCACATATTTCTGTCTGTCTCTCCACATATTTCTGTATCACCAAGACCCTACAGGAATCAGACTTGTTCTGCTTTATACACTGTGTGCTAAAGAATGGAATTAGACTTGAATAAAACATACCCAGCCCCACCAAAATCTCAGCAATTTCCTATTTAAATCACGTCACAGATTTACGATTATTCATATTTTTCCTCAAGAGATTGGGATTATTTCCAAATTACCAGGTAAAAATGGGCATTACAAGTCAAAACCACATGGCCAAAAGTATTTTGCTTGAAGGATTTCTTTGAGAAGAAGTAATTTTTTACTGCAGATAAGACTTTGTGAATACTTCCTATTATCCCATTAGTATGTTTTCTGATCTCTGGATTTGGAAATCTCTTGAAGAGTCTGGATTCCTAATCTCATTTAAACCCATATTTAATGCAGAATAACTGATTAGCCAACATGCTTTGTGCCACACAGCCACACGTTTCATGCTTTTATAATTAAAATTGTCATCCATTGCTTTTTTATTTCTCTAACCTTGCACTGAAAAAAGCCACAATGGGGTAATTTTCCTGCAAATTCAAGGATTTGGGTTTTTTCACAAGTAAAACAGAATTAAAACCACACTTTCCTCCAAAGATATTTGCTGGGTTATAGAGTAACACTTCATAATTCTTTCATAGGTGAACTGTATTCAGAGTTTAAGTTTTGTCTATAAACCTCATTTATTTAAATTATGATGCTTCCTAATGTGTATTGCGTGTGTGGATTTCACAGCTCTTACAAAATGTATTTCAGTAATACAGATATTACAAGATCACAAATTAATTTTTCTTTGTATCCTCTCCTGCTGTTCAAGTGAAATGAGATTCAACCTCTACTCATTATATTCTATCCACCATAATTCAATAAAATGAGATAATTTGAGTTAGGAGATACATTTTTCCCTCTCAAATCTCAGAAATGCTAAATATTTTATACTTCAAATTAGATCTTGCCACACAGCTTGAATATTGGGAGGGACTCACAACATTCCAAAGTGAAACATATTTAGAAAGATTCATGAATTGCTTCCATTATTCTCTACTTCTTTTGTTTCTTATTTTGCATTGTAGGACATACATTTCTCATTCCTTCAAAGCCACAAGTACATCATTCAAATTTCCATGGTGGGTGCAATGCTGGGAGAGTGACATTAAAACCAGTTTCATGTGGGAAACTATCAAAATTGGCTTTGCTTACTTCCATTGCTTTACAGATCACTTGCTGCAAATACTATGACTTTTTTTTTTTTTAGTAAATCAAGAAAAACTAAGCAAAGGTGCCTCTTTTAATTCTCTAAACTTAGCTTTTGTATCTTTTTGAAATTGCCAATTACATTTAAGAAAATTCTACACCAACATTTTTTCTAAAATGAAATATTAAATAAAATTGTTCACTGAAAATTAGCATATCCATTAATAAATTAAAACATGTATGTATTTCCACTAAAACAGTATTTTTAATACTATAAACTACACAGTGGTGTAGATGTTAATTCAGAGCAGGCTTTGAGAAATGCAACTGTTTATTTCACACTGAGTTGCACCAGGGATATCCTTTAAAGGGTGTGTGCTGATTATTACTGCACAGGTTTATGATTCAATTTGTGACCTCCATGTCAGAATTAAAGCTGTGGACTGAGATAGCTCAATTAACCTCATCTGCAAATAATTTACAACACAGTACACCACGAGTGTGATACCAATCCCTAAATGTCTGGGTTCTTTCCTGTATCAAAGTACACATGCTATCAACTGCCATTAATGATGCTGGTATTTAAAACGGGATTAAGGATTTCACACTGGGGAGAAAAAAAAGACCAAAGACACTTTTTTCTTCTAATTGCATTACATTCATTTGAAAAAGAAAATTAAGGTTATCTAAACTGAAAACAAGGGCCAGAGAGTCATCAGAAGGGGGAGTCTCTTTTTTTATCCTACTTGAGGCTACACAACTTGAGCTGTGTAGCAGAATATTCCTGTTTCCTGACACATTCATCTGACCCCTTATTCTCTTATTCCACCACTAAAGCTTCTCTGGGGGAAGAAGATGGGAGCTACCATGGTTATGAAACAAAATAGGTACAGTACATTTTTAATTAATTACATAAGGGTTTGAATTTCATTAGAAATAAAATTAGGGGCAGAGCAACAAATGTACAATGAAGAGCTAATTAAGTGATGCCACGTACCACTTGGTGTCACTGTCATTTTTCCCAGCTTGCCTAGGAAAATAAATGTGGTTTTCAATTTTGGCAAACATAAACACGAAATTTTAATCAACTGATGCCTCATAAGTCACTTGGTAATTGTGGTTTTGCTTGACTATTAATTCTAGTTTTATTTTTTTTTCTTTGCCTGCTCCTGGCAGTGGTTCTCAGCACTGTCCTGGCTTCCATGTGCCTGCCTTCACAAAATTTCCTGGAGTGAAAAGGAACATTGTGCCTTTAAGCCCAACTCCTTGTGGGTGTTAGCAGGCAAATAATCCACAGACAGACACATGATTTATAAAATTGCACACTCAGCCTGGCAACTTTTCCTCCTCCCAAACGCAGAAGATGCGACAAAGTGAGAAGCTTTGGTGAAGACAAAAATAAAAAAAAGAAAATTAAAAAAAGAAAACTACAAGGGGAAGAGAGCCCCAGCCCTCTCTGGTTGCGTGGGCTGCTCTGCTCTGGTTGCGTGATGAGAACAGAAAGGAAAAGCACGACAGAAAATCCCTGAATACCCAGCCTTTAAATATGCAGGAGCCTCAGGCACGCAGCAGCACGTAGGTAAATGCACCATCCAAACTGGAGGTGTGCAGGCAGCAGACAGCAAACCCACCACAGCCAACTTGCAGCTCCTTTGCTGCAAGCAAAAATTCCACTAAATTAAGGGTGAAGGACAGCTAAGCAGAGTTGGTGTATGACTTGTGGTCATAACAAAGCTGTCACTCCTCATATTTATCTAAGGAATAGTTGACTTGCAAAGACCATCAGGTATATGCTCCTCTCCTCTGTTTGCACCTACCACCCTTGTGACAGCATTTGAGAGGCAGAAAAGAGAAAATAATCATTTTCTCATCTATATTAAACTTATGTTTTTCAAAGTCCTACAAAAAACTCATTTAATGTACACACTGCACCTACTAAATTGCTGTTACATCCAGGTAACGAAACTTGTAAAGAAATAAATTCCTCACTTAAGTATAAAACCCAAGGATGTTGTCAGGAGATGCACCCTGCAAAATGCATGGAATAAGAAGCAGTATTTATCAAACTCACACAACCATTCAGAGTTCAGCATATTGGGCTGAAAAGCAGTTTCAAATGTAGGAAAACCAGCACTCTCCTGCACCATTCCAACAGCAATCTCCCTGCACAGCCTCTTGGAGCACCTGATAAGAAATACAACAAATTCAGCCTGGCTCCCTTCTGCAGGACCAGAAATATACTCGTACATGCAGGTAATTTGCTAAGCAATGAGTACCAAAAGATGACTTTTCTCCTGCTGAATTTCTCAAGGGAGCAGGTTAAAAACATGACTGAGAACTCTCCAGGCTCCAAAACAGTGTCCCAGATTCCCTTCTCTTCTCCCCATGCCCTGCTGAAATCTCAGGTCAAATCCCACTCGTCCTCCCAGACCCTGCCTTGTCCACGCCAGATACTTAACTTTTTAAGAAGGAAGGAGTTTTTAACATTACATTGTGATGGAGAAAACTGCAAGTGTAAATACAAGAGGTATTAAACAATAGAGGGAAGCAAATATCATCAGCAAACAGCTGATCAAGATTGTACAAAGTGAAAAAGAAATACCAGCATAAAACATAAACAAGGTTTTGCTTTATCACAATGATAGAAAAATTCAATTCATGATTTTCACAGTGGTTTGGCTGCCATTAACTAAAAATTACTTGTAAAGAGATTTCCCACCAGATAAGGAAATAATCCTAGCTATGTTTCACAGCTACTACAGAGCAAATTCCCCTCAGCTCCTTAGCTAGCAGTAAAGCTAAATGAGCTGCAAAGAGCTCAGCTTCTAATTGTTAGTGAAGTGAATAAACCAGAGTCAAAAATACAGTCTCAGTCACAATATTTCATTTTATGGTGTTATAAAAGCCAGGTATACTAATCACCCCAGCAATTAGATGAAATCACACTTAAGTGAATAGTTAAATATAATGAAATTCACTCCTCCACCTGCCTCCCCAAACGAGGGAAAGAAAGCATGAACCTACTTCAGTGAGTTAACTGTGAAAAATAAATACCTATTTAAACATTTTACCTATTAAAAATATAAAACCCACAAACGAACAAAATCTTAATGATAATTACAGAGCCTATGGATTACAGGCAACCAAAGCAATACAAGGTATTTCCTTCCACAGCATCACAGAATAACGTTTATTTTCCTTTAACATTTGCACACAAAGCAGCAGAAGAAAGGCACCGGGGGACAAACTCCAACCTCTACTAAAACAAATTATCCTGATGTGCTGCTCCCAATCAGGACTAACACATCAAGAGAATACTCAGACTAGTGCTTAACGTAGCTCTGACCTTGGCAACCTCTCTTAGAGGGGTAAAAATTAGGGTTAGAACAGGAATTTTGCAAGAAAAGCCGCAACTTTGTTCACATTGTCCTAAATCCTGCTGAGGCTTTCATCCCAGCTTGGCGTTGCTACACATAATTTTTGTGAGATTGCTGCTGTTTGGGGGTTTTCTAACACAAGATTTTATTTTAGTATTAATCATCCCTCTATTTGCATACAAAGGCTTTAAAAATGGGTAGCAATATGAGTAGCCATTCCACCTTCCCAGAGCCAGGATAAATCCAGGAGATTACTAAAAAAGATATTATTTGAAACACAAATAGCATTATTTCATTGTGGGCTGATAGATAAATGCAGATATAATAAAGTGGAGTCACTTTAATTAACATTAGAAACAGAGAAGAAAACACTTCTTTTAATTCCCTGCAAGTTTATTCCACTTATCAGCTTACATCCACAACAAAACTAAATCACACTTGTCAGTATTTTCTATTAAGTTTCTCACAAGTAGTTAATGAAACAGTTACTATTTCTGTTTTCTCAACTCTATATATATTAAAAAAAAATTAGTTTAAATTCTTAGATTTCTTCTTCTGTAAGTGCTTAATTCTTTTTAGAACAGGAGCAAACTATTGTTCCTGACCCTTCTATGCCTTATAATAGCATTAATCATGCTAAATTCTTTTGGTGCTCATGTGGATATAATGTAATTATAACAAATTCCTGAAGATAATTTCTTATTCCCCCTTGGTCCTTGGGACAAATCTAAAATACACTGAATTTGTATAAAGGAAAGCTTGGCAGAAAATGATAAAAGAAAGGCTATACATTGAATAATAAACAGCAACAAGGAAGAGTAAAAATTATTAAAATGAATTGCTATATGATAAAGATAACTTTATTTCTAACGTATTTTCCTATTTTCATGTCACTATTCAAACCAAAGAATATTTGGAGAACCAGATTCTGCATCAGTACTTTATAATTTTAAGAGTCCTCCTTTTCTTCTTTTTGTATAGCACAAAACCCCCCACACGAGATAGGATCTCATTTAGGATATATTCCTTGTAAAACACAGGGAAAACAATCAGGCACTGAATTTTCACAGTCTCAAATAACGAAGTCTAGCAAATGCACAAATTTAAGATACAAATAAAAGAAAAAATATGCAAAAAAAAGAGGAAATATTGATTGCTGTTATGGACGTTTAACATAGTGTATTTAGAAAGGAAACCTGTAGTAAGACTTCAATATGAAAAGTGTACCAGTGAGATTTAAAATTTAAAAACCCTATTTCTGCAGCATTTCTCAATAAAAATAAATACTAGATACCAGAATTTTTATAATATATCCTAACTCTATATTTTAAAATATAGTCCTAAACCAGTGTATTCTTTGAAATAAGTATCAACTATGAGAAAATTATAAAGTAATTGTGGTAGTTAATCCATAAAGTAAAAAAACTTAAAGAATTTTTACAGCTCAAAAAAAAATTAATTACAACTTGCAGCATCAATTGTCCAGGAAAAGTAGACTGTAGAATTTAAAATGAAACAAAAAATGCTGCTCCTCAGTGCAGCTTTTAATATGATTCTTTTCCTCTTAGATATCAAATAAGGTTCTACTGGAGACCATCAGGAATAGATGGAATTTTAGGACCAGTGTAAGAGTGATTTCAGAGCAGTGAAACAGACAAATAAAATAATTCTTTGAGTACACTACACACAGTGCAGGTCCAACATTGTCCAGTTAGCAAACTAACACAAATAATTTAATTTTTTGTGTTGAACAATGTCCATGAAAATGAAACATCATTAAGTTCCTAGGCAGCATCTTTTCAGGACGTTTTAAAATCCTGCCCCTGCTCCCTTCATTTTGCACCCTTTCATATTGTCCCACATTATCTCATATCCCACAAAGAGGAAGCCAATATTTAAAAATTTGACTGCCTGATGCAATGCAAGTATTTAAGTTTTCATGAAAAGCAAAATCCTCTGTTGGAGAAAAAGCTGATTATTGCTTAGACATAGGATTTTAAAAAAAAAAAGGGGGGGTGTTTAAAAAACAGGGTTTAAGGCTATAAACTTCCCAGTAGCCAGAAGTATGATTTCCTCTGTTTACATGACTGGAAGCAGAGAGAGTGCCCCTTCCTGCTCACACCCCGTGGATGTTGCTGCAGCAGAGTAAATAATTATAAACACTTCCCTTTGTACAGTCTGACTTTGTTGATAACAGCAAGTCCAGCAAGCCCCTCGCTCAGAAATCAAATAGCGCGTGGCCCTCGAGTATTTATTTTTCCAAGGTGCAATTGGAAAAACTGTGGATGCGGGAGCAGCCTCTGATGTGTCAGTGCCACTTCATTTGCACCTTTGGGCACCACTAAAAGAGATGCTGCTCTCCAAGGTTTCCATGATATTGCATGCAGTGCAGGGCAGGCTGAGGCCAAGTGACAGAACCCACCCCACGTGTTCTCCCAGACTAAAAACAAACTGAATCCAGGCATCTCCAAGGAAAAACCAGATATATACAAGTACAAGGAAAGAGGGGTGTGCTTAAGGCAAATCCCACCCACTCCCCCAAAAATAAACCAAAATAAAAATCAGATTGCCTGTGTACCGAGCAGTGAATCTGTGAACTGCTTTCCACAAGTCAGAGGTTTGCCCTTTGTAACAAAAACATCTTTGTAAAGAAAAAGTAAGTGACAGAAAGAGCCACTCAATAAATCCTTGCTTCCTTCCCAGCTCTCCACAGATCAGGCATGGGAGTTCCCTCCACTGACCCCTTTATTTATGAGAAGCTGAAGAACAAAATCGAGGAATGAAGCCTGGAGCTTCCCTTCTCTCCCTGATCTCTCCAGCCCCATTCCCCCTTCGGACACGTTTCCACTTATTACAAAAGGAAAGACACACAAACCTCAGCAATGCATTCCCAACTCCTCATTCTACAATTAGGGGCTTTTATTGCTGCCTGGGTGCACACTTCTCTGCCACATTGTTCAGCTCCTGGCTGTGGCTGTGGAGGCAGAGGAAGGTAACTCTGAGTTCCCAGACCTCCTTAAACTGCTCAGAGCAGCATGGCTAATCTGACCACGCAACATTCAGAACAAGTGCTTGTACAGGGAACCTTCCCCTTTGTTTAAAAAAAGCCAAACAAACCAGAAAACCCTTCCCCCTCCCAGCCACCTCATCTGTGCATTAAAAGCAATTTTTTTTTTCCATACTGTGGCTTTTTCCTCCCCTCCACCCCCATCTCCATATGCCTCCCCAACAGCCTCTTTTGGGGGGCCTGAACCAGTTGGTATTTTTGCACATACAAATAACACCCCTAGATTGTCATCTTACTGCTTATAACAGGACTTTTCACATGAGGAAGGTGCCTGAGGTGCCCTTCACAAGGAGATTAAAAAAGGAAAATTAAAAAATAAAAAAGCATTCTTTGGCTTTTAGATGCTTGTGGTTGAATCCATGGCCGTGACTGCCCTTGGTGTGGTGTTTTCTGCTTCTCCCAGCAAGACCTCTCTCCTCTGCAGCAGATTTTGCTGCCATTCCTAAAGTGGCTTCCAAAACACCAAAAGCAGCAGCATGAGAGAAACTCAGCTGCCACTGAGGGCAGCCCAGACCACGTGCTGCATTTGCCTTTCCCTTTACACTGAATGTCACGTTCTGTGCCACATTCTGGCTGCCTCAGAAAGGGAATATTTTAATATCACACCAAAAGTGAACAGTTCACATAATTGTCACTATTTTTTCCTTTCCACTGTCTGAGCAATATTTTAAAAAATAAATAAATATAAAGGAGGAGGAGAGCATTGGCTCCTTACAAGGAATGAAGAGGAAGCATCATTTCATTTCTGTCGGGGGGTTTTGCTTAACACCCGTTTGTTCACACGATCCTGCTTGCAAAAAAATATTTGTTTGATATAAAGGACATTGAATAATTTATGCAATATTTAATAATGCAATAAACTAGGGAGAGTTCAGCAAGGCAGGCATGGCACTCTACATTATTTGCCTTGCCTGCCTTGCTTTTCCAAATAAACCCCCACCCTTAAACCCCATTAGCACATGCAATATAAGAAAAAAAAATAGAAATACTGCCTAATTTGGAAATTAAACAAAGCATCTGCTATTAGTTCAGAGACTACAGCATCAATTTTCCATGTCATGTATTTTTGATTTAAAAAAAAAAAAAAAAAATGGGCTACAAGAACAAGATCAAAATGAATGGAGCAGGATTTATATCAGCCTCCAGATCATTCCAAGTGGGTCCAGAAGCCATAGGAACAAAGTCACAGCAGAGCATTAGTGTAGTAATAAATGACTGATGGTTCTCCAGCCTGCTGCATGGGGTATCCTGAAAGCAAATACATTTCAGAATACCAATAATTGCATCAAGCCAAGTCCAAAGCTTTCACAGCATATTAAGGGGCTCCTGACTTTTCATTCTTTAAACAGCCATAATATACATGAGCAATAGATCAACTTCCAGAGCAATTTACTTTGTTTTGTGGCTTTTTTAAAAGCGTTTAATGTACCTTTTACTTTTTCCTCAAATCCAAGTTGTTTTCCTGTTTTGACATCTCCAATCCAGCTTTCAAGAGATGTTATTTTTCTGAGTACGAACAGCAGGAAGAACTCCATCTATAGAAAAAATGTTTAGAATATTATGTAACATTATAAAGAACATCTCAGTTTCTCCCTTCTATTTTCACATTTCTTAAACATTTTGGTGAGCCATACACCAAGGCCTGATTTTTAAACAGTAGAGAGTTATTAGAGCTTAAAATCTTTGGATGTTAAAAGGTAAATTATATAAATCTAGGTTTTGAATACTTTTGTGACCTCCAAATTATGACTCAACGCTTAGTTTGTTGAATTAACTCCACTGATTATAGGTTTTCTTTTGGGATTATCCATTTTGCTGTCCAAGAATAAAATGTGGTTTACTAAAACTAATGTGACCTTGCAGTTCTCCTAAATTTATTATTAAGAGTTTGGGGGTTTTTCCCTTAAAAAGACCCAACTGTTTACATAATAAACGGGCTAGAGTCTTTAAATTGTATTATTTTGTACTGAATAAAAAGCAAAATATTACTTATTTCCTACCAAAAACCATGTCACCGTCTTTATATTCCATCTTTCTTTTTATAAACACTGACTTTAAAGATAAAAATATATATATATTGGAAGTTTGCAGCTTTACATCCAGCACCAGCCTCAGGATCTAAAGGAGACAGTTTTTACTTGGACTGCACTCATGTGAAAAAGTAAAAATTAAAATCAATCCTTATGATCTCTCACCTGAGCTAAGGCAAGTTGTTCTATCTGTCACTGTTCTTACTTGCCATGAGAATTCCTCATGCAAGTTATGTTTCATTGCAAACCATAAAACGCATTGAATGCCCAGATAGTGCTTCAAACCAGAATTTTCTCATGGATAAATTTGTTTCCAAATTCGATTTTCCCTGACAGATTTTTTGTTTTAATCAGTTTGGAAAGAGTTCATTGCTTCAGTGACTTGAGTGTCCTCTCATGCCATGGGACAGTGATCTCAAGGAACTTAAAAATCTCCCTTCTGTTGAAGCAGAAGCCTTTATCAGTCTCCACCTGAGCTCTTACAGAATTTTTGTGGACTCTCTGAGTAAAGTAACAAGCTCACAACACTCATAACAAGAGACCAATAATAACAATTAATAATAAGATCCAGACTCCACCAAGGAGAGATCACCAAAGATTAATCATTGCGGTAATTAATCCATTAGTGTTGTAGAAAGCACCAAAACAAAGGCAATGCCTTTTCATTATTGTATTTAAATATTTTATGCAGTTCATGTTCATCAACGTAGTCATAAAGTGTAAGGGAGATGAAAGAGCACATCAAGTTCAATTCCTGCAAAATAAATAAGGATGTGCAGCTGTTTAATGATTGTGTTTGTATCTAGAAACACTTTATCATCACAATGCACTCCGCTATTTAGAGAGGAGATAAATCCCACTGGTTTTCAACTGAGAAAAGCCCAGTCATTAGGCTAGATTTCATGTTTGTCTATCTAGTTCCACATTTGCCATTCTGCAAACCATCCATTTAAAACCACACAAGGCAGGCAGAGTGAAAAATAAAGGTCAGGAGGGCAGAGAAGTGTTTTTTCCAGGTCTGAAAGCAAGACCATTTTGCAGGAAGACAAACACGTATTTTTCCTTTTTTCCACCCCAGAATCCAAGGCTGAAAAGCGAGCTAAAACCTGCAGATGGCCTCTTCCATTTCCAGCAAGAGGCAGGGGAGGAGGGAGATGCAGAGTGGGCAGCTGCTGAGGCAGAGTTAATCCGAGAGGACAGTTCCTGCTTATTATAGAGGCACTGCTGATAATAAAACCTGAGTCAAACCACCGACCGCAGCCCAGCGGAGACTCCCCGCTTCTTTAATTTTTAAACTTATGGAAGCTCTTGACACTGAGGTGGATCAAATATCCCTAGTTAGCGTGCAAATACTTACTTAAGCAGCCAAGCAGACCCCGATCTGTGCAAAAATTTCAGGTGAGGGCCGTGAAACAGCCCCTAATTATGATGTTCCATTACCCCTTTTTTCCAAGCGCCACAATTGGCCCTAAGTGGTCACGGCCGATTTATTTCAATTAGTTTTTCACGGGCTCGGAGTTATGACAAATTCATGTTTTGGCTGCAGGAAATTGGTGGCAATCACGAAACCACCAAAACATCAAAACATCAGGGAGATGGCTCGAATCCCCGGGCTGGCAGCAGGGAGGAGAGCCTGACAGAAGGTGGGGAGAGCATCACTGCAGCTTCTCCTGGGTGTTTCCTGCCCTTCTAAAGGCTGGGAAAAATTTTAAAAGTGTCTCCTCTAGATGGCACTGGGAAAAGAAGGTTGTGTTCCAGTGCTCCAGCAAAGAACAGCTCTTTGGATGCAGAATATTTTATGTTTTGTTGTCTTTTTGTCCCTGTCTATACAATGGCTGGACGTAAAAAGCAGCTGTAGAAACTATGCATGGTTTATATGGGTTATATTGAAAATAATTATATTAGAAATTGCATCTGAAAAACCAGGAGTTGGAAACACAACCAGCAAATTCCATTTATGTCAGTAAAAGAAAAAAAAACCACTTTCAGTCTACCCATGGATTCAAGTGCAATGTCAAAATCAGATGTAAGCAAATTTCTTTCAGAAATCAAAGGAGCTGAATTTGACTCCTTGTCTTTTTAAATAACACCTTTGTTGTAAAAAAAAGGCATCAGATTCACACTCTTTAATGTAAGCATTAATTTTAACAGCCTGAAATGTTTGCATGGAGTCATTAATTTCAACAGCCTGTCAGGTAAATCCTAGTGATTGAAATTCACCTATCTTTTACAGATCAAAATATCTCACTTCTTTCCCAAAGTTGACTTAAATCCATAACTCTTCTGGTTAGTAATTCTTTTCTTTCTTAATTTTCCCTTTCTATACCATAGAGGGAAAAAAAGACCTGACAGCACTAAAGAAAAATGTTGTGATATTAAATGGTAGTAATCTATGAAGTCTATTATGATGCAGTCTCATGGCATGATTATATTGATTTTCTGTGGGATATGCAAGTGCCTGCACCATAAATATTGCCATAAACTGAGCTACAGGAGGATAATTTTCATAGTAGTACAAGGAAATTAAAGCTATGTGGAAACTCTGCTATATCCAGGAAAACTACAGGTAAAAACATGGTTTGGCTTTTAAATATTGGGGGCAACAGGGTACCCACATACCTCAAATTACTTCAACAGCTCACTGTTCTAGTTTACCTTCCAGAAGAATATTTGTTTCCTCAAAATATTGGATTTGTGTCTGGTAGAAGATATCTTCAGGGAAAAAAAACAAACAGTTTTCCATTTTAAAAACACGTGCTCTTCATACAAATGAAGCAGTTGTCAGGAATGTGACTATTCTGAAGGATTTTTTCACTGAAAGAATAAAAATATCTTTATTTCTTTATGTTTTTTAATCCTTCATTGAGAGATATATGTGTATATAGGAAGAGTATGAAAACAAATGTTTTATTTCCAGATTAGAAAGCATGAAAATCAGTGTTCCACTACAAAAAAATACATGTTTCAGAAATTAGTCATGTTCTTCATGTTAGTCTTGGTCCTTACAGAAAAGCAGTTCTCATCCCTCTACAAGTCTATTTGTAGTAACATTGGAATAAAAGGACTAAATTTGTGGAGAAAAAATTATACCTATAGTGTCAAAATATTTCTTTTAAGTAAAAAATAATCCCTGAAATAAAGTGACCACATGTCTTTGATTTTCAATAAACATATCCTTAATTTTACCAGGTTTAGTCAATATTTTTTTAATCATTCTTCAACTTCAACTGAAACAATATTAGTAATAAATTATCAGCCATAAACTTGATCTGAAGTTACTAAAACTGCCAGCACCCCAGAACTGTGGCAGAAGTGGTAACTTTAAAATCAATCTCAATTTTATTCCAGCAAGATTTGCCAATTGAAAGACAGACAGTCTGAAGCAGTTTTAGAGAAAATAATTAGTTATTTTTTCATTTCCAGTCAGATTCTTAATCCATCAGCTCCATGAGAAAGAAATATGGATTTTCACAATGGTCATGTGTGACATTTCAGTTTGAGAGTTGTTGAAATATTACTTAAAAATATATTTTCTTCTGAGGAGGAATATTACCCAAGAGTTTTAAGAAACTGAAAGGAAAATGCTTGAGCCTAGGACATTAAATAATTTCATTTTCTAAGGATCTAAAGGAGTTGTATGGCTCCACAGCAACACAAGAGGGAGGTTCCTCATACCAAAAGTCCAGATTCACACTTCAGAGTTCCTCTTTATTTATAAAGCAGTGTAATTGCTTTGTGATTTTTTTGTTCTACCTTTAACTGCAAATTAAACTTTTGGCCAAAAGGTACTTCTAGTAAGTATTTCCTGTAACTTAACCCTTCAAGAAGATGCAGGCACTCAGGAAGAAATACATCATGCTGCCCAAATTTGAAGAGCATAAAAAATACATTGTTTAGATGTCAAAGAAATTTTTTAAAAAAGTACTTGGTTGATGATGATACATTTACAACATTTGAATCACTACCATGCTAAAGAATGTTAAAATATAACAGGGTAGAGTTTCTAAGAGCTGGAAAACATTTCAAGATCTTCTGGCATGCAGGCACATGAAATAACTGCCTTGTGAGGGCATACCTCAGCATTTTCACATATTGAAAGTTGACAAAATAACATTTTCTGTTATATAGGAACTGTTTTTGTGGGTGAGAAAAAAAAAAAAATTGAAAACTTTCATCACACAGCCTTCAAATCAAGTGCTGATTTATAGGCAGTAAGTAAACTTTTGAGCACATGTGACATATGAATCAGGCGATTAGCTGAAAGTAGATGTCCTTTCAATAAAATAAAATAAAATAAAATAAAATAAAATAAAATAAATTTAAAAACCACAAAACATCTAGTTGAGTTCCAGTTTCCAGATAGCTAAAATGAGAAATTTCATTTGGAAGGGATCTTCCAGGTGAACCGGGGTAGAAGTTATCTGGTTTCTTGTCACAGACAAGTGATGTTCAGGAATGGCTTTAGACAGAGTGCACTGTGTTACTGCTGCAGCAGCCCTTTTGTCAGGATCTGTATTTTGACAGAGGATTCCCATTACAGTCACTGCCCTGATTAATGTGAGGGTACAGTTCAATCAACTTCAGATCCATCAGCAATAACTGGAAAACCCTGAGTATATGTAACCTGCATGTGCTCCCTATTAAGCAGAAGCCAAAGACATGGAAACAGTATTTAACCTTTAAGCAGAAGCACAAAACATCAGCTTTGAACACCAAAACTTGAGGACAAGAGCAATTTAAAAAAAAAAATTGTTTGGTTATTCAGGGTTTTTTGGGAAGTGGCTCTTTTAGATACACCAAACTATTGTGTGGACACATCTTCATGTTATTTTGTGTTCCATTGGCTGTGGAAGTTGCTTCTAAAGAAATTAAAGATGCTTTGGTTTTTAGGAGTGCTGCATGCATGCAAATTGCTGCTCTGGCTCAGGGATATAAAACAGCCTGCAGCAAAGAAATGTCCAGCCCAGTCCCTGAGAAATCCCCTGAGAAAATGGGTACTCACAATGTTTTTCTATTGTTCCTGGGTTTTTCTCTGTTCTGGCCTGCTCTCTTCAAACTTTGAGTAGTTTCACTACGAGATATACAAAGCATTCATCTCTCTCAGGTTTTCATTTTTTTGTTGTTGTTATTTGAGTCTTCAGCTTTCAGAATTCACTTTCAGAATTTCCAAGCAAGCCTTCTCTAGTCTTTTCTCCAGTGTTACTGTTCTTTTACAGTCTCTTCCCCAGCTCAGCTCTTACCTAAAGCGGGGAACAGCATAAGCCCACAGAGAATGGAGTTTTCTGCTTTTATGGGCTGTTGGTCTTCAATGAAAATTTCTAATATGATCTGTTAAAGTTTCTGCTGGGGAACTTCAGAGTCTGCCAGAACCTGACCTACCTCCATGTTTGAAAAGCTTTTGCAGCACACATTCCTTCCTCAATCTTTGCAATAAAAAAATCTGCTCCCTTTATGGCTTTTTTTCTTTTTTTTTATTCTGTTTGCACAGTCATTAATGACCCTTCCTAGACACTTGATCCATTTTCCATATGACCCATTTGCTCATCTGTTTCTCCAACTGCAAAACCAGAGGTCAGGAATATAATATGCTTGAACAGGAAGTCTCTAACTTTCCAGTCCCAAACATTAGCAAAGTTACACCCAGGATTTTTAATTCAATGCAGCCTTACCAAAACAAAAAAGTGAAATAATTTAAGGCAGTCTTTGGAAAATAAAAAAATTGGAAACAAATAGAGCAATGCCATAAGTTTAATTAAAATACTTGGTTTCTTCAGGCTGAGTTCTAAACTGAAACCACAGCTTTAATCAACCCTTAATTATATAACTTAATGCACGCCAGAAGTTAAATTCAGCCATCCAATTAAGAGGAAGTATAAGTAAACATGGATTCATTTCTAAGAAGAAAAACATCACTCAATTCAATTGCCTCCCAGACCTCATGAAAATGAAAATATTTTGCCAGAGTTGTTTTGCTTTCTGGTAAGAGAACTAAGCTTTGATTTTCAACATTGTTACCTGTAACTATCATGCTAGGTCTATTGGGAGGAGAGAAAATTCATAAAAGGTCAGATAAACAACTCAAGAAGATCCTCTGCATGAAATGAAGAGGATAAACCTGTAGGGTATCAATTCAGCACAAAATACTGAAGTATTGGTGTGGAAGAGGTTTTGAATGGTTTTGTTAAATCCAAAGAACACCCTGAAAAGGCATGTCCTGTCACTGAGTAGATCAGCAAACTTCTTGGTGGATTTCATATGTTGATTGCAAGAGGGAAGAAGGTCCAGAAATAGTGAAATCTGTGGTTTTCCTGGACATCCTTTTCAAGAAGAAAAGATAAACATGAATTTTCAGGCAAGTGCAAGATATCCAAGGTATTCCAAATACAAACTCGATAATCATTAAAAATCAGACTGAGGTCTCAGAAAGTATTTCCAGAAGTTCTCAGTTCACTTTTATTACAGAGTGAGACATCAGTGTAAATAGTTATTCCCAGGAGCCCTTCAACACTTACACTATCACTGAAAACTCTCTTTACTCTACAGGGCCTGAATAAAGAATTGAAAATTATACATTCTGCTTTCCAGAGAGTGGGAGCAGGGAAGGGAGAGAAAGATCAGCACCCTGATGAGGGACTGAGGGAGCTGGGTTGCTCCCTGGATCTTTTCCCAGGTAAAAAACAACAGGATGAAAGGAAATGTCCTCATGTTGTGACAGGGGAGGTTTAGATTGTATATTAGGGAGAAAAAAAGTCATTTCATGAAAAAGGTGGTCAAGCCCTAGAACAGGCTGTCCAGGGAAGTGATTGAGTCAAAACTTCTTTCCCTTTGGGGAATCTCTATGAAGAACATAAATAAAAAGGGTGAAATTTTGTCTGGAGATGATATCTTTTCCATCTCAGATAGTTTTTTGAAAGGTCTAGAATACCATTTCAACCCACATAAATCTGTGAGAACAAGAGAAAAAGTGGTTTATCATTACCTGAACGTTTCTCTGGGTATCTCAGTTTGGTAGAGAAAGATATCTTTTTAATTTCCCCACCACTCCCATTCTAAGGAAATCACCTGAGTATTTTTCTTAGGCAAGCATATATCCAAAAATTTGGAATTCAATCAACACAGGGCATCTTACAGTAACTCATCCATAGCAGACTCTTATTTAATTACCACAAGAAAAAGCAATACAGTTGTAAATTTGAGGTAAGAAACTACCTTACAGCAGCAACTTATTAATTTTGTAACCATGAATTCCCATCGTAGCTTGTTACAGAGTTGGACGTGTGGGGCAGAATCTGTCACTGTGGTGTCTTAATTGGGATTATGACATTATTGGAGCTAGAAGGGAGCTCACAAGGTCTAAGTCCAGCCACTGTGTCCTGAAACCCTCCAGGGTTGGAGACTGCTCTGAGAAACTGCCCCACTGCCTCAGTGTGCAAAGAGGAAAAAGCTTCTCCTTATATCCAGCTCAAGAAGGTTCATTTCAATTTCTGTCTGTTGTATCTCATCCTTCCAGCATGTACCAATATGAAGAGCCTGGTTTCAAACCACTGTAACTGTATTTTCCATATATCCTTACATGCACAGGATTTAGATCAATTCCTGCTTTCTAAATAAGGATTAATATCACCCATAAACAATGCATGCACATAACCAAATAATATAATCTTCCCAAAATCCTCAGGGCTTTAAAAACCCCCTTAGAATAATTTTACCCTTAGAACAATGTTTGAACCCAGGTGTTTTTTTGAAGGGCCAGTGAAATGCCCACACTCCCAAGGTATGAAGGCAGCATACACAAAGTATAATTGTGAAATATTTACAAAGCTTATAGGTACACAGGCTAGGGAGAAGGAATGATTACTGCTAAAAGACATTATTAAACAATAGAAAATCAAGGTTAAAACAGCAAAAAATCCCTTTTTAACTTACAATATAACTTTCTGAGTCTGTTCCAGCACGAGACTGGCAGCTCTTTATTTGCTGCCTCCATCTCTAGCTGACACTTGCTCAAAACTCTCAAACAATATTCTCCTCTAGCTGGGAGAATTATTTGGTTTATTGCTTCCATTATCACACAGTCAGGCCATGAGATTTCAGGCTGTTGGTTTCTGCCAGGGCACTGCACGGAGCATACAAGAAAACACAGAGACTTCAGATGTTCTCCAAGTCACAGAAAAGCTGGAAAGCTCTAGGCAATATTGAGACCACCAAAAAAATTAATCCTGCTGGTCAGGAGCAGTCAAAAAAAAAAAAAAATTCCTCCCTCTCCTCACAGGACCAATAATTTGGAGCATATGCAGACTGTCCCTTGGGACCCTGGATGTTCTTTGTTTTCAGAAACATCCCTGAAGTTCCAACAGGAATAAATATTTGGGGAGAAGCCTATGCTGCAAAGATGAACCAGAAATCATCACAAAACTGGAGAAGAAGAGGCTGGGGAAATCCATATAATTCTGTCTGGTAACAATCTGTACCCACTTTCGGTAATAAGAAAAATTAAAGCTGTGCAAGACAAGTTATTCTACAAATCATGAGCTCATGTTAATGGCTAAACCTGACCACACAGCCACCAGCAAGACAGCTGTGGAAACTCCTGAAACACATGCTCTTGTTTAGCTGCAAATTAAGAGCATCAATGCAGGAATTCCTAGATGAAGTTTCATCACCTAAATCACATCAGGAAATCGAATTGGACCCCAGCATTGCCTTTATGCCCTACGAAAATCCAGCTATGTTCAGCTATTACTGATCAATAGCATTAATTCTGTAGCTGTGACTGCAACACTTGTCTTTGCTGAGAGATGCAGCACAGCCTGAGACCAATAATCCCATGATACAGTACACGAGCCTTCCAATAAAACACAAGGTAAACCTGTCTGTAAATGAAGAAAATATATTGTCATTTAGGAAACTAAGTGCCCTAAAATAATTGTGTGGTGCGAGCCCGGGCTCACCAGTGAGTATTCAGAGGTGATTCTCTCTCTGATCAAATTACAGAGCTTTTCAATAATGGTTTTATGACTTCCATTACATTAAATGCCACGGTGCCTTTATCAACAAGAAAAACGGTACCTGCGGTGCCAAGTGCAAAATTTATCAGCCAGCACCCCTGAATGAGGAGTGCACTGCCGGGTGCTGATGCTTTTCCAAACACAGGAATAAATTAAGGTTACTGGGTTGTAAGTAGATCATGAAAAGGTTGACTTGAGGCATTATTCACCATCCTGTCTCATGTCCCCAGGGGTGCAGTATGGCACAGAGCTGCTTTCAGGGAGGGTCCTCCCAGGGTTAATCCCGTGAGGCTGAGGACAATCAGTGGGCGTGCCATCCTGCCACATATGGCAGCAGCCTTCTTGAGCAGCCTGGGACAAACCTTGGGGCACATGTTTGAGGACAGACATGGCCTGAGGAGGAACAGACACCCCATCAGGCAATACAACAGATTAAACCACCACCCATAAGTTCATCAAAAGCCTGGAGCTAAATAAAAGGCTCATACGCCGAGCTCTGGATCAAACCTACTTTAAAATAAGATATAAATATGCCTCAATCTTTTAACCAAATTGCTGCATCCAGTTAAGCATGTGTAGAACAGGAGCAATGATAATGATCTCCTTGTAAGATAAGCAATGACTACAGAGTATTTTAAAAACCCTTTGATGTTGCTCTACTACAACAAGATGATATCATTCCTATTGTCAGCCTGGGACACTCGAGGCTCTCTAAAAATTATATACAGCTCTGACAAATGAAGGAAGCAGACTGAAATCAGCCAAAGGACAAAAGCTGAGATGTGAAAGCACTCACAAGCAAGGAGCTGAATAAACTCGATTTTTGGCTGAAAAGACTGTTTGAGCCTAGAAGTGAGAATTGTCAGCATTGCCCCTATTGGCAAAATTATCTTGGGATTTCATCTCAGAGCACATTGACAAATTTCCTCAGGATGGCAGGAAAGAATTTAAGTAGTTGATTTTGGAAGCATAACCTCTAGCATCAAGCTTTTCAAGCAGAATTTGATGGTGTGAATAGGGCATCCAAAATTGTGACAACTTTAACTATGATGGATAGATTCTTGGCTAGAATTCCAAAAAAGCCCTTAAGGAGGCAGGGACTACAGTTTCGGCATCTTACATTTAAGGGATCTAAACTTCTTCGGGTAAAGATAATTTAAATTTTAAGCTGTCCTGAAATAGTCCCAAGTAGACAGATGTAAATAATCTATTCTTCCAGTGATGAGATAACCTGAACAGCAACAAGTTTATTCAGAATTAAATATTTTGCTTCATCTGAAACAATGTTTTTTTGATGTTTAAGCCTTCAATTTCAGCCCATTTTGAAAAGCGAACAACAGTTCAAACACAAAAAAAGCAAACCTTTTTTTGCAAAGATAACAGTTTTTTTAAAAATATATTTCTTGAATTAGGTAGAAAACAAAAGGGTCTGTCTATTTTTTCCTCTCATCAATAAACTATATGGTAGAAAGTCAACAGACCAGGTCCTTGGGAGTGTCTGTGACTGCATCAAAGCTGGAACATGTTGTGTTCATCTACATTTTTCCACATTAACCAGCACAGGATGGTTAAAACGTCACCCTACGTGTTCTTTCCTTGTTACAATTCCAACAGCAGGAATTTTAATGGACAGAGGAACCTCTGCTAACTTGAGACCTTGACATCTGTTTTTCCATGAAGTCAGACTAACAACAGGGAGACTTTGGCCAATATTTGCCAAAATACAATTTTTCATCTCAAACACACACTGACCACATTTCTGGTAAGACTGGGGGAAGACGCACTTGGAGAATCTTCTTCTTTAGTCTATTTTTGGTTTTTTCCATTTCATTTTACTTTTTCCTGCCTCCTTTCTCTGATGCCCTGTTCCAGAAAAGCAGCAGCTAGAAAAACACTTTTCTACATTATTTGATTCCTATTTCAACTTTGCAGAACTCAGTCCCACGTCATCATTTGGATATGGTAGTTTCACATATAATTAAGAAGAGCTTCTACTCCATGCCTGGGGGTGACACAGGGGCCAGGAAGGCACAGGGTCACTTTTGTCTGCCCTGAAAAGTTCTTTGGACTGGGCACCCTGAACCACACAACTTTGCCAGCATAACAAAAAAGACAAAATGCGAATTAATCTCACCTTTTTTCTGGGGGACAGAAAAATTTACTTTCCTCTTCCCTCCCAAGGCTTAAATCCCTCTGGTGAAGCACAACCAAGGCAGCTGTTTCCTCCCTGCCAGGGTGCAGAGCTGACTGAGTGCCTGGGGACATGATGGGATTGCCCATACAGCCAAAAAGAGGAACAACCAGATTTTGAACATAACCCAGAAAATAAATGATAACAGCATCTCCCCACATCTGTTAGGCTTTTCCAAATCCTGATATATGATCCCTTGAATCTCAGGGATATTTAATCCCAAAAGGAGTTGAAAAAAAATTACTTTTATTGTCATCTGTATTACTGTTTATCAAGTTAAAGATTCTCCCTGCAGGTACTGCTAGGACTTGATTCATGCCTTCAAAATGTCACAGAGAAGGTGCATGCACCCAGATTTGAGAGAGAAGGTGCAACACTTTCTTCTTGCACAGTTCCTCCTATCTTAGGGTCTAAAAATGCTTTAACCTATTACATCTCTGCCAAGCAATATTACCTCAGCTGTGGATGTAAATTGGAGAATAAAGCACTGAAATTACCTGTGCAGAGGTGAGTAGAGTAATTCAAGAGAAGAGTTTGGAGTTGTGGTTTCCAGGTGTCCCATGACAATCCTCCTCTTGCAAACCCAATTCATGTCTTTTACTTGGAAAACCAGAGAGCATTAGCATGTTTTCCTGGAGAAACAGAAGCCAACAAATTTTGTACGTGCATCTTAAACACTCATAAAATCAATTGCACTGGAGCACCATAAATATTGTTTATTAAGGTATAAGGGCAGGTAGAATCACAGAATATCCTACAAGAATTGAGTCTAGCTCCTGACCCTGCATGGGACAACCAAAAAGTCACACCAGGAGGTGCATAAGGGCACTGCCCAAACACTTTTTGAGCTCTGTCAGGCAGGTGCTATGCCCATTCCCTGGGAAGTCTGGTCAATGTCCTTCCACCATCTGAGGGAAGAACCTTTTCCTGATACCCAACCTAAACCTCCCCTGATACATTTAATTATTTAAAGTGACAAGAAAGGGCACAGGTGTCTTTTCATTATGGTTTGGCACTCTTTCCTCTGCCATGGCCTCCAGTTAAAAATTGTTTCCTTGCAGCTGTGACCAAAGAAGCTGGCACTCAATGAGAAACGTTAAGGATTTCAGCCTCTCCAGAGTTTTAAGAGACAGATATTGACCTCTCCAGAGATAATTGAAACTTGTCTTCCCTTTTTAAAATGAGTTATATATCCCTTTTTAGCCTTCCAATCCATCAGAAGAAGCAACCGAATTTCTCAGAGGCAGGACATGAACCATCATCAAAAAACTTGAGAGCTGATGCTAAATCACCAAGTGCCAAGTGCCTTTCTTGCTCTGATTCAATAAACCAATCCCACAGCGAAAACAAGTGCAAGGACCATCCATTTCAGCATTCCTTAGAGAGTGGAAACACAGGAAATTAGGAGTGTATCTTTCTGCCTGCCAGCTGGAGACAAAAAGTGAAGGAAAGATCTACTAATGAGGTAAAAAGAAGTTGAACATGTTCTGGCTCCAGAGTAGGTATCATCTTCAAAAAACACCACTGAAAAGCGTCTTTTTTTCATTTTCTCACTCTTGAGAATTGAGAACTGCAGTAAAAATACACACAGGGCCCTGTGCATCAGCTACCCACAGGCTGATGTAACTTAATATTGATTTGGCACCTGCATTCAAAATCTAACACAGAGTATTTAATTTTTAATATTTGGAGATCACTAGGGCAAAAATAAATGGCAGGTTTGGAAGATAATTATCTATTAAAATAAGGCACAGAAACAAAAAAGCCCCACATTCCTGGGAAATGGAGCCACCTGCATTGACCAGTTTTGTGACACCAAGATATTTGAGAAATTTTTCTGTAGGCATTTAATCAAACGAAAGTTAACTGGCATCCTACTTAATCATATTGATTAAATGGAGTCAAAGTGTATATTATAAAATATGTCTCTTTTTCATGTAGGTATCAATGTTGCATTGAGCTTTACCCAAAAGTAATTCAAGGCTCTTTTCCTTAGCTCTTGTTCTAAGGATGGCACAGGAGATTGTGTCATCCCCAAGCAGTTTAGTCTGCTAAAATGATAAGGACATGAATTAACTGCAAACAACCAATGAAATAAACCTAAACAAATGGAAAAAAAAATACAGAAAGAAAACTC
>VXBB01010368.1:233414-303854 GCA_013399915.1 Illadopsis cleaveri | reverse complement strand
TAAACCAGAATCAACGACCCTGACATTTAAAAAAAAAAAAAATAAATAAATATTAAAAAAATCCAACCATGCACAAAAAGAAGTTTTGCTTCAAAACGTAAAGAACAAAACAAACAAAATCCCAGCTCCCAAATAAACTACCCATGCAGGGTAAAAAAGAAAATCACAGATACTTTTAGCCCTATAGAAGCTCAGATCCACAACATAACTCTAATATACAAGAGAAATAACCATCACAAACACATTTTTCTGTGAATTAAAAAAATGCATTTTGCATTGACCTGTCTACCAAATATAAATATATCCTTAGTTTTATAATTTAACCCTCAATTTCAGGTTACAACAGGCAGGTAACATACAGATTCTTGAATGGAGAGGTCTGGGGTTTTCTGCTGACAGTCATTTATCCCTCGTTTATCAGCCAAAGGCCAAAAGAGCTGTGCCAGTTTTGCCCTTTACACTCCACAGAGTTCCACAGAAGAAACCTTTTCTCACACCATACTTGTGGAAATACTTATTATACACACACATAATGCTTCTATATTGACCTTTAATCCAAAGTTTTTTGTTTCCATGGAAACAGCAGCAAGCAACTCTGTGTCAAAGTCCTGATGATTTCTTCATGAGCATGAAATGGATGAGCATCTGCTGGAAACACAGATTAAAAAGGACTGACAATGGGAATGCAAATACTTTCCCTAACTTTACGTTTTGATACCCTTTCTTTCAAGAAATATCTATGGAAAAGTCCAAATGAATTTCTGGATTAAACTAAAATCCACCCAGGCACACTTTTTTGAGGAATGAGAATCTGGAGAGAAAGGGTTCGTTAAGAAGTGCTTACCCACAATTATTTTGCACAGATCTACAATGCAGAAGAGCAATAAGAATCTAAACACTCCAGTTTCCAAGTGTGGAATGTTGCTTTTTGGATACATTTGGGGTGATCCCAATCAGTGGACAGGTCTCAACCAAAAGTGTCAACCAAAAATCCTTTGATAAATACTGAAACACTTTCCCATATCAGAAGGACCTTCAACCCAACTGTTTTTCTCAGTAGGGACCAATAAACACACCTCAATACTTTGCCAGATTTCTGGTCCAAGTCAACAATTAGCAGAAGAGGAATGAAGATATTTTCCAAAAATTAAGCCTAACAACTGGAGTGAAAGATATCCATGCTGGATGTTTCACCCTTTAAACACTTCTCATGCAAACGTTGGTACTTACCACCAACACTCCCAAGTGTTAACAAGAGTTTTGTGGGGAAGGCAGCAGGAACACTTGAAATGTATAAAACTCTCCCAAAGTCCACACATTCCTTTTTAATATTTCCATACTTATACACTCTGTCACCTAATATGCAAAATTTTAGTAGCTTCAAGCATCATCCAAAGGCAACACTTTTGGAAGAGCCCACCTAACATGTTCCCTGAACGTATTAGCACACAGAACATCATGTTTCAAACAGGAAAAGGGATGTTAAAAAATTATTGATGTCAAATCCAAGTAATTAATACAGATTAAAAAAATGACAGCAGATCTGGGAAAACATTTGAAAATAATTATTTTATCATCTTACAGACTATTTCTGCTATATGCCAGCCCTTAAAATAATAATGATAATGTTACATGAGAAGTAGCTTTTAATCCAAAGCTCTGCATGTGTGAACTGCAGACTTTGAGCACTTGCACTCTTTTTTGTGGCTATGAAAGGGTGATATGTGGGCTTTGATCTTTTAATAACTCTGCTTAAGAGGGTTTAACCGTACGAATTAATCGTCGGGGCTTCTGAAAAGCATTAATTAATTCCACTCTGGAAATTATACTATTATTATATAACCACATTACATAAGCCAGGGCATCCCAACTTTGCATTCATCTGGTGACTTGTGTGGAAATCTTGAGAGCTGCTCTGCATGACAAGGAGCAGAAAGCCCTGCACAATACGCTTGGACACTTAACAAGTGGAACGTTCAAATCGCATTACGGCAAAAGTAACAATTTACGGGGACACCCTCAAAAATTCGGTGGGAATAATTAAAGGCA
This sequence comes from Illadopsis cleaveri, assembly GCA_013399915.1. Lineage (NCBI taxonomy): Eukaryota > Metazoa > Chordata > Aves > Passeriformes > Timaliidae > Illadopsis > Illadopsis cleaveri. The sequence continues at coordinate 301,805 of VXBB01010368.1, read as the reverse complement.
ACTGAAATATGACTCTTTTTCATTTTCTTTGAACCAAGTGAGTTAGCACGATATCCTTTGTGTTTTTCAGACAGTATTAATTTTCAGGACCGTGAGGGGGGAAGGCCTGCAGGGCAAACTTGAAAAAGATTAGTCTAATTCAAGTCCTGTGTACAGAAGAGAGAGTTTTATCTGTCAGTTTGAAAGAGAACTTTAAAGAGGTTGTGATATGGAGTGGAATTATCACCACTATTAATTGCACAGGCATATTAAAAAGACCCTGGAAAGTGACCTCCTCTAATGCAGAGAATGCACGGAGAAAAATATGTCTTAATCTTCTTTTCTGTGCCGAGATAAATGTCAAGTGTATCTATCACCTCAATTAACCATAGGAAAAAAGCTGTCAAAATCTAATTCTTTTTTTGACAAGGCGTTTATTCTGAAACCAGCAGAGGGAGAAACAGGCACTTGTATTAGAAAGAGATGAGTGTCAAAGGGTTCTGAAACACATGGTGAGTTTTCCATGTGCGAAATGCTGATTAGAACCATGGTAAATCAGTGCTAGTGTGTTCTGGGTTTGTTGCCTGAGCTACAGGAAAACCGGGGGCTTTGTGGCACGGTTTACTTCAGCACTGAGGTTACATCAACAAAGGAATGCTTTTCAGCTACAGCACCATGCAAAATGCAAAAGAGCCGGTGAAATGAAAGGACCTGAACTTCAGGAACATTTAAGGCTATTTTACAGAATATTGTAAAACATATTTGTTGTGATAGTTTATTTGCTCTTTGATTTTTTTTTTTTCCTTTAAATGGAAATGAAACCTTTTTGTGTCTTTTCCTGTTACATCCATGTGATCTCCTCAGGGTATTAGGATGGATTCACCTCTCATTAGCTTGAGTCACACACAGAGTTTTCTTCTGCTACCCCTGAATTTTGCAGAAGACCAATAAAAGGCATTGCAGAAAAAATGATATTTACACATCTTCATAATTGAGCTTGGAAAGCAAAATGACTGACCTACTAATAAAACTTTCATATTAACAGCAGCTTGAAAGAATTCTGCCACGTAATTGGTACAACCAAACGTTGCTTCAGTGAGAAACCATGCAGAAGAGGAAAGCTGCCTATTTAAAGCAGTGCATTTAGAAAGAGCAATTTGGGATCATGAGACTGCCTGAAAAATCATTCAGATTTCTTTATTTTCAGAATTTGATGTGTGCCCACGTATCTGTGTGTGCATTCAGGTGTTTGAGACTCCTGCCTAAAAGAAGAGAGATGGAATTGTTTTTAGAGTTACAGTAAAGCTTCTTGTACAATTAATTTTAAGGAAAGAGAGGAATGACTGTAAGAATTGAGGTGGAAATGCAGTAAAGCTCTGGGATTTTCCAGCCTCCAGTGCTAAATCACACCATATTTACCAGGAGGAGATGAGTCTCAGGGCAGTGTATGATGTCCTTTGCCATCACCCTTTTTCCAGGAACAAACAATGCCCAGAAAAGCTGGATGTGCACACTGGAAATGTACGTGACCTACGGTGTCTGTCAGAAGATAGAGGTGCACTCAAGGATTAAATCAATTGCATCTCACAAAAAGGACAGGCTTCCCTTGGGAAAGCTCTGGGATTGCTTGTCAGCTGTAGCACAACTGAAAAACAACAGATCAGTCCTCTGCTTGTTTATGTTGTCACATGCTTCTGAATTCAGTGGCACTTTGTCATCTCGTGTCACAACTGGCTCCCTCTTTCCATAAGAGTCATGCAAATAACAGATCATAAAAGTGTAATAATATAAACAGGAGTCCTCAAGCAGGTGCCTACTCCACTTTTTTTTTTTTCCTTTTTGCTCTTGTTTTAAATATTACTCCAAAAAAAAACTTAGCCAAGTCAGAATCATCTCAAAGACATTCCCTTTCCAAATATTCTGTTAATATGAGCAGTGGACAAGGCCCATAGTCCTGCTGGCCACAATGACAGCATGAGTATGTCCATTAATACAAAATTATTCAAAAATAAAAGTAACACAAATATTTCTGAAAATATGGCTTCTGCAATTTGAATTATTTCTAGAAAGAACAAAAAAACAAACAACCCTTGTGCAAATATTAATTGTAAAATAGAGGATTTTAGGCAACAAACAGACTGAGAACTGAGAAATTTTCCCGTTGCTCTTTTTTAAACTCAGCCCAAGGAATTTAGATAGAAAAGTCTTGGTATACTGGATAATGATATGAGTAAAGTATAAGATGATCAAGAATGTATAAAAACGTGTTTACTCTTGGATAATCATTCAATTCAACATTCTCTCCCATTTTTTAAGGTGCAAACACTCAAGAGCCCTCAGTTAAAACTGGTAACAGCAGAGATTCACTTTCCCATTTCCCACACACTGCATCAGCTCTGCCAAGAATAAAACAAAATAAAACCTAACCAAACCAGTCCAAGAACATGGAAGTCTCTTTGAATTCCAAGAAAGAAAAGTACTAGAGCAATGAAGCTTTAATAACACATTCTAAATTAGATCTAAACACACAGCAAAGGTCCAGAGCACTGACTGAGCCTGAGCAGCAAAGTGAAATAATTCAAATTTGTTCAATCCTGCTTTGGATTGCACACTAACCTTCCTTTAAATGTATCTCTTGTGGGGTCAGAATGTGCACTGAGTTCACCTGGCTCACCCAATGCTCCACAGTTTCTGGCTCACAGCATTTCTGTGTGTGTCAGAACACAAGGCTTGTCCTTCAGGGACAGCAGAAGCTGCTGGAGGCATTTGGGTGTTTAGCAGACACAGACAGGACACAACTGATGGAGGTACAGCACAGATTCCTGCCATGAGAGAAGGAGAAGAATGAGAAATACAGAAATAAAATCCCACCAGGGCTGCTGGCATAAGCCAAAGTCCTCCACACTCAAGAGGCATCGTGTGGCCTTGCCCAGGATGGTGCAGAAGCAGGGCAGGGGCACACAGCAGAGAGGTTCCCCTGCAGATCTGGAGGGGCAGCTTGTGTCTGGCCAATACATTCTGCACCAGCAACAAGAACCTGAGCCACTGCTGCTCTTTGGTTCTGGTGCAGGTGCTGACAATTCATCCAAAGCAGCTCAAGATCCCATCCAGCCAGAAGAAAATATGACTTTGAACCAGCTAGGGTCCTGATCCTCTCTGATTCCTGCTACTGTGTTTTCCTTTGCCCTTTTTACCCCTCTTTTCCTGGATCTACACTTGCACTGAAGGAGATTCTAAGGAAATAAGTAACAGGGCACATACTCTGCTCGACTCACTGCTCACCATATCACAGATCATTGTGTAACAGCTCCACTGGTGCTGGCACTCATTTTAAGGCAGCAAGAGAGACACTGGACAGTTCAGTCACTGCTCCCATGTCCCTGCCTGAGCTACAGCTCTTGTCTGGCAGGCCACCAAACAGTTTGTCTTCAGCTGGAGTTTCTCACCCACTCAATCACCCAATTTTGCTGAAGTTAATGCTCATTCCTGACACAGGCTTTACCCAGCTAGCCAGTGCCTGAGCAGGAACTGAGCAAAACCTCTGTATTCTGTCTGTTTTGAGGCACCTGAGGCACTGACAGCATTTAATTCACATGTGGATAGTGACATCATAATACAAGACTGACTCATTCCAAACTCTTTTGAACAGATTTGAACAGAATTTCATAAAACTCACTTGCATTTAAATCCTGAAGCTTTCCTCTTGTTAAAAAACAAAAACAAAACAAAACAAAACAAAACAAAACAAAAACCACAAACCACAAACATTTACTCTTAAATAGAGTTTCATAAGGTTGTGGTGTTTGGACCTCTCCACCCCGGGAAAGAGATAAGATCTCAGATTTTAAGAACAGTATCCATATGACTAAATGAGTTCAGGGAGATGGAACAGATATGAAGGAGCTCTGGGGGGATTCTTTGGGGGAGAGATTATTAAGAAGCAGTGTATTTGCTTTAATCACAACTGTAAAAGCCTGCTCAAAGCACTTGGTTACTTCACACATTTTAAAATTGTGAGAACAAGGGTCCTTCACTGCAAGGGCCAGAGCAGAGTGTGCATTTCTGCAACCCGACTTGGACCCTGCCATCCAAATACTCTGAAGAGTGTTCATTGTGGAGGAGCCTGAACGCTACAATGAACAACTCTTAGCTAGAAAAACCTGGCTGAACTGCCACCAGCACACTTCTGTCATAGACCAAGCTTAATATAACACAGAAATAAAAATATTTAACTAGACATTTTGATTCAAATACCTCTAATCAGTTTCTAGTTAAAACTAGTAAATATTAGGCAATCATTTTCTTTCACTGAGGATAAAATAAAAATTCTATCGGAAATGTGCAGTGTTTGCCTTCCCCATTTTTGTTTTTGTGTCCTGAATTGGAAGATTTAAGGGGGTGATAGAGATACAACCAGGATTAGCAACCCAATAAAATTTTACAGTGAACAGGAAAGCATGAAGATTTGTATAAATATTTGCAGAAACTGAAAAGAGCAGATGCACAATCAAATAAACCAGAGGATGTGTACATGCTTGCTTTTAAAAGAAAACATTTCTGTCCCAACCTCAAAAAATAATGAGACAAAGAGAATGCTTTCATCAGCTGGACAGCTCCAAAATCCTTCAGCAGTCTGAGTTTGTTGCCAAAATAAAATTATTATATTACAGAAAATATCTTTGTGGAAAGAAGCTTCAAAGCATATTCTTGTCAGTGGAGAGTTGAAAGTTGGTTTGTCTAAAGAGACAATATAGCCTGCATTGATAAACACTCATATAACACAGCCCTAAAAGTAACTATATTGACTCCAACAGGCAGAAAAACCAGGTGAAATTATACTGGCATCATTTCAAGTGTCCACACTGACACCAGCTCTGTTCCCTGAGAGACTGGGCCCCTCTCTCAAGCAGATATCCCCAATTCATGTGTCTGCACCGCTCCTGTTTTCCCTCTAATATGGTTTTGCAGAGCCGTGCCAGTTCCTACTGAGTGTGAGAAGATTCACAGAGTGTGAAATCTTGCAAACTAAATGAGCCATAGGAACAGTTTGCACAAATCCCACATGATCAGCGTGGTAACCCAGTCCCCCATGTATGTTATTTCCATTATTAGCAATAGCAATTATTCAGGCAAAGCAATGACAGAATAAACCCCTCGCTCCGAGTGTTTGCACAGCGCCGGCTCAGAAGAAAAGGATTATTATGTTTTTCCACGCACAAAGGACAACTGTATGCTAATGTCCCTCCCTCCCTTTCACTAAGCTGCAAGGAAAGAGGCTTGTCAGGCTCCTGGACAGCTCACACTAATGCAAGGAGGCTCTCTCAGGCAAACAGGCTGCAGAAAATGAGCTGAGGCATCTCGAGGGCCACGGAGTTTTGATGGCAGCTGGAAGGGAGGAACCTGTCAGTCAGGGGAAGCCCCAGGCTGGGGCACAGTGTTGGGGAAAGGGGTTTAGTGGGACCTTTCTACCTCTCCTTACTGCCTAAAGAGGGTCCAAATTTGCTCTCCAGCACAGGGAATCTTGGAACTGTGCCCCCACTTTCCCCCAAAAAGGCACCAGAGCAACCAGAAAACTTCAATTTAGGTTTTCTCTGCCCCTGACCCCAGGGAATTCAGGCATTACCATCTGAAGCTTTGCTGTGCTAGAAAGGAAAGCAGTATCTCCAAGTGATGACCACACAGAAAACCTCACAGCAGACACTCGTTAAAATGCAGAGCATAATAAAAGAATTTACCTCGACGAAGACAAAAGAATGGAAGAATGGTTAATAAAAAAAGTGTCTTATTTCTGAAGGAACTAACAGGTGAGAAATTGCATTTTCACAAATGAGGTGACTGTTCCTTGACAAACATGTTGAAACAGGTTTTAGTTCTACTTCATTTATAGCTACCTTCAGATAGAATACTGTGTGCAGTTAACAAGCACAAGTTGCTTTGAAGGCTTTGCATTTGGATTCTGGTTTTTTAAGGGGTTGGCGGTTTTATGAATTCAGGATTTTGAAGGCTCATCTTTGTGGCATTCTTCTAAGAACTGTAGTTTGGATTTGTTTTCTCTTTTTTTTTAATTAAGCTAAACATTATGTCCTGTTAATTTTTTCCAATAAACTTAGGAGGAGAAGAAAAGAAAACCACATTCCAATCTAACATTGAAACATTTGTCTGCCCAAATATAGACATGCATTTGGCTAAGTAAAGATGTCCTGTTTGCAATCAAAATCAGAGATGACAATGACAAGAGAAATGGAAGGTGTAGGACAGGAAACCTTTGACAATCCATCACCATCTGTTCAAACTTCCCCCCCAAAAAAAAAAAAAATCTGTGCAACTGAACCTTGAGGAGACAGCATGAGAAGATTTTCAGATGCTTTAGAACAAAGATAAAAACACTGATTAAAATTCATTTTGAGTCCCATTACGCTCATTTTCAACCCACCAGTTTGAGCAAGTTTTGCAGAAACACTTGGCACAAAAACCTTTTAACCTGTTACAGATCAAGAGTGAGAAAAACTGTGGGTTTATCCCTGAAGCTGAGAATTCAAGTAGCTCCACATCAGGTGAGTGCAACAACACTATTTAAAATGAGCTTTATCAAAATAGCTTCAAGATTTACTTCTCTTAAGGTGGCATCTAAATATTAAAAGAAAATAAGCAGTGCTGCAACAATGATTATTTTGGGGTTCTTTCCCTGCCTGGGAGTAACACCCCTTTGGCACAAACAGGTCTCTTCCATATTTAATTACGGATACACTATTGCAGACACACCACAGATTAATGGCTGGGGAGGAGTCCTTGTGAATCATGCCACGTACAGCTGAGTTCCTCTTCCTTCCACTCTCAATGCCTACCTCTAATGCTTGCTCAATTAGGTTTCCCTGTCAATACCCTAAGAAAATATGATGCACAGAATGAAGGTGATCTCAGTGATGGCATCAATACTTTCAATGTAATGAACACGAGCAATGAACTACTCTAAAATTAATGTCAGTTTTCTGGGAGTTTCTGCCTTTTTTTTTTTTTCTCCAAACTTTCTCCCCTCTTTGTGTATGCATAAAGTCTGGGGGCCAGCAGTTATTTCTTTCTTTTCTGATTCATGCAAGGCTGAGCTGGGGCAGGGAGAGGGTTACAGGGGTGGCACAAAGGAGCTGACCGGCGAAGGACCAAGTACACACACACAGAGATCTGAGGGGAAATCCCACAGCTCTATTCAGCCTGGGGAGATCTCTCCCTGCATCCAAAGACCCACATTTACCTCTGCGAGGGGACTGGAGCACACAGGGAAGAGCATGAATCAAGCTGCAGACCCCACCACCCCAAAACAGCCTTGAAACTACAGCTGTGACAGAATGCTGCATCATTCAATTTAATAGGATTTTGAGTACTGCCTCATTACATGTCCTAAATAGAGCTCTAATATTGAGATGTCTTGATTCATCTTTTATATCTGGAGATGATCATACATTGCTTTAACCAGCCTTGCAAACTAGCCCCAACCTAAATAGAGCATCAGAAAGATCAAAGAAAGACCAGAGCTTTTTGGTGGTTGAAAAAAAAAAATAAAAATAGACAAATAACATGCTTCTAAACATTTTTGGAAAAGGCTCAAGCTTTCCAGTATTTCAAAACCAGTAATTATACAGACATTGTTCAAGAGAGATAAAAATTATCTTTTAACAGAACATTCTTAATCAAGACTGCAAGATTAAAGTCCCTAAAAGAGGTGCTCTGCTGCAGTCATCGTTCACTGGGCCTGGTAAAAAAAGTTACCAAATCCAGCTGCATTTTAGGTCAAGATGAAGTAAAACAGCTGAAAGTGATACTTTCCTGCTTTCATATCTATGTCTCCAAAATCTAGAAGCTTTTATTTAGTTCACTTGGAATCAAATTATCAGGAAGCAATTAGCCTTCTTAAAATGGAAAAAGGCTACATCATGCTCACTTATTTTTAATGCCTCTTATCACATACAACAGGGAATAGTCAGGATAACGGGAGAAAAAGATCACTGCTCACAAAGAGAAGCATTCATTAGTCAGATACACAATACACCTCAGAGAAACCCACTGCTACTGCCACCTCATATTGCTGAGCTCTGAATTTATACACACTGTCAAAAAGGGGTTTTTTGGAAATTGGTGCCCTGCTAGTCTCCTTACAGCATTGATGTCTCTCAGACCACAAAGGACTATAACTGATTACTCTGCATCTGATTTTATATTGCTGTGCCTTTGCAAGGCAGGACCTCTTCATCCTCGGCATTACAGAAACACAAAATAAAGGAGACACTCACAGATACTCAGAGATGGGACAACTAACACTGGCCTCTGGTGGCCTGCGCAGAAACTGGCCGGGCTCTGGAAATGGAAATTTCTGAGGCAGGACCATGCCTTCCTTTGAGAAGAGCCTACTCAAAGTGCCTGGGGCTATGGTGTTAATTAATCACCTGGCACCTAGGATTGAACAGCCCAAGAAACCCTGAGCTGGGGCTGGTTTTCCCAGGCACTGTTCAACCTCTCAAACCTTTCCCAGCCCCTCTCCCCACTCTGGTTTGCTGCAGGAACAGCCTGCTCCCCAGGTCTAGGGTATCAGATGTACTTTTGCTCACAGAGTTGAGATATCTCACTCTGAATCAGGCAGTTCTGCTACAAAACCTTACAGGGTTGGGCTTCCGGGTGAAATCTGCCATTTTCCTCTGCGATCTGAAATGCAGGGATGCAGCCAGCAGGGATCCCGAGTGTCTCTGCTCCCAGCACTTGGATCCCTTTTCCAGGTGCCTCCGGAGCTGCCAGCTCACAAGGATGCCCCACCTTCCCCAGGGGGCTGGGAACAGTGTTGGCATCCCCTGTGGCACCAGGACTGCCTCAGAACTAAAGCAAATGCTTACCTAGCCTTAACACCTAATTTTAGGGGGAGGAAGATTTTGCCCCAGCAATTCATCTGTAGAAAACTGGGAGAAGTTTTTGGAACTCATCCGAGTGTTCTGGAGAAACTGCTGGGAACACTCCCTGTTATCTGACGCTTCTGAATGGAAATGTCTTTGTCCGATGCATCAACCCCCCTTTGCAAGTCCCAGATAAGCAGGCTTGCCCTGTTATTTTTATTGGGTCCATCCGATGCAGTTGCAGATACTCCCTATTTTATCACAGGAACAAGAATTCCCCTAAGCTGCCTCCTGCTAACCAGAGAGGAAAAAAATTGCCAAGGGCCNGTCTCTCGGAGGCGGTCTCCCTACCACCTACACCGGTGTTGTTTCCTTTTATTGTGGCTTTTCCGTATTGGTGATGGGATTGTTTTAACAAATTTTTGTTTGATAGTCTTTGATTTCACTTTTCATTTATAACACTGGTAAGCAATGCCCCAGGTAATTCATGCTGCCCAGAGCTTTGCAGGAGGTGAGATTTACTGTATTTTTTTGTACACAGCAATGGCCAATGCCCTTGCTCAGCTTCCCAACAGCTGGGGAAGAATTAGTCTCACAATTTACTATTTATATCAGCCAAGCAGCCCTTTAAAATAAGAGGTTCCTCTTTTGCAAAGATCAAGTGAGAATACAGTCAGACAAGAGGGGGCTGGCTGGGACAGAGCTCCAGACCACCAGAGTGGTTCTCCTGGTGCATCGCTGGGACCAGCCACATTTCCCTCATCCCTCAGTGCTGCAGGCACCCCTCAGCACCAGCACAGCCACCTGGCAGCTCACAGGCGACGAGCTGGGAGGGCTCCTGGCCAGGCCAGATCCAGCACATGGGCTTCCCAGGCACAGCTTAGATCAGGGGCATTCATCCTTCTGCTGCACTGACAACACCCAGTGGGCAGTCACACAACATCCCCATTGTTCACCAGGGAGAAAAAACAACATCAGAAAGGAAAAAATACGTATGGGCACTTGTCTGGTCAGCAATACTGCCAAGAAAGACGTGGCACTGGGCCAGAAAGCCTCAGCACAGCCACAGGACACGCTGAAAGCTCAATTATGAGGTGGTGAAACTGGTCACGGGCGTTAGCGGCGGTGCGAGGGAACGCGGCAGCGGATGCTCACGGAGCCGCCCAGGAACAGCCCTGTCCATCTGTCAGGGCCTGGGGACACGGCTGGGTGACAGGCAGGGCTGGCCAGAGTGACAGAGCACGCTCTCAGCACTTCATCAGAGCTGCTCTCAAAGCGCTGCCTAACAACTGTCAAAGCGGCACCACCGCACCGTAGGAGTTATAAAGACATTTTCAAAGGACAATAATGAAGTGGCTCCGTGGATTGCTAGGAAGAGCTCCACTCAAGCATGAGGGACTTGGCAGGGAAAAAAGCATGGACGGAAAAATATAAGAAGCAGGTGATGAAAATAAATCCCTTCCTCCTCCTACCAGGGAGATCTCATCCTGAATTTTCAAGGAGATAGCAAGTAGCTGAAGTGAGGGTGATGCCTTAAGTTTTAGCTTTCATGTTTTTTAGATTCTGTGCTGCCCAGGGGTGCAGTTCTGAGCTCACATTCAGTGCCAGTCAGCTCTTCACAGAGTAGGGAGACAAAACAAATCCTTTTCCTGCTGAACACCAAGGACAGCTTTCAGGCCCAAAAGCACAAACAGGGGTGGCTGAAGGGAGGAACAAGAAGGATGGGACCTCACAACCTGAAGCTGTAATTGGACAATTAAACCCCAATATGCAAATGGACCAAAACTTATAAAAATGTAACATCTTGTGACCAGTCAGCCATTTTGTGACCATTTTGGGTCCACCTTGGGTGTAGCCCTGGTCAGTCCCTGTCCTGCCCAAGGTGGATCCTGGAGGCCTTTGAATAAATACCTGCTTTATTCTCTAGCTCTGTCCAGTCTCTGTTTCAGGGTCAGCCTTCCCAAGGCATCAAGGGGCTGCTGACAGCAGAGGATCCTGTACATGGGGCATGCAGTAACCACAGAGCTGTTAGGCTATGGGACGTGTTTAGGTCACTGGGAGTGCCCATATGGTGCTCATAGTGAAAACCACTGGATTTTAACACTTCTGTTAGCACTTAATATCAAAGGATGAACTCTGGATTGATGGGAGAGGTTCAACCTGCACAGGTGCCTTGTATACATGAGCTACTGAAATTGCCTTTATAAAAAGGCCCAGAGGCTTTGTTCTCCTGCATTTCAAAACCTTCCTCAAACAGCATTTGGAGATATTCCCAGCCTTCCTCATTCCCCTTTCCTCACATTCTCAGTGAGTGAGCCCTGATCTTTGCCTGAGCTGCACCACAGGCAAGTCTGTGCCTAGGCAGGTCTTCTGCCTTTCTGATCCTGACTTACTGCATCCACTGCATTTTTTGGGATGGTCTGGAAGGAGCACACCCATGGCCCAAAGCAGCTCAGTGTCACTGCAGCCATGTCATCACCTCACTGTGTCCTGCAGGTCTATGCCCAGTGACAGCACTGCCCTGCCTGCACCCTGGCCAGGTTCACCTCTGACAGAACAGCAAAATACACAGAGTTTAGGTCCCATGGATGGGCAGCATGCACTGGGTGAGGAACATGCTAGTGCCCCAGGAATACTCACAGTACCACCAAATAAAATAATAATAAAAATTAAAAAGTCAAGCCACAAGCTGGTATTTTCTGTATTGTCTAGGAAGCTAAATGCAGTGGCTGCAGCCATAAACCCCTTCCCTGCACCCCCGTGAGGAATGAGCTGGTACAGCTGACACTTCATTAGTCATCCATTAAATACTTTCTACTGTTACAGCCCAAGGTGAGCCAGAGCCAGTGATCTAGAGTTTAGCAGATTAAAAGCACTCTCAGTTCCTGTAACCATTCTGTCCTGCAGTAGTTTAATTTCTCTAGGCTATCATCAACACATAAACCATTTTTCTAATAGTTTTTGGTTCTTCTATTTTCTATATGCAAGCTTTCATTTAAGTCTTGCTTTCATTCTCTTGACCATATCTTTTTCAGACTATTTTTTTTCTTTTAGCTACATCTACTGAAGGAAAAAACTTATGCAGGTGTATAACCAACAACCCATAAATTTTCTATACAAATGCACTTTATAATGTGAGTAATAAAAAACCAGCCCAGTCATGTCAAGCTGCTTTAGAGTTGTAAATGGATCAAAGTATTAAAACACTTACATGAACCTGAATATGTAAGGCTAGCTAAAATATCCAGTGAAAGAAAGCTTTTTCTGATAAATATTAGTTTGATGGAAATCTTACAGCAGTTTCAGCTGGGATTATAGGTTGGGGGTTTTTTCCTACAAGCCTTGTCAAGAAGTGCCTGCCTAACTGTCTCTTCTGATTGAGGTTTTAATCCTCTTGAAATTCATATCCTGCTTCTGAAGGTAATTCAGCACCTGAGACTGCTCCACTGCTTCTCAGGGGAAAACAGGAGTCAGTCAGTCTATGACACCTTCCACAAAAAAGGTAATATTTACTTGCAGCAAAAAGATTGCAAAGTAAACATCTGTGTGTTTGTGTGTGTGCACACACTATGCATATAAATATATGTGTACGTATACAAAATATATATAAAAAAATACCTTGTGAATAACTTGAAAGTCAAAACTAAATGTTGCCGTAAGAGTCTCGGTAGCTGAGGTTTGAGATATTCTGCTCTCAGATCCTGAGTACATCACACAGTCCTAAAGGGTCTGTGCTTCTTGGCTGCAAAAAGCTGAGGTTTCAGACATTTTGAATAAAAAAATAACTGCTTATGTGAGGAAAAAGTGCTCTAGAGCTGTCACTCACTGTAAGGACATGCTGAGAGGAGTTAATATGCAGGAACACTGAGAGGTGAAGCCAGGAGTGCACTGCTTTGCCAGCCCATCACGATAGTTTTAACCACACAAAAAACCTGGAGATTTTGGACATTTGGAAGCATCACCTCAGCCATGGGATGAGTGCCCTGCTAGAGAAAAAACCCAGAGCTGTTCAAGTTCCTGCATGAGGACTGCAATGACAGAGTGACACAGTGATGTGCAGTCCCTTGACTTCTTCCACCCAGATTTCAGCCCATTCCAGAACAATTCTTCAACCAGTCTGTCTTTGGGACAGGAAAGACAGCCAGTAAACACAAGATCAGTTTGGACCTAAATGGAAACCTAAAATAAAGATGGGGGAAGGGAGCAGAGTGCACAAATCCACCTTACAGAAAGGAAATTAAATGAGAGTGAGGAGCACTTAAGGGACCTGCCCCATCAGCAGAACTTGTCTATGAATGACCTGTGAATTAAATCACACGTTCAATCCTGTATGCCACCAGCCACTCTCTTATTGAGACAGCCAGAATTCCTCTTAAGGAGGATGATGGATTTTCTGAACAGAAGCAGAACTCAGACATTCCTATGGATTAGGTTAGTTTTGAATACTAGGGCCACATGATTAGATCCTTCCTAATGAGAATTTAACTGTTTAGAAAAGCAAAATAAGTTTTCTGAAAAAGTATAGTGGTATTCAATTCAAAGCAAATACAAAGAAATATTTTAGATGTCTAAAGCTCCCCTTGTGATGTGCACTGGTAAGGCTTTGCCTTCTTTTTAATTTTCATAAGCGTTTGTGGAGTCTTTATCAAGCTGGACATAGTTCCTGACCTCTAAACTGACTGGATTCTGTGCATTTGAACTGATCAACAAATGTTGATTGCAATTTTTTGGGGGGACAGAATGCCATAGAACTAAAATAAGTTTGTTGTTATATAAGCATACTCATTATTTAAGGAAAACATTGTTATTATTTTGTATCTCATACAAACCTTAATTACATTTCCTTTTTTTCAGTTTTATCACGTAACTCCAAAATTAGCAGAGAATTCCCTAATGTGGTTTTCATGTGAACTAGTAAGGGGAAATAAACCTTACAACAGCGTTTAAAAGATAATCCAATTTTACGCATTAACTTGGCCAATCTATCATATAAATTTTAGATTAATTGATACCAATTTACGTATTAGTGTTTAATTCTGGCTTGATGGCCTCCAGGGATGTTTCAGAATCTTGCCATGCTTCATTGATCACATGCTGATATCAGTGAATATAATCAGAATGAGTGTATAAACTCACAATAGCAAAGCCGTGGCGTGGCAGGCAAACAGAAGTTGTTATAGACAGTTTGTACCAATTAAAAAAGTTCAGCCAGTTAACTAAATACCTGAGGCAATCTTTCAGCCTTCAAAGCTGGAGAAAAGGTCTGTTTCAGCACCAAAGAGTAATTATATCCAGGCTGTGACTGGCAGTTGAGTTTACAGAAAGGTTAAGAGAGCCCTATAGGTCAGCATAGCCAAATAACACCGAGGTGCCTGCGCTGAGATAGCTTAGGAGAAAACAGTAATTGAGGAGCAGAAATGTCAACACTTCATCATAGTCCTGACCATTTTTACTGGCTTGGAAGAAAACATCTGATGCCCAGCTCCCAAACAGCCCTTGCAAAACAGTATCAACTGCTTGGAAGTGATCTGGATGTTCCATTTTCCTGGGGAGTCTGCTTTTCCCAGCCTTCCGACTGCAGCAGTTACAGCACAAATTATTGAGTATGGAAAACTTGTGCAGCAATGAGTTATTTCCCTGAATCCTCTCTGTTTCTTCAGGCTCTAATAACAGCTAAAAGCAGTTCTTGAAAGTCATTAAGGAAATGGTGGAGAGCTTAAGAAAAATATGGCTGGAGGCCATATGAACACTATCTATTACTTTAGATCAAGCCTTAGATATTGTCATATCATTGTCCTCTAGTTTTATACCAAAGAAAAAGGCCATGAACCTACAGAAGATTTCAGAAAGAAGGGCTGTCCCATTGAGCAGGTGATAAAACCACAATTCCAGCCCCAGGATATTGTTGCCATCCCATCCAAGAGAAAGCAGTGGCTGGAGAAGAAAGGTAATCACAGTAACTTAGATAGCATTTGTCCTAATGTTGCTCAGTAAGTGAATCACAGCATGAAATACTCCCTCTCCCCACTCATTACTTTTCTGTTCACAAAAGGGGACAAGTCTTGCTAGATAACCCTGCTATCCCACATGGGACAAAATGGGAAAAATGTGGAGTGACTTAGAGTACAGCTTCTGGCAGAATAAAAATGAAGAAACAGCCTCTTTCGGCTCAAACAGCAGCAATTAATTTGAAAAAAATCTTCATCATGCTTTCTGCACCAAGATGGCCACAGAATCACAGCTCTTTCCTGTGCTCATGGGTTACTTTTACCCTTAGGGGAAAAAAAAACCCCACAAAACAAAAGGAAAGGAAAATGTTACCATATCGTTCTGAGAATTTAAGGACCTCTGTAGCACTGTCTGGAATAGAGAGCTCAACTGATTTACTGCTCTCAAAGCAGGCAGGGGAGAAGGCACCCTCATGTTAGATGAAGACATTAAGTGAGGAAATTACTCTTATAGGAGTGAATTAATTTTCATTGATCTAATTTCCTGACAGACATACCAGCAGTGAAGCCTTTACTAACTGTGGGTTCCTCCTTTGTCAGGTATCCCCTCCTTATGCTTTTACTGCAGAAGCAGAAAAATAGAACTAAGGCATGGAGGAAATACTTAACATTTCTCTCAAATCACCAATTAGTGTTCCTCTGGGGTAAAAGCTGTCTCACACTGTTCAGCCTTTAAAAAAAGATTTGCTGAATGCAAGTACAAGGATGCTATAATACAGAAATGCTGCTGGATTAAATTCCTTTGACAAAACATTGCATTTCTTTCCCTTTTATGTTTTGGCCCTTTTAATATGCTTTGAGGGTACCCCAATGAGTGCTACTTCAATATTTAGCTGCAAAAGGCTTCATAATCTTTACTACTTCTTACCTAAGAAAAATTTTTATCACCCTTTTGCCCAAATGACAGAAATAGTTCTTTTCTGGCTATACATACAGGTGTGAAAAATTGGAGTTTGGGCAGAAATCAGCAGCTTTAGTTAATAGATATAAATTTCACATGTCATATCTCGACCAAAAATAGGGTTGATATTCAATAGCAAACTTCTTAATTGCTATTTCCAACTAGAATCAGGTCTCCAACTAGAGGATAGAAGAATTTGAGCAGTGAATAGAAATATTTGAAGGAAAGGTTCAGCTCTCCTAACAAAAAACCTTCAAATACAGCACAAACTCACTGTGCATAAGCAAAAGAAAAACATTCCTTCACTTTTAGGTTTTATACCCATTGCTGCTGACACACAACATCAGAACAGAGGTTTGTTTTAATTCCCTGGTCTTGGGAGTTAAAAATAAATAAAATAAAACCATCAGATGACTGGCTTGTTTATTTATGTATCACATTTCTAGCTACCCTTTTTAAAAGAAAAGATGTAAAATCTAGCTCAGGTACACACTCAATATTAAGATACTAAAGGTTAATAAAACTCCATCATAGATTCTATTTTATATCACCATTTTTGAACAGCCACCCTTCTAGTGGAGGCACAAGGCTTGATCTTGGGTCTTGCTGAGCTTTCATTTTTTTCCAGCCCTCTATAAATTTTTGGTATGAAATTTTAATTGACTTAATTTCACAGAGTCATGGAACCGTTTGGGTTTGAAAAGACCTGAGATCATCGGGTGCAAACATTAACCTCACACTGCCCAGGCCGGCACTAAACCATTCCCTGAGCACCACATCCACATTTTAAATCCCTCCAGCATGGGGACTCAGACACTGCCCTGGGCAGCCCCTCCCAGGGCTTGGAGTTTTCAGTGAGCTTTTTCTAATCACCAATCCAAACATCCCCTGGAGCAACCTTGAGGCCATTTCCACTTGTCCTGTTGTTTGCTAATTTGGAGAAGAGACCAACATACCCCTCACCACAATTTGCTTCCACGTAGTCAATAAGGTCTAAGCCTACTTTGCCTCAAAGAGCAACACAAAAGCAGCAGCTTGTTTTGGCATTGTGAGATATATTAAATACGCCAGCCGAATTTTTTTGTTTGAATGAGACCTATGAAATTTATCCATTTACTCATGTGGATGCATGATGGTGACAACAATAATTTAGCATCACTGTGGCTATATGAAAACTTTAAGAAACAACTTGCACTGTGTGTGAGGAACTGATGGAAAAATCTGCATTAGGGGACATGGGAATTCTTGTACTTTCTGCACTTCCTCTCTGTGAGGCTGAACACTGCTGGTAGGGCATTATTCCCCTCAGCCTTAGTCATTCCCATGCCCTGGCACAAGCAGTGCTGTCTGTCATAACTTCCCATTTTTCCGCACATCCAGGCAGAATTTGGTCCCTACAAGTCCATTTCTAATTGTAAGAATGGTCAAAATAAAGGTGCAAAGCTTTAGCAGCTGTGTCATCCACTGTCTTCTGCTCACAGAACAGGCAAGGACAAGAAATTCCCTGTCTATATGGGCAGTTCTGCTGCTGCAGTGAAACAGGGTCACCAGGAAATTTCAGAAAAGAAAGGAGAGATTATTCCAGTGAGGAAAAACTCATGCCTCACATAAATAATACCTGAACTTTCTACAATTTGAGAAATGTCTAAAGAATTAAGGTTATTCACGAAACAGAACAGTGTGCTGCTAGGGCACAAAAGGACTTTTGAGGCTCTGGTTACTATCACAATTTAAATCTGCATGCTCACAGGTCAGTTGAAGGGAGCCCTGCACCACCAAGGCAAATGTAACAGGGATTCAGCACTGAAAAGAATTCAAATACATGCCCACTGTGGCAGTTGCCTATCCATGAAAAATAAACCATTCTTTTCTAATTTATTCTTGTGATACAACAATTAAAAGTTCATCTCTCTTCCCCACAGCACATGGATCTGACAATAATTTATTCATCCTGCTTTGTATATGAGTGTGCAAGACATTTTGAATAGTGTCAGATCACTTTCTATTCCCAATATTAGATGAACTTATGATATTTATTGTGCTCCTTTTTCCTTGCTGTGACATTTAAATCAAATCAAGACCTCTCTATTAGCCAGCAGCACCAAGTCAGCCAACCACAGAACAAGAGTGACTCTTGAAGCACAGCTCCCTTCTGATTAACTCCCAATCACTGCAAATACCAAATTGCAGCACTTGGTAGGAAACAGAGGCTTCCTTTTCAGTACATCTCTATACCAGGAAATCCAGGTAGTGTGGAATGGTATTTGGGAAAATTGAGTCTTGTAAACCTGTATCCCTTGGAAAGAAAGACACTGTGTGTCATGGGCTCCAGAACACATCACCTCCACATATCAAATCATTTCTGGGATACAGACATCAACAAGGCTGATGACAACTGCAAGAAGAAAGCTTGAAAGAAGCAAGAAGAAAGGAAACCAAAGGTGTTGTCAGGTCCAGAGGGAGACAAGAGGGTGTTTGGGGGCTGAAGAACTTGGTTATTCACTTTTAATTTAAGTAGGATGGGCAAAGAGCTATCTCACTGCTTTTCTTTGTGTTTACCTCAGGTACCAAAGCAAATTTTCAAGTGACCCATACAAGTTGTGTGGGGTTTGTTCATTAGTGGGGTTATATTTGCAATTCAGTCATTGACATTCCATATGAACTTGAAAAATAGATCACACTTTTCCATAACCAAGCATGTTATATGTGGGGACTTGCTGAAATTCCACACATTTTCCTCTATATTATTCTAAAAATGAAAGTTTTCCCCCATGAATACTTCTGAAAGCAACTTGCTGTCTGGAAAAATAATTAATGGAAACCCAAGTCTCCAAGAAGTGTGAAAAGATGTTCACAGAGTTCAGCTCTGGAAAATCTTCCCAAGGCTGCTCCACATTTTCACCTCTCTAACAACAGCAAACAAAGAATACTTGACTGGCCAGAAGGAAATCAGGAGTGTTGAATTATCCCCTACTCACACATCACATTGTACAGCAATAAAACAAACTAGAGTTGGTAAACAAAGACTCCTGTGAGCACAACAATCAAGTCAATAAATGGCATCATTCAATATCAACTTCATTCAGCATCCCTACACCAGAAAATACACATATACTTGAAGAATGTTTTATTTCAGTGTCCTAAGAACCCTTTATAACAAATTAGCTAAAAGGGCCACATCTATCTTTACCACGAGAGGCATGAGGAAATTATTTTACTGCTTTAACACTTCTCAAAACACGGAAATCAAACAAAAAATAAAAATAATAGGCATGCCATGTAGCAGATTAACTTGGGCATTAAGTGCAGCCCATTGAGAAGAGAATGGGTAATTGTACTTAACTCATAGGTGATAACTCTGGTCTCCAGCTCTCCACTGCCCTCAGTCAAGAGCAATTCTGTCCCAGTTAGTCAAATGGACTGAGCAGAGATTGCTGTGAGATCAATATCGAGTTCAAGAACTAATGAAACCTAGGGGAGAGTTTTTGTACAGACTTTTGTTTCCAAGGAAGAAGGCCATAGGGGGAGAGGGAGTGGCATATTGTCAGCATTTAAAATTTGGCTCAGGTTCAGTCCTTCTTTGCCCATAAAATACCAATGGGAAAATTGAAGTCTCAAAGTACCACTGATTTGCCAGTGTTGTTATGGGGCCCTCGCTGAAATTTGGCTAATTTTTGTTGGAGGAAATGGTTGGAAGAATAGTAGAAATTCCAGAATTTCACATTTTAGAATTAAAAAAAAAAAGACATTTTAAAGAAAATGCTGTCTAGCCTGAGGATTTAAATACAGTATTGGCAAAGCTTTTATTGCATAGCATTTTCTTTAAGATTTACCTCACTTCTCATTATCCCACTCTGATTTTTTCAGTGTTTAAGTTCAATTAACATCTCCAGGTTGAGTCTGTTTTGCCTGCGATGGTGTTTGGTGAGTGATCTCTCTTTGTCCTTAACCCACAAGGCTATATTTTCTTATAGTTTCTTTCCCTTGTCCAGTTGCTGAGGGGAGGGACAGACTGTGTTGTTTCTCTCTTTTTTTGATGGTTTGTTTTTTTTTCTTGGGGTGAGGAGTGTCTTTTTCTTCTTGCTGTTTTGTTTTTGGGTTCTTTTTAAGTGAATAGCTTGCTACAATTGACACCTGAATTCTAAAACCCTACATGATCATACATTTACTCCTCAAAATCCTGACACCTGCTAACAAATTTCCAGGCTGACATTTTCAGAGAATACTTGTGCATGTTAAAGCCAGCCCTTGAAGAACCTGAGATTTCAAACAGGCTAGAAAGTTTTTGTTTGCTTTTTAAATAAAATTCAATTTTAGCAAAATACATTTTCACTCATCACAGAGGTATCACACAAATTTTACCCTTTGCCTACAAACATTATGGGCTCCACTGTCCTCCTCTGCATGGAACTGTAATTTAGTGTACAAATTACAATGATATTTAAAACACTAACATTTATGCTAAGTGCATGTATAATCTCTTGCAAAAGTATATACTGATATAGACAGTAAAAAGCAAATTAAAGTGTTTCAGTTTTGTGATTTAAAACACTTGAAAATACAGATGAAATCACACTCTGCCTGCAATCATCAGGAAATCACACAGAAAAAGTCCTTCCAAAAGTGATCTGTGGTGATCACTTCATGATCACTGCACACCTTTCTGAAAAAGCTCACTTCTCACAGCACGAGCCTCCTGTTTCATTTTTCAGCTTTGAAAGGACACACACATCTGAAAGCTGAATTTGCTCTGGTAAACCAACAACCAAGTCACAAAAAAGTCTCTCCCACCAAAAAAAAACCAAACCAAAAATGCCACAAACCAAAACCTGATACCAAACTCAGCGTGAAGAAGATCTTGATATACATGTTAGCATGGAAATGTCATTTATTTAGGCAGTCCTGGGGATATTCACATGCTTACAATCATGCTCATTGATGTGGTTTGACAAACCAGGCAGTGCTTCCAGCATGGGAAGTCTGACATTGTTGTGCTCATGCAGACAATTGCTGGCATGTGCAGAAATTCCTCATGGCTGCTGGACAGAGTCCTGTTGTCCTTGCAGTGGTGTCTCTGAAATATCCAGAGATTACCAGAGTAAACTGGCATTTATCCTCACAGAGCTGTTGTTAAGTCCTGGTTTGCATCTCTTGCCCTTGCACAGAGTGGGATCAAGAGGGGTTTTTTTCACTTTCAAGGGAATTATCATCCTGTGAAAGATCTTGGAGAAACATAGGCACACACAACTTCTTGGCAGTGCACATACATAGTTATTTTCACATTCATATACATGATACCAAAAAAAAAAAAAATTCAAAATGCTTGTTCCTGGCTTCCCCATAAAAGAAAACACTGCACTCTCAACATCATGATTTCCCATATGGGAATTTTTTTACTGGGCTCCTACATCCAAGGCAATGGTGCCTGTACTAAGGTATATTCTTCAAAACTAGGAGGCAACACTGGGACAAGAAGGCAGAGAACAAAACTGCTGGTCTATTGAACCACTGCTGCATTTTTTTTGGTGTTCACAAGTCATAAAAGCCATCATAACATTTTGACCGAAAGTTTCCCAACAAACAGGTATGCAAAGATTAATTTTTTTTAAGAAAATGTGTTTCATTCCTGTGTTTTATTGGCATTTTAAACAGAGAAGTGGAATATTTTTCTCCTGTAATAGCAATAGAAGGTTTTACTTGTTGTTAATGGGAAACATTATCTTACCAGAGAGCTGAGTCTTCTCATTTTCATTTATATAGGAGATTGATTAACACTTAGCTAATTGGCACATGCAAATAAGGATTAGCTGGATTTGTTTTTCTTCACAGCTCAACGACTATAATTTAGATACTTATTTAGATTAAAATCTGTTATTTTTTGAAGGTAATTATCTGCCTGTTGTCAAAAATAACACTGTAAAATATATTAGTAATTGTATTTTACATATGTTTCAGAAAATAGTTAATTAACTTTACTAAAAAAGTAAGCACAAAAAAAGCAAAGCTTCACTTCACAATATTGGAACCAGGTCTTCTAATGAGGGAATAAAGAGAATTTTTTCGAGTGAAGTGAGGTCAACTAAATAGAGGATAATTAATATATCTAGAAATAGGTGAGAATGCAGACTGACTTTTGAATCCCCACTCTAAATAAAAGATAATTTTTCCAGCACTGATTTATAAGGAAGAACGGTCTCCAGGCTGTTTGGCTCCCTACTCACCTGCCCTTCCATAGTATTCAGTGCAAGGCTTATTTTAGAGAACAGCTTGACGATGACTGTGTGGTTGGATGGGACAGGGCAGCTGTTTCTGAGGCATTTTTTGTGGTTTGAATTTCGTTTTTGGATGTTTTGGGCTGAGTGAGAACAGGTGCTCAGAGGCGGGTGCTGGGCACAGCAGCAATACAAGAGCAGAGACCTCACAGCAGCAACCGTGTGTGGCTCAGCTCGTTTTATGGCTTAGGAAACAATGCAGCCTGACACAGAAATTCTTCCAAAAAATAACTCTCTCTTTGCTCTCTTCCTGCACTGCTACTGGAGGAGCTCATATGGATGTAAGTAATTAGTTTTAATACTTGTTATCTCACACAACCAAAGCAGCTAAATCATGTACATGACACTACAAAGACTTGAAGTTCTATTATCATCTTCCAAGGTTTATCCTATCATATATATTAAAACATGTTAGCAGAGCTTCTCATGAAGCACCAAGCAATAGACCAAAGCCAAGAGCTTACAAGACAATATTTAGAATTCAGAACAAGCACAGTAAAACAGTGACCCATAGGGCAGCAGCTGGAACTGTGAAATGCAGCCTCAGTGTATGATTTGAATGGTTCTGTGAGGTGTAGTTACTATCTCTCCAACTTTTCCTACAGCAAGTTCAGTGTACTGCAGCGCCCAGATTTTATTAAGGTGGTTGAGTTTATCCACCAGACAGTGAGTGGTGGCCATAATGAAACAATTATGGAACTTGACTCAGCTTGTTTCCTTCACACTTAATTCAACCCTCCATTCCCACCTCAAATCCTAGAAAGCAGTATAACCTCTAAAATTCATCTCCACAGACTGCCTCCTTGGGGACAGGATCCAGGTTCCAGGAAGCTGCCATGGGCACGTTTCTGTCACAGACACAGCTGTCAGAAATGAATTCTCTGTTATCAGCACTCACACTCTGCTCATCACCCAACAGACCTGTCCCCACACAAAGCAGCAACACCTTCATCTCTCCAGGTTTTATTTCTCACCCTTGCTGCCTCAAGCTCCTCAGAAAGCTCAGAGGGAGAAAGCACTCTTTGGATGCTTGTTGGAACCCTGGGCACTGAGAATTTCAGGCTTTCTATGTTGAAAGGCACTGACCCTCAAGCAAACACTGCATTTGACCTGAGGCTGTGGAAAAGGCTTCCAAAATTGAGTGACAGCACTGGGATTATGGGTGTGGTGTTTGAATAGAAGTGTGTGATACCACAGGGTGCAAAATTTAGAGTTTAAGGTTTTAGGATACAGTAATAAATATAAAAAGCAAGATGGAGGGTTTAGGGTGTAGGCTATGTCCTTCCTTCACCTTCTTCTTCATGGGTTTGGGTGGGTTTTTGCAATTGGGTAGAAAAATCCGCATTGTGGACCACGGGTGTTTGGTTATTGAGTTAAAAATAAAAATATTTTAGGTGTCATCTCATAATTGGACAATTCACGTTTAAAAGACCTTGGAAAGAGTTAGAGACAGCCATTTTCTACCTTGTTAGCTGGGACTCACAACTTGTGAGACTGTACTATGGATAAGAATTAACAAACACCTGAGTCCAAACATGAAACTGCATCTCCTGAGCTTTAATCCCTGCTCTAACAACAGAAGAACAGAAGATAAACCCACAGATGCTCTCTGGTGTTTGTCCACTTTCTCTGCTTTGGATCAAATCTAGCTAGCTTGGTAATTTTTCTCTTTAACAGACAAGGGAAAGAACTGGATTATCGTGTCCCACTTCATGTGAAATAGCCCATCCAGAGCTAGCTGGGGACTCTCTCCTTTCTTACCCTCTGAAGGGAGGGATGACATCAGTCCCCCACTTGGTACTCTGGATACCAGCAATGTGTGCACAGAAAGGTCTGAAGTGCATCAAGGAGGAATCAGCCCTGCTGTAGCCACACAGACTTTACTGACCACTGTCTCTCTAGTCCATGCAGAGTCTCTTTTGCATAAACTCTACACTTAGTGCACATATTATTGGTATTCCATTGGGATACTCCAGGTACCTTTCCATCACCTGCTAAAATCAGGTCTAAGTAAGACAGCACCAAGATGACCAGCTTGAAGTTCCTCTCAGGTCCAAACACATCATTGACATCTTGCATCTAACTGAAAAAACCTAACTGTACTTCCTGAAACAGCTTCTGTATTTTCTCCAGAGCTCAGCATAATCACTCCCTACACTGCTATTCCCACAGTTTGAAGGAACTCTGATCATGTCACAAGATGGTGTTACCTCCAAACACCTTCACACAATAGAATATTGAAACTGGGGAGTACACGCTCTAGAGCAGAGAACTTCTCAGGGACCATTACAAACTTCCCACTCAACCTCTGCACAGAATCAACAACTGCCCCAGTTAAATTTAAAATTTCTAAGTTACAAGTGTACAGGGGAGGAAATCAAGCAAGCTCCACACCAAACAACTTGAAAAGTTTGCCAGGAATGCAGAAAAAATATGCACATTCTCCTTAAAGTCTAAAATAATTTAGAAGCTTTAACTAAAATGTCAGCATGTGTCAAGAAATATTAACTTATATAATACTGCACCATTTTGCTTGCCAGATAATATTATAGAAACTTGGCACTCTAAGTGCTTCATGCTTTTCTAAGTGTTCTTACATGGCTACAATAACTCAGCATGATTGAAACAGCAGTAAATTTCCCCCTGTTTAATTTTCACTTTCCATTTTATTCCACGACTTGTACGAGCACAGTTGTGTTTGGTTACAATACCAAAACTCTAATGACTCAGATTAAGGGTTCTTGTTTTCAAATACCCAGGCTAAACTGGTCTTTAAGGAGTTGAAGACTTCAGCACCCCTTTAATCAAATAGCTCATAATTCTACACCACTAACTTCTATATACATAATCTTATATAAACCTCTGCATCCCTGTATGTCTTGAAAAATAAACATTGACTCAAACACCTTTTTGAGGGTCTGAGCCCACAAGGAGCTCACTTTGACAAACACCTATTAGCACATCTAAGTTTTCAAAGGAACCAGCCCCAAGACCCTACAACACATTTGGTGATTACTACAAGGATATTAAGACAGATTAGCATCCAGCATAAATACAAGCCTGAGCCATCTGGACCTTAAAACCTGGCAAAGAGTGGACAGAATTATATTTAGATTTAAGAAAGATGTTCCATAACACTAAGAATTTGTGAACTAGCTTTGATCTAGGCGAACAGAATATAACAAAGCTGTTCGTTTGGGTTGTTTTGTTGGTTTTTTTTAAAATTTTCCACATACCACATAGAGGTGCCTGCACCTCTATACCCGACAGTAAGAATGCCACACAGAATTACTCCACCCATTTGCAAACATCCTCTGCATTTTTAAGTGCACTTCATATGTTCCTCTCAATGCCAGCTTTGATATCTTCCCCTGTCTTGGAGATGAGATGAGTGGGAACTGGCAGGGCAGCAATGAAGAGTAAAAGAAAGCTCTGTCCTAGAAAGCAGGACTGGATTACCACAAATATCTGTGGTACAGACACCAAACTCCTGGTGGCTCACCAGGATGATCACTTGATACATCATTCTCTTTAAGCTTATTCAGAATTTATGTCTGTTTTTCTGGGATCCTGAATCCTGTGCCTGCATTTAACTCTCATTAACTATTATAAATTAAATTAATAAATGAATAGTTAAATAACTTGCTGGGAAACCCTTAGGACCACTAACCAGATATCAGGGTTTGTAACCTTTCCTAAACCACTGGGAATAGAATACTAAATAACATTTTTATTATCTCTTGGCTGCTAGATATTTATTCAGCTTTAAAACAGTGACATTCCAAAGAGTGATAGCAAGCCAAAAAAGCACAGCCAGAGACAGCTGCATTCAATCCACATTTCAAAAATATACAGACTTAAATTCAATTGATTTCTTTAAAGTATTTTTAATCCTCCTTCCAAAATGTATCACATAATTAGATATTATATATTTGGGTTTTTAATAGGAAACACAGGGAATTGATAGATAGCCTGACACAGAAATCAATATATTGTTATCTGAATTTTGCTTTCAAACAACCAACCAACAAGGGAAGACTGGAGATTAGGAAGGCAGAATTTCTTGGTGGCAGTGTTTTATTTACTGGTAGAGGCCAGGACAAGAAATTAGGAATGGAAATTCCAGGAATGGGGGTAGGTGGAGCTGGTCAGGCTGCTCCAAACCTATGGAAGCATCCTACATCCAGCACAGGATTTGATTCTACCAGAATCAAATGGAATTAGATGTTGTCTAAGGTCCCTTCCAACCCAAACCACTATAAAATAAATAGCCATTAACCAGAAATGGCATGGGATGGTGAAAAAGCTTGATGAAAACAGATCTCTTTCACCCTCTTTTTCCCCAGTTAAAAAATGCACTTTTGTACGATCCCATAACTTTTCAATTCAAAAACAAAAAAAATGTTTTTGAGCCAATGTGCTACAAATGTCACACCAGGCTTTTTGTTACATGCACCAGCCAGAATAGTCTAACTCATCAGCCTGGGTGGGTGTGAGTGCAGGCAAAACATGACTCACCCACACTGGTTAATCCCAGGGATTCAAATCCCATCCCATAAACATTCCTGACATCAGTCGTAAAGAGA
Source organism: Illadopsis cleaveri (assembly GCA_013399915.1). Classification (NCBI taxonomy): domain Eukaryota; kingdom Metazoa; phylum Chordata; class Aves; order Passeriformes; family Timaliidae; genus Illadopsis; species Illadopsis cleaveri. The sequence goes on along the minus strand of VXBB01010368.1, from coordinate 275,183 downwards.
GGTAACCCTCACCTGGCACAACCAGCACATCTTCACCAACATGAGCTTTCATTTTAAAGATTCCACACAATCACCCAGAATGAAAACATCACCAGATGTGAACAACTTCAGGAAAAATCCACTCATCTAAAATGTGACATTTTTGGTCATGTACTGACCAGGTAAGTAGATCACACTGTATTGGAACATCTGCCTGAAAACATGAGCACGTTTTTACAACCATATTTATTTCAAATTTGCTTTGGATGAAGATACTTGTGTCAAATTTCAATTCAGAAAAAGCTTCCAAACCTGAGATATCATCTAGGTAGGAAGAGTGGAAGGGAAAAAACAACCCCACACAGTGTTATAAAAATCTTAAACTTGAATTTAAAACGCACACATACACAGAAAAAAACCCCCCAACTAAACCTAAAAAACTAACCACAGACAAAATCCCCACCTCACACACGGGAAGAAAAAATAAAGACAAGATAGTCACACAAAGATTTAATGCTGTCCCATAACCAGACGCCACATAAGTCCAGAGCAGAGGCTGAAGATGCTGGGATACAGATTTCTCCCTGTGAGACTTGCATGTGAGTTCTGAATTTGAAAGCCAAGCTGAAATCTCTTCACAGAAAATCCTCTGTTCAAATAATATTAGCCCTCTGTACTTTTTAGTGTTAATGTACAAGAAAAAGTAAAATATTTCCTACCAGAATCACTACAAGGAAAACCTGGAAGGGAACCCACAAAAAACAGCTGCCCATATATAATTTTGGTTTGTCTCTTAAGTAAAAGTTGGACTGAAATAAGGAAAATCCAAGAAGCTTGATAGAACACGATCATGAGAAAGGGGAGGCATGAATATGAAATCAACTTTCCAAGAAAAGAGAAAAATCACAGGGGAAAACCAGACAAGTTTTATATTCACGATTTTGAGAAGTCCCAGCTACATCCCTTTGTTCAGAGATCAGTAAGGAGAGCAAAGTGTGACAAAACATCTCGGCAAACCTCTCTGTAGTTTGAGAATACGAAGGGAAGATGAATTTGGATCTCAGCACACTTGGCAGGCAGCTCTGGATCCCTGGTGCTGAGGGAGGAGACTCAGCCTGGACACCTCTTACCTCGATCTTTGTCCTGTTCCTACACAGCTCAGCACATGGACATGCTGCTGGTGTTCCTGCTGCTTTTACCCTGAATGGCAGTGAGACCCTTCCACCCTGCTCTCCTCATTGTTAATACACCACAAACAGAATGTTTCTGGCCCAGTCAATGCAGATATCTAAGCATTAGTGATGTCCAGCACCCAGCAGCAAGCAGATTACCTTAAAATACCATCTAACATTGATTTTCATATTCTGTAGTTCACCCTCCACACTGCTGTGAAACCCCAATGTCAATGAAGCACCAGGCAGATCTACCTGAAATTCTGCACTCAACTGAGAATGCAATTTCTTATCTTTTTAATTTCCCTTGGTTGTGTTGTTCCAGGGAAAAATCTGAAAAACATGATCTGGAACAGTGCTAGAAACCTACTTAAAGAATAAACAGAAATTCAAGAATCTCTCGTAGCTCCTGGACTCTAAACCCAGAATTGCTGAACTAGACTTCTGTTTGCTTACATCTGCTCAGGATTTATTTCATTTTTAAATTTTACTCTACTTCATTTCTTAGCATCTTAAATTAAACATTCTCCTGGAAAGAGTGAAGCAGCCCAGGAGGATGCATGTGTGAGGCTGACACAGCTGCAGAGCTGAGCAAACACTGCTTGTGAGAGCTGCTGAAGAGATGCTCAAGCAGTTCTCAGGAGCAGCAGTCTGCTGAACCTGCACCCTTTACAAGCCATGACACATTTTCCTGTGCCAGTAGGTTTCCCTACTAGACAGATGTGTGCAAATAGTTAATAGATCATTATCTATCATTATACCCATATAAAAGCCCATCTGACAATAATAAACAAAAAAACATGCAAACACAGCACATGAGAAAATCCTGAAGATGGTCCAATTTACATTAAAGACAGATGTTCTGACAGTGAGCATATTGCCTTCCTAAGGAGCATTTTTTTGTTTTAATCTGTCAAGCATACCTGTACATTTCATACAAAGTAAAAAAAAAAAAAATTAAAAACCCCCCCAGCATGACATTTTATTTCTTGTGCATGAAAGAGAAGACACCCTAAGAAGCTCAACAGACCTCAGCTGAAGTTGGAGGCTTCCAAGTTGTTGTTTTGAGTATAAAGACAATGACAACACTGCCACAAAGACAAATTTTACCGTGTTCATTTTAATGGGGAATTTTATTCTATTTCTTTTTATTACCTACTTCTTTCATCTAAATAAAGGGTTTGATTTGCAAAACCATTCAAATTCAAACATTTAATTCCAGACATATCCGGGGAGCCAGAGGGCAGGAAATAGGTCGTTGGTTTTGCAAGACCGTTATTTACATTTTAGCCAAATAACATGTTTGGATGGGGTTTTTTCGGTCCAGTATCATCATTTCCCATCTTCCCTGTCACGACACCACACAGAGGCGAGGGAGCATTGGTGTGTTCCCATGAAAGGCAGCTCGGGGCAGGCACTGAAACCAGGAATGTGGCAGATGTTGGATGCTCCCCCTTTCCCTCTCCTGGGAGGGATCTGCCCTTATGGGGCAGAGCAGCTGCTCCTGGTGGCATCATTCCCAGGTGGGAGCTCCTTCTCCTGCTCCTTTCCCTTCCTCACAGCCCTTCACCCAAACTGCATTTTGGACAACCTGCTCCTCTGTCTCTCTTCCCAGGAAGATGGATTTCCTACAAAACTTTCCCTCACACTTTAAGTCTCTGGCTGCAGCTCCTCTCTTGCCCCTTTCCCACTCAGAGCACTCTGTAGCTGTAAGTGGAATATTCCCTCACACAGCAAAACCAGTCTCTGTTCACTACCTCCCCCTCAAAAAAAAAAAAAAAAAGTACAGATAATTAATAATAAAATAAATGCATTTTCAGGCTAAAAATGTGTCACAGCCCCCTGCACACAGAAGCTACGCTCTGGGCTCCAGCACAACCAAAGGTTGGATATATGTGGTCTGAAGTTTTGTTTTTGGAGGGAAAAGGAGAAGGGTTTTTATTCCCCTGAGTGTGCAGCATAGGCCATGCCCTTGGGAGGAAGCCCCAAGGAAATGCATGGTCCCAAATAGAGATCCAGTGAATCCTATGGACATTAATCCTATTTTGCCCCCATTTTAAGTAATGTGACTGCACAGGAATGCAGCTCTGGTATGCCAGGTATCCTTCATGCACTGTAATTGTAATTCCTGCATGGGTTACCGATAATGTTTCCTCCAAAGTTAGTTTTCCTCACAGAAAGACAACGAATATCATAAAAAGTTTCAACTTTCACTCCTTAAAAATGGGTTAGCAGAAATTAATGTTATCTGGGTATGTTTTGTGATTAAGTCTCCAGCATCTTTTCAGATAAAAGGAGTTTATCACTTTACACTTTAATAACAGCTGAGAGCACAAGCCTAAAGCTAAAACAGTCATCATCATGCCAACAAGAAAATGATCCAGAACCATCTTAGACAAATATCTTAATAAGGAAAGCAAAACTTTTGCCCTCTCTCTTCAGAAACAGAGATACACTAAATTACTCAGATCCTCATTAAAGATTTATTTGGGAGGAAGGAGGGGAAGAAAAGAACCAAGGCAAAAAGTTGCAGTAATTTTTCAAAGAATCTTGCAGCAGCAGATTAAAGCCTGAGGAACATCAGCCTTCTCTGCCATCTATAGCAGAGAAGTGCTGGTTCTGGGCTTGGATTTCACAGCTGACAAAAGGCCACACAATTTCACAGGCGTTATCAGGAGTTCACCTGAGTCTAAACACTTCTGCTAGGGGACAAGCACTCATTATCCTGACCTAAACCAGGAGCAAGTCTTAAATTTGCTGTAAATATGCACAACAAATTTAGACAAGCTAAGTACTTTAAAAGTTCTTTAGGTGAGGGAAAATGTAAATTAAAATAAGGAGAAAAGTCTGAAATCTGCAAGTGACCGTTTGAAGCACGAGAACAACAGCAAACTGTGGTAGCACTACAGAGTCTGCTTGGCAAGGACCCTGTCAGTGGAGAGGAAGCAAAAATATTTCAGCTCTTATTTTGTTCCTGGTATACTTGTTTCCGTGCGCTGAAATGCTGCTAATTCTAGCTGTGGAATGCCTCCCCCAAAAACCTCCCTGCAGCCCATTTCCAGCTTTGTTTAATGAACCAGCTTTACAGACTACATAGAAATGCCATTCATGTTCAAGACTTTTTTTTCTTTTTAATCCCTACTGAAGCTCTGCATCATATTTTGCATAGGCCAAGGAGAAATCCATATGAAACATATGCAGTTACATAAATTGTGGTCAAAGACTTCCTGACATGCAGATCTATGAGGCTGTGGGATATTCCCCCAAAGGAAGTGGGGGAGACTCTAACGAGTGAGACCTTTAAAACATGTCCTAGCAGGAGAATAGCAGATATTAACTCTGTAGTAACTGTAGGAATTATTGCTTAGAGTAGCTACTCACAGAATTTCAAGTTTGTCATGGTTACTCGCAATAGAAAGGCCAATTAAACACTGTAAAATGCAACAAAAGACCATATAAATCTATTTGCATGGTTTCCTCAATCTTTAATAGGTTTTTGCAGCACAGGAACCAGATGTACTTTTATTGAACTGGGACCTTAAATATGGCGTAATCCATATGGCCAAAATAACCAGGTAATAACAGTGCATTTACTAGGGGACCATAATAATTATAGGATATTTCTCTATATGACATATAAGCAAACGTTAACCACAAATGTAATTTATAAACTATTAATTTCATATATGAAATAAGCTACAGAGTAAGTGGCAGTGGGACTGCACTAAAAAAAAAAAAGACAACTCAGGAAGAAAAGACATTGAGTATGACCATAGCTGGATCCTGTTTATCTCCCAGCTGAATAGTAAGGAAGAGACCCCCCTCCATGCACAGATCCCCTTCCCATCCAGAGGGAGGAGAAGAAATCCTCACCTCCCAACATCATTCCTCCCCAAGGCTGCACCTACAGGAACCACTGCTGGAGATCTGGAGCCCGAGTGCTTCCAGGTTTCAGCTCGAAAACTGGGAACTCCTGACCACATCCAGGAAAGCCACACGCAGAGATGCAGCCCTGGGCTGTTTAACATAATCCTGAGAACTTCCTCTCACTCTCACATCATCAGTGCAGGCTGGAGCCTTGCAGGCAGTTGGGGCTTGGCCTTCCATTCCTTCACGAATTTAATAAAAAATATTCCCAGCCACACTTGCCTTGCTCCTCCCCAGACTCTTTTCCTTGCAGCTGCCCCAAATAGATGTTTCCAGAAAAAGGAAAAAAAAAATCCCTACCCTGACTGCCATCCACTGCTCTCCATTATTTGTTGTGCAAAGAACTGGTTGGGTAAATATCACCCGTGATTCTCTTGATTTCTCCAACAAACATGACCCTTCAAGAAAACTGTTCTAACACAAAGTTTCTAATCCAAAAGTAACAGGACAATGTTTAAGTCTAATTGCTCTGTTATTTTATTTTGACGTAGACCAGAGCATAATGTAAGAGCAGTTTTCAGTAAAAAGTAAAATTTTTACTGAAGTTTTACTCTAGAGTAAGGGTACAAAGTGCTGGGACAGAGTTTCAACATTTCCAAATTTAACCTCTTTTTTCTTGGGATAACCCTACACTCAGCATGGATTGTCTCATGCTTCCCAGGATCCACACCAATTCATCAAGCTTTTCTGTTTGCTTTTCGAGTTATGACTAAATGCTTTTAGGGTTGGGGTTGTTTTGTTGCTTTGAGGGTTTTTGATTTTTTGCTTTTCATGAAATTCAGCAGCAGGGTATGTAGCATCAGATATTTTTTCTTCAAGTTCCATTCAGAAAAGTACACCTGAAAAATCCTTTGACAACTTTCAATGAATTCATATTGTAATAATAAAACCAGCAAGTTAAGTTTCTCATCTGCACTTGAAACAGGATCTTGGAAATATCTCAGGCTCTTTATCCCAAGAGTTCAGGCGGCCCCATATTAGCCCAACAACCACAGTAAGACAAACATTTCAACATCTTGTGAGGGTTTTATCTATGCAAAAATTGCATTAAAATTGTTTTTGATGCTTCCAGATGTAGTGGTAGCCTAAAATGTTTTACTCTTCACAGAGAGCAACATTAACAGGATTTTTGCATTGTAGAAGGGAGAACAAGGAGAAGAATTTTTTATTATTTCACTTTAGTTTCATTAACTCAAATTATTGAATGAATGGTTACAAAAATCCTTTGCAGTACTAACAACTTCTCAGATGATCAGCTTCTAACAAGTCTCTTCCAGTGAATTAGCACTATTCCCTTCTGTTGAGCTCAATTTAAAGCATATATAAGTGTCATAAAAGGGGGTAAATTATGTTAACTCCTCAATTTAACCACAGAGCAGAGGCGACCAGCACAAAAACCTTGTGGCAGAGTGTGTGTCCAGCCCTTGAGGCAAAGCTGAGAGCCCAAGCGGAGTCCTACTGTGCTCCACCACAACTTTTAAGACACAGCTCCACACCCACCACGCAGGAGCTGTGCTGGCTCCCAACCAGTCCATCAGCAGCAGCTCCATGGCCTCAACAACTTGTCTGACTTTGTTGGAACCCTGAATGCTGAGGATTTCAGCCTTTCTGTGCTAACAGGCATTGGTACTCAAGCAAACACTACATTTGACCTGAGGCTGTGGAAGAGGTTTCCAAAATTGAGTGACAGCACTGGGATTGTGGGTGTGGAGTTTGAATAGAAGTGTGTGATGTCACAGGGTGGAACACTTAGAGTTCAAGGTTTTAGTGTATAGTAATATATATAATGCAAGACAGAGGATTTAGGGTGTAGGCTGAGTTCTGCTACGCTCACCTTCTTCTTCATGGGTTTGGGTGGGTTTTTGCAATTGGGTAGAAAAATTCACATTGCTGACCATGGGTGTTTGGTTATTGGGTTAAAGGTAAAAATAATTTAGGAGTCATTTCATAATTGGACAATTTGTGTTTAAAAGACCTTGTAGAGAGTTAGAACCATTTTCTACCTTGTTAGTTGGAGCTCACAACTTGTGAGACTGTGCTATAGATAAGAACAAATAATCATCTGAGTCCGAACACGAAACTGCGTCTCCAGAGCTTTAATCCCAGCTCTAACAGAAGAAAAGAAGATAACAAACCCACAGCCTGAGCAAGTGGCTGCAGGTGAAAGGCTCTGCACTCCATCACCCATCACACCCCACCTGCTCCTGCCAGCATCCAGATATTCACTGTGCAGCATTCCAAACAAGAGTCTGCTTCTCTGTCACCGTTCAAAATCAATCCTGCGAGGAGCAACCAGACCTCATAAACAACAGCTAATAATTAATTACACTCCAATGGTCTTCCAGCTAGCTCCCATACATCACAGGCTGCTGGATGCTTTTAATCAAAGTGCTTCATTATCATATAGCCATGTATCACTTTTATATTTTTTTTTAAATAAAGGATGACATTTTTATAGCAGTAACCTTAAACTTTCCAGCCACACATCTTCCTAGCAAAGAAATGCCAAGAACAACTACAAATACTATAGCAAAATATTCTTCCCTTTAGTAAATGGCACTTTGGGGATGTGGAGGGGGAGGAAACAATGGGTACAATATCATTTCAACAGAACAAATGTGCATGGAAGCAACTTTAAAATAATTTTCCTCCTGTCCTCAGCCAGCCAGATCAGATCCCTGTTCTATCAGCAGAGGGAGGTGCTGCTGAAGTCCCTGGTGCAAGGCTACAAACCAGATGGTATTTGGCATCACTCCACATTCACCAATCTCATTCAATCCTGGACAAAAGCGGTCAAAGTTTTCACACTCCTGCAAAGTGCTTTGCTGAGGGGACACAGCACAGGGGAGAACACAAGACAGGAAACACAACTTGCAAATTTGACTTATGAGACAGCCACCAGTCATGAAGTGAGAATCCTGTCTTATCACCTGAGCCATTTAATCCTTCATTATTTACTGTCAAATAAGCCAGAGTTATTCCCTGACATGTTTACTATGGGTACCAACAACTCTCTGAAATGCACAATAAATGCTGTTTGAATAAAGTCCCTAATAAACCAGTGGGCTTTCACCCTTCCCTGCCTCCACAAATATTTGTCTCTTATCAAGGAGCTGGCCTCAAAAAATGTATCACAGAATAATTTAGGTAGGAAAATACCTCCAAGATCCTTCCCTGGACACACTCCAGCCCCTCAACGTCAGTTTTGCTGTGAGGGGCCCAGAAATGGACACAGGATCTGAGGTGTGGCCTCATCAGTGCTCAACACAGGTGACATCCACTGCCCTGGTCTTGCTGGCCACACTGTTCCTGATCCAGGCCCACTGCCCTTGGCCCTCTTAGCCACCAATACTCCCAGCTCCTTTTCCTCTGGGCAATTTTCCATAAAAATCTTTGTGGTAAGGTTTTTTCCCATTTATTTCTCTCCTGCTGTTAATCTATGGGTAGTTAATACATATTTTTATGGGAATTACACATATTATGGAAACTTCACTTGTTTTAAAGCATAGCAAGAATCTGCTAACACTCTCCTGGAAAATTAATCACCCACAAGCAAATACCTCTAGCCTTTCTCTGTTCAGCAGTCAAGGGTAAATGGCAAGTAAAATTCATATTCCAAGACCATGCCGCCAGTTTCACGTTCATCACACACTTCCAAATCTGTTTGGGCTCCTAATGACAAAAATTTTTCACTGGAAAAATTATGTGGAATCCAGCTTTAAAGATCCCAAATACTGTGGGAAGTAAAATAGATCTCAGTCTAGACAGATACAATTTATTAAAATAAAGTAAGTGATGTAGAAATCATTCAACTGTTGTGCAATAGGATCCCTCCCGCATTTCTTTTCCATAGAGACAGAAGGCAGATACTCCTTTTCTACACAGGACACTGCATGGTTTAAAAACTATGCTCTGAAGGTCAGTTTTTACCAAAGTGATGCACGGCTTCAAACCTTTTTCTAGGGCACATGGCCTTTGTAGCATGGTCAGTGACTGCTCCTGCAACAAGGGGGGCTCAGAGCTGCCAAGGAACAGAAAATTGAGACATTGCCTCTATCAATTCCCATAATTTCATATATGCTAGACTAAATCAAGGAGAAACCCTTCCACCAAATATTTGCATGAAATGAATGGTTTCCTTCATGAGCAATGCCTGGGTTTCGAGCAGCACTTGGCAACCCTTGAAACACCATCAGCACCTTCAGGTCCTCTCATTACAAATATTTAAAAGCTAAAAAATGTTTAAACAGTGTCCTGGAGCATGCTCAGGGTGAAATGTCAGCCTGGGCAATTCCAAGAGCGCTCACAGCAGCCCAGGGTCATTTACTGACAGGCTCTCCGACTTTTCCACCCTAGGCAGAAGTGTGTCTGTGGGGTATAACTCACCTCCTGAAAATTTCTGCCTTCAGATCTGCTGTCTGCCAATTGAGAAATGTCATTATTCAAAATAACAAGCCTAAAGAGGTAGAAGGCAGGGGAATAATTCTGAATCAGGAGGACGAAGTTACTGCCACAAAAGAAAGGTCATTTCACCAATTATCTCCTGCACATATTTTGTATGAAATCCTGCATTATTAGGTTCACCAGGCTTCCTTCTGATTGCTATAAGGAGAACTGAATATTTATGTAGAGCAAAAGGTTAAATTATAAGTCATTGAAAAACTATGATGATGGATTTCAGTTTAATAAGCAGTGACATAAGGAATAAAATATATATGCATATATATAAAGTAAATATACTGTGCTTAATTGATTGAAATAACCTGCTTTCCTACTCTAGGTGATCTCCCACCCATGCAAGGAAAGCAGCATCAGGAAGGGTTTCAGGTTAAGCACTATCCCCTGCAGTGATTACACACTCCACTGCAAGGCAGTTTAAAAGAGTTTAATTTCCTTTATGATTTAACATTCAGATTGATAAACCTTTTCTAATTCCACTGTGTTAACATAAAACCACCTCCATTTTCAAATTTCGATACAGAACAGAAGCCACACTTAAAGCAAGCTTTTGTTTGGTGTTTTTCCCCTCCCCTCACCCATTTCTTTCGGAGCGGGTCCCTGATTTTGCGGAGGAGCTGGAGGGCACCAAGCCCCCTCTCACCTGTGACTGATGGGGCTGGGAGGGGGCCAGGCTGGAGCCCAGGCACAAAACCCGTGGGCTGGCAGTGACAGGGACAGATGCCTCTCTGTAGCTGTGCAGATGGCACCAGCAAGGCATCTCTGGCTCCTCCAACTCGGGCATGTTATCCCACGAAGAAAGTGTCTCTGAGCAGAGATAAGAGGAGCAAGGGGGAAAGCATCAGCTTGCCTATCAAGAGGGAGAGATCTGGAGGCAGATTGAGGAGCAGAGGATAACAGAATTCGAGTGTTCCAAAAGCAACGATCTGGCCCAGGGGGCTGAAATCTGGGGAAGTGATAAGGAGCTGTAAGAGAGTCTATCAGAAGGAGCAGCAGCCTGACACTCAGGGAAACTCACTTGGATGTCTATAGAGCAATCCTAGGAGCAGGGGAGAGAGGGAGGAACAAATGGGAGCTCTAATACCTGAACCAGCACTAGAAGAGATTTTCCTGGGCAAACTCCACAACTGAGCAGCACTCACTCTGTAGGAAGAACACACGAATTTACCACATTTAATAACAAGTGTAATTCAATGTGAAATGAGGAAAAAAGACCAAAAAAAGGAAAAATAAAGGAAAAATAAAACCCCAAGGATGATGTCACTATTTGCTATCACCAGATCTAAAGCAGCCCAAAAAAGAAGCCTCTGATGCGTAGGGAAGAGAATTTCACCTAGGGATGTTGATAAAGCAGCACAGAGCCACACTGACCACTTGGAATTCAATGGGATCATTCTGGATAAGCTCCCCTAACCACCTCAAGCTACCAAAAAAATTAAATCTAGTGAAAGTACTAGAGGGGAGTTATTTCTGCTCCAGTCCTGACTAACAGGAGAATAGAAGAGAAGCAATTGAGAATTTGACATATGGGAGTAATAAATAACACTGTGAATTACAGCAGTCAAAAAAAAAAGCATGTGTATATACATACATAATTATTTTAAGCAAAACAGCTTTTCATCTGATAGAGAGGAACAGAATGCATAGCAAGACCATCATGGCTGTGCCAGAAAGAGGCACTTGAAAACAGAAAGAAACATAAATCATGTGTCAAAAACAAGTTTACATGGCTGAGGAATACAAAAGAACCAACATTAATCACAGTGCATTAAAGACAAGACACAAAGCTAACTAGAAAGGGGCAAAATGCATCAGGAACAAATTGGTTCACATATAACAAGGGGAAACAAAGGAAAGCAAGACTTTGTTCCTAAAAAGATGATGCATTTACTCCCTTGTGCCAAGGAGTTCACCTAAAGGGGAAGTGTCCCCATCCTCCTGGGGGAACTAATGGGAGAGCAGCCCAAGGGCTTCCTTTTCCTCCCTCAGAAGGTCTTTGAAAGGATAAATAGACAGGTACTTCTCTGCAGTTCTTCAGGGCCTCCTTGATCTCAATGGGAAGTTCTCCATTGATAGGGGATAATTAGGGAATTGCACACTGCTAGGATCAGTGGGAGTGCACAGCTCTGTGTGCAGTGGTTACAAAGTGGTAGGTTGGCTCCAATAAAACCTAAATTAGGGCAGCATTCCCCTATCATTATCTTTGACTTCTCTGGGAAACCAAACAGCAGAGAGGGAACATTGAGCTGTCCTCTCCAATCCAGCTGTGTTTGCACAACTGACAAGGACACAGAGCCCAAACTCTGCTTGCCTCATGAACACACAGAACGGACACATCTGGAAAAGAAGGACGTTTTAAACAGGGCTGGGAGCTACAGGGCAACCAGTAACAGATCTTGAAAACAAGCTGGTCCTACAGGACATGTGAGAGAGCACATTTTGAGACAGCAGAAGCTGCTTTTAATCTTGTATCTGACTGATGTGTTGTGTGGGCACACTGTTGTGTTGATACTGCAAACATTATAGGAGGATCTCTGAAAATGCTCCTTAAATTTTAAACAAACTCTTTGGAAAATTAAACTTATGGAGGATTTGCCTATATTAACAGTGGCTTGAATCAGTGTTCACAAGAGAAGTACACTAGGAAATACTAAATTGAGTTTATGTTTTCAAAATGCTTAGCTGTGCTCACTGCATGAACCAAGTTTTGAACCATTCACAATGTAATAAATGTTACATTTTAAATGGCTGTTATTGAAATGGTAGCTATAAGTCTTCATATTGAATGAATTCTCTATTTTGTGGGGGGAAAAAAGCTACTTCTTTAGAGCTGTATCTCACACACCCCAACTCCAAAAGCTTACAACTGAAAATGGCCTAATACCATCTGATCAGAAGTGGCTGCGCAAGAAGAGGACTTTGGCTCGATGAAAGAGGCTGCAGACATGAGCCAGATGATTTCTGCCTTGCTATAGGGCAATTTGTCTACACATTAAAGGGCAGAGAAGCTTTCATTTGCAACAAAAAACACACGAAAACACATCTTGGGAAGGAACAGCACAGAAAACCAAGCAGCAGCCAAGGATCAGAATAGTCAGACATCCATCACAAATGACTTCAGTGTACTTGATGACTCTCTGGTGCATTACTTTTTTTTCAAGTTTCCTCTGCCTTTGTAGTTTGATCAATCTTATCTCAAGATCTCCTAGAAATCAAGCACGAGATGCTGCTGCTGTAAACCACAATCAGGCACCAGAGTGGTGACGTGGGGGGATTTGCTGTCATTATTTGATCTCCAATGATCTTCAATACTGCTTTGCTGTGGCAATAATTTGCATTCTTATTAAGATGAATTAAGATCATCATGTTGTATCATAACGTACCCCATCAATACAAAGCAGCTTTGGAGTTTTATCAGTGATATTCATTTTCCCCAAAAGCCCAACATCCTTGCACTAAAAAGCTTTTAATGTTGTTACCTTGCTACTGCACGAACACAACAAATCCTTTCTGTGGCTTCCCCATGTATTATAAAGTATTTCATGTACATTTTGCTCAGCATACATTGGAAGTGTTGTGTCAATACTGCCCTTGTACTGTTCCTGGCTTTCATATCCAGAGATAACACAGTGCATTAACACACTCCACTGGATTTAGTTTTACAGCTGAGCAAAGAAAAGATAACCATTTATAAAAGCTGATATGATGCTGGATCCATTTGGAGCAGGACCAGGTATAGATGCTTTGTGTGATGGGGAACAGGAGACTTTGCCTCTACCCCCACACACTCTTATTTTGACTTGGGAACATGATATACTTTTAAATACACTCTCTTCAAGTAGCGTGGTGGAGAAATTTCCTCTCTAAAAAGCAGGAAGCTATTTTTCAAAGGCTACCTTTTAATTTTGAAAGGGACTGCATTCAAGCCAGAAGATCAGCTACCAATATTTTTTAAGTGATCTAAAGCATGGCGAGCTTAGCCAGCAATAGAAAACCCATACAATCTATCCACTATTGTCTGAGGGTTAATATAGTTATACCAAGCCTATTACTTCTGAGCCTCCTAATGAAAAATGTTCTATTTAACAAAGTGAACATCAGCATCCTGAAGAGGTTCTTCTGCTATCTGTCTTCTACCTTTAATTTTAATTAAGAAAACAAATGGACAGTAAATTTGAAGCAAAGAATCAACATTAATCTCTAAATCAAAACGATTTATATTGAGATTATAATTAATCATATGCATGAAATATCTTATTTAATAGGGTGATGGCCTCAGTTACTTTGTTTAATCACTAAAACAATTCAATTTCCAAAATTAGAATTTGGAACCATTCCAAACATAACCCATTAAGATTATCAATCCAGCAAGAACAGTGACACTGAACCTCTGAAAAATAAACTCTTCAAAACTTTTTTATTCCTACATTTAAGAATGTAAAGTGGGCCCAGACAGAGCAAACCTCAATTAAAAACAGGGAGGGGTAATGCAACATCAAAACAAGGAGATGACCCCAGGACATTTGACCTTAAACTTGTTGCTGACATTACTCAATCCCCATTCAAATAAAGGCCACTGGGCCAGATTTTAACCTTGAATAAACAAATCAACTTCACAAAATTACTGGATTTACCTCCACTTACAGTGGGTGTGGGTTTGGTCAATTAATAAAGGCCAGATTTTGCCAGCATCCTTAATGAACAGCAGAGAGGACACAACCTTAGCTCTGCAGTTGGGATCAGCAGCTCTCACATGGGACACTGCACAGAGATCAGGTCTTGGTCCAGATGCACACACAGGCTGTCACCAAAATGTACCAGGGTACACCAGGCTTGGCTTCTACAGCTGGATAAGCCTTTTATTCAGGTTAAACATTTAAAAACGTCTCTTCAGCCACCTTATTCAAACAGCACTACCACCGTCGTGGTTCACACCCTCCTATTGTTACAGGGAATCACACATCCCTCACAACAATCTCCTGTTGTCCTCAAAAACAGGTGGAGGCAGGATCTGAGCAGGCAAACCAAAGCAGCCAGCTTTGATTTAGCCTGGCCGTAATATTTCAGCCAGCACATCAAAACATGGATGGAACACTTCATGGAAACATGAATTTACACACACACATGTGTCTTTTCCTCCAGCCAAATGCCATAAGTCTTGAGACGCTGCCTCAGCAAGATTAACACAAGACTATTCATTATGGGATCAATAAGCCTGTCCTCTCAGGGCCTCTTTTCCTCCTGCCCCACTTAGCTTTCCACTCTGTGGCAGGGTGGATTTATTTAAAGGATAAAAGTCTTCTTAACTAAAGACTGCCCAACGATTTTTGTTCTCATCTTGTATTCTAGCACTATGTCTCCAAAATTTAAAAAAAAAACAAACCCAAAAAGGAGTAGGGAAGGGAATCAAGAAGAAACTGGGTCATGGTGCTCTGGACATCCCAAAGTGTGTTTGTATGTCTCCATGTCACATCTTAACAGAGAAGAGCAGTCACGTTCTGCTTTCTTACTTAAATGACACTTCTCATCTAAAAATTCATTTTTCAAGTACATTTTCCTCACTTTGTGTGCTCAGAGTCACCCTGCCAGCAGAGGAGAACAAGCCCTTCTGGCTCCCTGCCCCCTCCACGTGCCAAATCTCCTCTGGTGGCACCTCAGCCTCCTTCTCCTTTTCTGCCTCACACAGGTCCAGCCTCTCCTGGCTCTGCAAATCCACCAGAGGAGTCAGCAAAGCAAAAAGTACCCCCAGCTCCAAAGGCAGAGCTGGCTCTGAGACCCACCCCAGCACATCCCCACCTTCACACAGGCCACAAGGACCCCTGCTCTGAGACACTGACCCACCTCAGCCAGGGACAACCCCAATTGTCACAAAAGACAATAAAATTCACTGTTACTCTTCAAACCATCAGCCCAGAAGGGATGAACAGTGCCCCTCCAACCTCTCACCATCAGGAAAACACAAGTTTTCCCATTAGAGCAAGGTTCTTCATCCTAGAAGCTTCTTGAGGTAAAAATGTACTTTTATGCCACACAACTCTCTCTGACAGTTCTTTCTGGGAAGATGCCACATGGCTGGTTAGGGAACAGTCCTAACTCTAACCCTTATTTCTCACTTGCTGAAAAACTTTATTTTGTTACCTGCAGGGACACTATAGGCTTGCATTTGTCTGGGTTGCTGATTTGTGTGGAGGAACTACCTGCAGCAAATGCTAAAATGGGACAAGCTACTGGAGGGGGCATCATTTTATTTCATAAATAAATAAATAAAATAAGTTCTTCTCAGCTTGTCTTCTTGATGTATCAACTCCCATGTTGCCTTCAGGCAAGAAATAAAGATTATTAACCAACAAATCAAGTAAACACATTTTGTATGCTGCTTTTGGAGTGCAATGTGATAATGGGTTTCCTAAATAATTCTCCCTTTTGCTGGTGCCAAACCAAAAGAAGGATAAACACAGCAGTATCCCAGCTCAGCTCTTCTGAGCAAGCACAGGGATTGAAAGGGAGTCAGGAACAAAGTACTGGACTGCTCTGTTCCATAAAACCCAGGGTGAAAAATTCGGCAAGACAACAAAAACACATGAAACCAAGGGTCGTGACAACAAGGTGACACTTCATGATCCTGGCTGTTGCTCCAGCAGGAGCACTTGTCCTTCCCAGAAGTCCTCATCCCCCTGGAAGCTGTGCCAGCTGCAGTTCCTCGGGGTAAGGACGAGGCCCTGTCACCAAGCCCGTGCTCAGATGGAGGGGACCCAGGCAGCCATGGCCACCCCACACAGCTTCCCCACAGCCATGGGGCTGGGGAGGCCCCACTGATCCCATAAATGGGGAAATGGAACACCTCATGCTGGGGGAACCCGATCCTCCTCACTGGCCCATGCTGAGGAGAGAGTGATTAATGGAGAAGAATTGATCCTCCCAGTCCTTGTCAGGCAGCCAACTGCTGCCCCAGACAAAGAGGTCTATGTGGAACGGTACCAGGCAGCCGCTCAAATCATGCCACAGCTTATAATGCCTCCCCATACCTTCCCCCTTCCTTTTTCACAGCTACTTATGTGCTAAACAACCTCTTTTTCCACACGTTTTGAAGACTGACGGCGGAAAACCATCCCTGAGGTACGGCAGCCTTATCCACCCAGCTGCCCCCAGATCACGTCCCCCTTTTCTCTCAGAAACAAGGCCATGAAAAGTTTTCAGAAAAATTCAGAGGAGAGCAGGGCATAGAAACTCTTCTGAAGAATAGAGACAGATGGGGGGGACATTTTGTGAAGCATCCTCGTGGAGGCAGCCAACAGGTAAGGAAGGAACAGGAGGGAGAATGTGCAGAGCTTTCAGGGCTGAAGTGTGCTCTGTCAAAACCCAGCCTGGACTAGACACAATGAAGTATTATCACTGCCTTTTGGCAGTGTGCATCACATCCCTATTTTTTTTTTTTTTTTCAATATTGATACATTTTTCCCCCCCGAATTAACTCCGTGGCATGGTGAGGCAGGAGAACAGCATCAATCCCTGTATGAAGGGCAGGAGCACACCTCTCCTTCAGGTTCGACCCTCAAATCTCATTAATTGCAGCAGCATCCTTAGGGCCCTATGTTTGCACACGACATTCCCGACAGGAGAAGGGAGGGAGAGGAGATGAGCGCTCCCCACAGGAACAGACGGCTGACTGCTCGCTCTGGCTCCCTTCCACCCTCTCCCCCGGAGTCCCCAGGGCAAAGCTCTGCTAACAAAAAGGGGCTCTGCAAATACCACGCGAGATAAGCACGGTAGCACACGCAGCTCTTGGCATCTGTTTATCATTAAAGATAACCTCACCTGGATGGCTGGGGAAATGGCCCACCTGCTCTTTAAAGATAGGTTTCATCTCTTCTCTCACAGCAATCTGCCTGTGCTGAGTGATGCTTTAAAAATATACCAAGACATGGTGCTAACACTGAAGCATTTCCTTACCCAGCCGGGCAGGGATAAGATCTGCATCTCACAAAAGGCCAACATATGGTGCTGATAGCTCCCTGATTATGTCAACATTTATTAGTTAAGTAAAAATCACCAGCCTTCTTTAAAGAAAGGAGCCCAGATGCCTGCAATTAATATTTCTCCACTCCACCGAAGAAACCGTAACGCAACTCCTAATGTCTCTACTCGAGAAGGCTCAAAACTCACAAATTATGTCATTAGAAACTGCAACGGGGTAACGAGAGGCTCGGTATAATGTATTTTCATTAGCCAAGGCTAATTGGAGCCAAATGAGTAAAACAATGCAGGGAGGGTGAAGCAACAGAAATCCTCGGGTCTTTAGGAGCCGAAATAAATGAGGGTAATCAGCGGTGTGTGCAGAATACAGCATGTTCAATTAATATAAAGGGGAGAGCAGTCAACGGCTGGTGGTGGGCAAACACCAGCAGGATGGCAGCCTGGGACAGGGAGGCTGCTCAGCTCTGAGGGACACCCAAAACAACAGGATTGGGAGGTAAAAACCTCCAAAAGGGGGATATCTGAGCAGGGAAAACCAGACCTCGGGAGGAGATAGCTGCCTGTCTGTGGGGATGTCTGAAAAAACAGAGCTAGGGTTGAAAACCCCCACAAATTACCCCAAGTAGGATAGATATCTGAGCAGCGAAAGCAGCATGGACCTCAGTAGGAGGTGGAAAATGGGAGGAGACAGACACCTGTTCAAGGGACACCCAAAAAAACAGGATTGGGGGTTAAACCCCCAAAGATTACCAGAGGAGGGAAAGCTGAGCAGATAAACCAGCATGGACTGTCGGAGGAGATGGCAAAAGGAGAGGAGATGGCTGCCCACGAGTGACACCCAAAAATTAGAACAAGGGGGTTAAAAGCCCCAAAAATCACCACAGGAGGGGAAGCTGAGCAGGGAAAGCAGCACAGACCTTGGGAGGAGATGGAAAAGGGGAGGAGATGGCCGCCTGTCACATCAGAGGAAAGGCAGTCGTGGCAGCTCTACCCTTGGCAGCTCCAACACTTGCCACCTGCGCACACAGATATTTTGTGGGGGTGGATTCTCTGATCCATCCTCCTCCTCCTCCATCTTTTCATCACGTCAGTTTAATTGTTACAGTAACCACAGTAAATTGATTTTGCAATTTAGCTTTCAGACCCTTCTGAAGCGAGAACAAGCAACCTTGTCTTCCGTTTCAATCTTCTTCTCAATAAGATCAAGGCTGCTGTCCTTCAATTTTCTCCTCTTTTAGAAGAGAGAATAATGATGAGCTTCCTCTTCAGCATTTGCTTCTGGTCCAATCTGTGGCAGAGCGAGATTTTTTTTCCAATTCCCATTAGGCAAATCCCCTTTTTTAATATTATGCTTTGGGACTTAAGGCTTTAGAGATGTTATTTTGTAGCTCAAAAGTCACAAAATGCCTATGCTTTTTCAAGTTACTGCCATTTTTATGCAATTGTTGATACTTTTTTGCCTTTCCCAATGAGGAATTGCCAATAAATCTATCATTGTTCTCCAAGTACAAAACTAAGAGACTCACATACCTGTAAACACTGAATTTTACTGTACAAATCCTACAGAAATTAAGCAAATTAAATAAAAGCTTAGTGAGCTATCCATCACTCACAGCCACAGATACCCTGCCTCTTTTTCATATTCTGGAAAACAATAATAAGGTTCTGCATCCATTAATAAAATTGCAATTTCATGATCAAGTCTGCACTGACTAACCTTGTCTTTCATCACTTCCCATCAATAAATGATGCTCTGCAACCTAAGCACTGTATGATAAACGTGTTTTCAGTCAAAGACCAATTTTATCTTAAAGCAATTAATTCAGTTTTGTTTTAGCATTTGCTACAAGGGTTTAGATGGGGGGTTGGTCTTACTTCCAAGATTTCCCCTCCCTCCTTATTCTCTCTCAGAAAAAATTAGCTTTCACATTAAAGAAATCTGAGGG
The DNA here is from genome assembly GCA_013399915.1 of Illadopsis cleaveri. Lineage (NCBI taxonomy): Eukaryota > Metazoa > Chordata > Aves > Passeriformes > Timaliidae > Illadopsis > Illadopsis cleaveri. Next base: position 255,727 of record VXBB01010368.1, on the reverse strand, counting down.
AAAAGACAGAAGTTAAATACTAGGAAGGTTAAAAAGCTTTATCATTGTGGAAATGAAGATGAGGCAGCATTTCCTTTCATGCCCTACTACACTGATTGTGTCTGAAGATTAGGACAGACAGCAAATTACACAGGAGCTGTCCATGCAATACAGCCAGAATGAAAAAACTCCCAAACATATAAGATGGCACACCAGGAGTGGTTTAGGAAATAATTAAATAGAGAAACAAAGACTTAGAGCAATTATGGGTCCTAAGTCCTGCAAAATTACTGATGAGCAGCTGAACATTCATATCCAGGAGCTGTTAAAATATGTTCCAAGTTCCTGAAGTTTGCCTGGATATTTTTCTCTCAGCTTGGCTTGTGGGTCCCAGAAATCCATCTATGTATATCAAATTAAAAGAACAAAGACTTCCTACTGCAAAATCAAACAGCCCTAATCCTGCAACAATTTTTTGAAAGAGGCCTGAGGCTGCATGATCCTTTAAAACCCAAGCAGAGGCCAACTTCAGACCCTGCTAATGCTGAATCCAGAATAAGTACATGAAATTCACTGAAAAAAAATAAGCTGAAAAAAATTCATCCAAGAAATTCAAGTTTAGCAGGCAGCAATTGCTGGTATTATTTTATTTATTCTGCACCGGCCTGATTGTGCTGAAAGACATTAAATTTTTGCTGTCCTGTGTAATTGAAATAGAATGAGTTATAAGGCAGACCATGCAAATAACCTGAAATAAGCGAAACTGCAGGTCTGGACTGACCGAGATTGTTGGCAGTACAGACAGACAATGATCAGATCCTTGGATCCCTTACAGATGCTAAAAAAGAAGTTTAACTTAGGTTTAAATTATTTTTTTCAGAGAAAAATGCATTCCAGGGATATTTCTCTGTGAAATATCAGAGAGGGAAAAAAAAAAAAAGAAAAAGAAAATAAAAAGCAGATTACTGGTGTCCATCCAATTTTTTTAAGCCCTAAAATTCTGCTCCAAAATAATTCTGCTCCCTTCCTCCCTCATTGATCTATGACAAGAAGAAAGGAAGAATATACAGATCCAAGAGAAGATTCAATAACTGTTTTTTAACAGAGAAGAATCTGTGAGGATTAGACAAAAACCACATCACTTATTTGAGATTAAATCCTGGTCTCTATCAAGACAGTGAGGAAACCTGCATGAAGTCTATAGATTTGCCTCTTCTGCTTTAATATATTCCTCCCTCCATTTTCATGTAATTAAACATTAAAAAAGTTAAAAGAAAAAAAAAACCTGAAGCACTCCTGTAAAACAGCCCCCCCAAAAGAAAAAAACCTCAAATCCATGCTCAAATAAATAATAGTATTTCCTCCAAAATAGCATGAATATGTAAAGCAACAGTTAAAAATACCTGTGTGAATACTTTGATGTGGAGAAACTCTGGAGACATTTATTTCCATTTTAGAAATCAATCAGGATGAGTATTTCTATTAATAAATATATATTTTGAGGTAAGAATAATTTTCTAGAAGGTGGCAGGAAAAATACAAGTCTAAAGGTGTTATTCCCAAGCACAGCACCCAAAACCAACTTTCAAGTCAAATCCTATAGATTTTGCTATTTTAGCAGTATTTTGTTTCCACAAAAAAAGTGGGAGAAAGGACAGGGGGATGGTCAGTGAGAATAAGCTGCACATTTTCCAGCATATGTTTGTAAACACATGATATTAAAATATCTCAGTTAAGCCCCTGCTAGGAAAGTCCTAAAGGATCTGCTGAAGGTCAGGAGCCAGGTAGATTTCAGCTCCAGGAAGCCACAGAAGCAGCTGACAACAAACAGAACACAAACAATTCAGGCTTTCCAGACAAACAGAACTTGGTGAAGAACCTGTTTTCCCACATGACAGGGAAAAGTGTGTTCTGTGTCAAACCTGGTTCAGCTCTTACTATATAGGTCAGGGTATGTAGGGCAGGCAACTTGTGGGACACCAGAGGTGCCACTGCACAATCTACCTGCAGCAACTCATTTTTCCAGCAGCCAGCCCATCCCAAAGGTTTCTCTGATAGATTGCTCAGGTTAAGCTCCTGCACCCCAACTCACCTGAATGTTCCTGTTTGGGCATCAGTGCCCAAATGCTCCCTGTTTCCCATCAGCCCAGCATCCTTGGTTTTGTCCTTGCCCTATATTGTCTTTGGTATGGAGGGAAAAGGAAACAGTGGCTTTCAAAGACAATAACAGGAGAAGGCACAGTAATTGAAAATTACTCTCTCAGGCTTGGATATCAGCCATAGAAACAAGAGCTAAACCAGTGACTGCCCATCAATAGTAGCTGTAACAGGAGTCTTGTATTATTATTTTTGTTCCTTGGAAAAACAAAGTTCAAAACACTACTGCTAAACCCACAGAGCCTTGTGTCACTGTATAACAGAAGAGTATTTTATGTTGCATTTTACAGCATCAGCACTTCAAGGGGACAAAACCATCCATGAGCATTTCCACTGCACCACAGACAGAGAAAAGCACTGGACACTTCCCAGTTTTACCTCACAGCCAAATAAAATGAAGATTGTTCAGCTGATGTTTATTTGTCAGGCTCACAGCTGAGGGTTCCCCACTGCAGTACCCAGTGAGCAGATTACAGGACACCAGTGAGTGTTTCTCTGCAGGTGTTCTTTATTTGCTGAGCAGGAGCTGCAGCAGGGGAAGGCCTTCTGCCATGGCAGGATATCTCAGGCTTTTGGGAACCCTCACATGCCCTTCTTTGCCAGTGGACACAGAGACCTGAGAGCTGCTCCCAACAAAGAGGCTTAGGAGGCTCCCAATATCCTTGTTCTGGTCATCACTCAAGAGTTCTGCATCTGTCATTTCCAAAATGGAATATTTATTCTCTCTCTCCATTCTGAAAACTATGTTATCCACACTTCATTGCTTTGTTTTGATGTATTTAGTATTTTCCCTCCTAAACAAGTTTTCTTTGGGGGCAGGAGGAGAACCTCAATCACCAGGATATCTCAAACACACATCTTTCCTTTCACAGCTCCTTGGCATCAGACAAGGAAGCAGTCCTGCTGGCATCACAGGCATGAAGGAAGCCTGAACAGAAAGCCCCAGACAGGAGCAAAGGTTGGGGTTTTTTCTCCCCTCATTTCCACTGAAGTGCTGATGAATTTGCACATCATTCCCGTGCTTTAAACATTAAAGTAGCAGGTAAAAGTCACCATGGTTCCTAACTGCCCTGTTAGCATGCAAGTTTCAACTCTGATTTCTCTGTTAAAACAAGAAGTGATTCTCTGTCCTGCCTGTGTTTAAAAAGAAGATTGATTTGCTCTTGAGCAATACCACTTGTAATTACAGTTACACAGAGAGTAGATAAACCAGGGTATGGGAGCAGGAGGGTATGGGAGCAGGAGAGAGAAGAGAGCACCAGGACTTTTTGAAGACACTTCTCAGAGACCAGACAGGAGGCACTGAGATTTTTCAGAAGGGTCACCACTTGTGTTAAAGCACTAACACAAACAGAGGCTATGTTCATTTCCAAAAGAAAGGCAGATAACCAAAAAAATGCCTCAGACTCACCAACACTAAATAATTTCAGAACACCTTAGCTCAGGCCCACAAGTCTCCCACAGACACAGGGAGAACAAAAGTTGCTACAGCTGTTGATTGTCAGGTCTCTTCTGAGACAACTTTCATCGTGACCATGAAGACCAAGCCAGCAAGGAGTAACTCCATCCCTCCATCCAGCACCAGCTTTGAATTTCTGCTCCAACACCCCACCACAAACAAACTCTAGTTCTAAAAACGACCAAACAGCCTCCTTCTAGCAATAATCTCTGTCTCCCTGGCCATCACTGCTATTATCATGCCAGTTCTGGATGCTGGACACATGAAAGACCAGCTCACACAAACTGTGGGGGTGGTGTGAGTGTGAGAACACAAAAATATTCTCATCACCTGCTGAGGGCCCCCAGTCCCTACATTCAATTCACACAAACCATGTGGGATGAGATTTTTATACCACCTGAAGTGAGACATGTGCCACGAGACAGGGTTGTTGGAGGGTTCTTGCAATGCTGTTTTTCTTTGTTAGTCCATCTGATACTGCTATAAAATGTTACAGAAATGAGAGAAGAACTTTCACCAACCTTCTCTGCACCAGGCCAGGGTTAACCAGGGGGTCCTTCTGCTGGGGGAAGGGCTCACTCCACTCAAACGGAGAATCTTCTAAAAGTTCCTCAAAGTAAAATCCCTTTCTGCTCCAGAAAAGAGGGAGACCCTAACCATCCTTGCTGTCTAATTTTTATATTACACTCCCACCAGCCCTTGCTAATGACAAGTCAGCTGTGATTAATCACCTGTGATTGATGGACCAGGGCACTCCACAAAACACCGATTAGTAGATTTGCATACACAGATGACTTTGCCACCTCAGCAGCACTTTACAAACATTAACTGATCAGGGTTTCTTAAACTCCCTTCACTGTCTCTCACCTGGCTCCCTCCTCTTTCCCCTCCTCTTGCTTGCTTGTAGGGAAGCTTCTTCCTCTCCCAGCTGTGAAAAATCTGTATTCTGCCCTACTCTCACCTTACTCGTTCCCTCATCTTCTCTTTTCCTCTTTTCACCCTCAGGCATCCTTGTTCCAATTAAAAACCCCAGATGGTGCAGCTGGAAGATGCCTAAATATCCTAATGAACAGTGAGATGCAGCAAAAGAGATATTTAAGACTTCACAAGGAGGTGAGCAGCACAGAGGGAAGGAAATGTGAGTGACAGAAATAGGGTAGGGCATGTTTGTCTAAAAATGAGGATAGCAGAGAGCTCCAAAAAGCAGAGAATAAGCAGAAAGGAGGAAAACAACCAAGCACATTAACGTTTGTCTTTCCTTATCAAGAAGGTTTCAGGTGTGGTGAGTTCTCTTGTTGCAAGCTGCCCGTGGAGACACAGCACCATGTAAGCCTGTAGGAAAGAGCAGAAGCTGATGCTGACAAATATTAAAATGGACCGAAATTCAATAGCTCTGGGTTTCATTCCCCATAAATTTCCAGATATCCACAGAACTGAAGTGAGATGTGAATAAAATTCACTTTGTATTCCAGAAAGAAGAAAGAAAAATTATACAATAAATACCAAAGTTACAAAATAGGTCATCTTCTTTTTGTTCAGGATGACTTAGAAAAAAATAAAATTACAATAGAAATTTCAAGGAGAGAATAAATAATTTCATTTGAAGTCAATGTGCACAAAATCACATGGTAATAACTGGAATAATGGAATGGTTTGGGTGAATCTTAAAGCTCATCCAGTTCCACTCCTGCCAAGGGCAGGGACACCTTCCACTATCCCAGGGCACTCCAAGCCCCATCCAACCTGGCCTTGGACACTTCCCAGGGATCCAGGGGCAGCTACAGCTTCTCTGGGTACCCTGTGCCAGGGCCTCCCCACCCTCACAGTCAAGAATTTCTTTTTAATATCCCACCCAAATATCTCCTATTTTAGTTTCAAACCATTTCCCCTTGTCCTGTCACTGTCTGCCCATGCAAAAGTCAATCTCCCTTTTTTATATAAGCCCTTTAGGCACTGCAAGGGGCTCCCAGTTCCTCATGTCTGCAATTTCCAAAGCTCAGATGCAGCACCTTGGACTTCTTTATCACCTTGACTAATTCATGGATAAATTTTAAAACAACCATTTGAAAGTTTCTAAGAAAACAGAAGTTCTCAAAAGGCCTTTCAAGCAAGATTGTGCTGCAATAGCTCCAGCCTGATAACCTGATGGAAATGGCTGTATGACAAAATACAGAGATCCATAGAGAAAAAGAAGTTCAGCTGGTGATACCAGACCCCCGGAATCTCTGAGCAGGCCCAGAAGGGGTGAATCACTCTCAGTTTCACCCTTGCTCATGCTGCAATAGTTCTGCACTGTCAGGTGTATTGTGAAAGTTCACCATGGACTTGAGACATAACTTGCCTTTTCCAAGGAAATTCCAAGGTTCCTGTGAGATGTTGCAGACACCAGACATCTCAGGTGGGAATTTGCAATATGCTTTTGGTACTCAGTGCCTGATTGTCTGGTTTGGGGTAAGAAAGGTGAGACCAAGTGGTGCCTTTCTGTCTTTAACTTTCTTTCAGAAAAGTATGATTTGATTTCCTAGAAAAATCTGGGAATTTGCCACAGGCCAACCTTCAAAGACAGTCGCAGTGCAGACAGGGACTACAGTACCACAGAGCAGCAGCTGCCCTGTTTGCACAGTGCAATGCTGATTAAAAACCAACCTGTAGGATGGCCATGCTAGGAGTTTTCCTCTTGGTTTGGAAGTGATGGGGAACAAAAAAAAGCATTGTGGTAAAGTGGCTCAATAAATTACGTGCAGCAGAGTTAATGCAGGTGTGCTTTCTTGGCCATGGAGCAGGCAAGGGACTCAAGAACTGACTCCGAGGCAGGGAAATTTGAGACCAGTGGTGCTGCCTTCAGCAGAAAACTGATTATTTGGAATTAATGTTAATAAATCTAGCTCTCTTTTCCTATACCCACTCCCTGTTCTCCCAGCCCTGCCACAAAGCCTCCGATTACAGTGTCCAGCACAAAACAATCCCCTTCCCCTTCCTTTGTGTCACATATTTCCACTGATACAGAACCTTTGCGTCTCCTGCCGTGGCTGACATGCCAGCCAGAGCCCAGCAATCTTCACTTGGCAGGAATTTCCATGTGAAAGGGATATTTTGAAGAAAGCCTGTGGGCCGGAGCCAAGGTAAAAGCTCCTCAGTCTCTCCAGCAAATGCTGCTTTTCCAGTGTGAAAGTATTGAGCCACTGCCCTCCAAACCACTGTTCCCATGGATTTGTCCCAGGTTGGAGCCTGTCATCGTCACAGCAGGAGTAGGAAGAGGGTTTTTCAGTGGGATGGGGATCGCCAACAGCACAGACATTGTTTCTTCACAAAGGAAACAAACTTGAGCCCGAGGTTTTGGCCGGCAACTCATCTCAAATGCAAACAGCCCTCGGTTCTATTGCTCTAGGAAGGGTGACTGGGCCTAGCAGGGAGAGGAATAACCCCAGGCAGGGGCTGACAGCTAAATCCAGGTCACTGAAAAGGAGAAGCAAAACACACATTTTTAACAGCTACCCCCTGAAATTAACTGCCAGGGGGTGAAGTTGGGCGGTTTAGATTTTGTTTAAACTTTTCAGATCAAGATTAGGATGCCCTCCCTGCATCACAAGTTATTGTAGACCTGAGCAAGACTTGCTGAGCTGCAAACACCCTTGCACGGAGCAAGCATTGCAAAAGAATGAAGCTTGGTAGATAACCAGGGTTTCAGAGAGCATGAAATGAGTGATATTGGTACTGCTGCTCTTTCAACTCGAGCCATGAGCTGGATTTGGTCTTGCCCACAGTGTCCCTCAGGAGGGGAGGCGGGCACTGGTGTCGGGAATGTCTTCACACTGCAGCTTTCCCGGCGATCCCAAGCCCTTCCCAGTCACCTCAGCATCACCACTCCTCTCTTGGCTTTCATCACATCATGCCACGAGCGTCACCATCAGCTTTCCTGCGCCTCCCCACTGTGTCCCATACCTGCTGCTCGAGGAACGACGGCTGTACCCCAGGGAAATCCCAGCCAGGAGTTTGCCCCCCGACTCTAGGCCAGAACGGTGGGGTTTTAGTCAGGAAATCTGACTGTTGTAGCCCCCCGGTCCTGGCAGGACCGCAGTGCCTTCCTGCTTTACGTGAAGCGAGGCGGGAGAGGAGGGCAGTGCCCTCCCCGGCTCCCGCAGGCTCCGCGATGCTAAAAACCAGCCGGGCGCAGCTACAGCGCCACGGGGACAGGGACACAGCGCCAGGTGCCACCCGGCCAGGCCGGGGGCTGGCACCCGCACGGGAGATGCGCGCAGGGCGCACGGGATGCTGCGCCGGGATCCCTCCCGGGCGGGCGGAGGAGAGCACGGTACCCACGGCTGATCCTGTGGAGCTCGAACCCTCTGGCCGTGGCACGGGCGGGCTCTCTTTCCTGCCTTTCCTGCCTTTTTCCCGTCTTTTTCCCGTGGATGCGCGGCCGCCACCGCGGGGCAAGAGCTCCGCAACGCGGCGGCTGCGCGCAGTGCGGATGGAGCGGGGCCGGGGCTCTGCCCGCTCCTCCCGGGGGGCTCGCAGCTCTGACCGCCTTTGTGGCTCAGGTTTTATGGCTCAGGTCACTAAATCCCGGGTGAGCATCACCCTGAGCGGAGAAGGGCACGCCCTTCTCCATCCCGCTTTCTCCGAGCCACTCCTCGCTTTCTCATTCCCGCTGAAGTTTCTCACCCCAGCTTTAACGCTGCCACCGAGGTTTTGTAGTCCTGCTTGTTTTACTTCATTTGAACTAGAAAACTCTTCTCTAGAGACTCCTGACTGTAAAAGAAATGATTGTCACAAGCGTTCTGCGGGCTGTTACTTTTCCTGTCCTCCAAGCCTGTCATTGTTCTGTGCTGGTGGTCATGAACTATGGGTGGCAGTGCACTGGTCCTGAAGAAGATTCTTAGTTTTCTGTAATACATGTAATTTTGAGCTGACTCCCTACTGCCTCCGTAATTGCGGGAAAAACAAAATCTCTCCAACATCTTCAGTGCTGGAGAATCAAGGCATTACTTTATGCTGGCCAGGATGTTGTTCTGGACAGGATGTACAACAGAAATAATTTCATCCACAACAGGCCTGGGCTGTGCAGAGAAAATCATTCCATCACACATCAATTTTACTAGATTTTTTGCATACTTATAGAGTCAAAACTCTTAGAAATTCATTGGTTCAATGTTCATCGGCCCCAAGTTACACAGTTCATAGTATTTGACTTCCTATTGGTTATCATCTCTTTGCCTTGGATGTTAATTAGGTTGTCATTCCTTAGTTCTCTTATCAGGTTTTTCCCGACCAGGTGTCTCTGACCATGCCAGGGGTGTTGTTTGGAGCTGATGGTCACTGATTGGTCACTGGTTGTTATCCTTTATGTATCTTCCGTGCTACTCCCAGTCTGTTGAGTAGTTCAGCTCATCAGGCCTTGAGTGCTGAAACAGTCCTTAGAAAAGAAACGTAAAATTCCCTTCCCCCGGGGCAAAGGCGAACAAAACCCCTGACTAAAGTTACATAAAAATATTTTCAACTCGGTATCCTTCGCAACACTACCACCTAATACTAAGGGCCTCCTGCTTGTAGGGTTTTTCCTTACTGACAGGCTGGAGCACACAGGGCATCCCACAAGGAAACATCACTAGTACATCACACACACGGGAGTTTCCACTGGTATTAAATCTGCCAGATGGGAGACAGCCCTACAAATACTCTGCACGGCACTCAGGGACAACACATTCCATGGAGAAAGGCAAATTTCCCCACCGTGACCCCTGGAAGCCCGTGCCCTGTGCCTATTCCTGCTCTGCACCCTCCTCCCCCAGCCCCCTAGTTCCTCTGCACCCTGTCCCCTTCACCCCATCAGCCCCGGCAATCACCAGAGGACCCCTTATCTCTGCCATCATCTTTGGAAATGCCTTTTGTCTCCAACAGCTTATCGCCCTGCCCCTCACCTGCTGAGATCAGCTGCTTTCCTACTGGGAAAAAGGAATAAAAAATGAACTCTGGGAACAACGAGGAGTTCTGAGAGCTTTCAAGTTCCAAAAATAAATAAATAAAGGGAAGGAGGAAGGGAGAATTGCGTGCTTCTTTTGATTAATTCCCTTTCTTCCCACCCCCAAAGACCGTGCAGTAAATAAAACGAAGTCCAGCCCTGACAGACACAAACCTTGACTGTCTGTTTATAGATGGTGTGAGTGCCAATATTCCAGCGGGACTGTGCAGAATGAATCTGTCAGGGAGTCAGAGCACATGTTACAGAGTGTGAAGGTACATGCTTCACATTAAAAACAAATCCTTCAGAAAGTGCAGAATATCCTAAATCTACATCTGCCACGCCGGTTATTCCTGTTGCGTTCTTAAAATTCATCCTGAATTTTATTTTCCACATCTTGCAAGTGTTAGATTTGCAAAACAGCATTATAAGTGCAGCTGTTGTGAAGTTCAGCTCTGAATAGCTATGTAGCTGAATGCTGGCTGGAATTCTGATTTTTACCTCTGAATATTTTCCTCTCTTTTGGAAGCTTCCTAGTTTGAGAAAACCATTTCTTCTGCCTATGACCACTGATACCATCACATTTCAGGGTGATGTGAGGGTGCCATCTTTTCACATCTGACTCAACCCTGCTCTAGCACCACCTTTTCCTAATTGCCTCAATTCCCCAGCACCAACTCCCTGTGCAGCTGCTTTTGCTTCTGTATTGCCATTACTGTGTCCCCAAGAGCCACATTCAGTGCCACTGATGTCACTGAAAATAACCTCAAGGAGCAGAAAGAAGCCTAGTAAATGACTAATTTATTTTTATCTTTTTTAATCCTTTGTCACCATCACCACCTCCTGACAAAGGAAGCAGACTTGAAGAGGGTCTGTGCTGTGCAGCAATTTGCAGTGTAAATTTTGAGCAAGGTCTTTGATCATGCCAGAATTCAGTCATCTGTATTACCAAGCAAATACAACAGATAAACCTGCTCAGTTCTGAGACATGGTTTAGTATCAACTGATGACTCTATTGATTTATTTTGTATTTTTCATAATGAGTTATAGCTACATTATAGAGTTGCCTGCATTGGATTGCAGTTTGATTTTCCAAGTGCCATTTCTCAGACATGAGGGTTTTATAAAAGCTTTCCTCACAACAAAAGCCACTCACTTTCCATCTTAACAGAACAGTGTTGCAAGTTTGTACCTACAGTTCAACAACAAATTAAAACCTTTTTATTTTCATCTACACACCCACGAGCAGAGGTTGGAGCACAGCAGAACAGGCCAGTGCGCTCCATCTGATCCCATTTTTTCTTGGAGGTGGAGGAGAAGAACACTATTCCTCCTCTGCTCCTACACATCAACACTGCTGGAAGCTATCACCTCTCTCTGGCTGGACTTTGCCAATAAAAATAGAATAAAATATTTTAGCTCAGTGTTCCTAACTCAGAGCTTTTCCTACAGGACTTACCCTGAAAAATCTGTTTCCTCAGCAAACAGTTCATTCCCTTCCCATCCTTCAGCTGGAGTTAACACCAGTCAAAGGCATCAGCGTTGACTTTGCCAGGTCTGAGTTTTGTCTCAGCAGACTGTACAATGTCCTGACACAAAAAAAAAGCATCAAAATAGTGGAAAGAAAAAAATCCTACCATGCCCCTCCCACACGTTATGGACTCCAAACCTGGGCTCACGTGTCAATTCAAAAGTATAAAAAAAGCTGCAGGGAAGGAAGAGCTGGAAAATATTCTTTTTCCTGATTTCACAAAATCAAGGTCCCAAGTGCCTGCTTGCATATGATTGCATGTTCTCCTCATGTGTCTGTCTGTCACCAGCAGACCAAATTCCCTGATTTCCCCAGGGCTCAGAGCAGAGGGGACACCTCCTCACCCTCAGATGGGTCACTGTCCTCTCACAATTATTCTGCCACTTTGTTTCCTTCAGGACATTCAGAATGACCAACACTGAATAAGCAACCTGTCCTGGGTGCAAACAGAAAACATCCCTTCTTCTCCTCAGGAACAGGAACAGAGCTTCTTGTTTCATCCCAAATCCTTCCTTCAAGGAAATCCAGAGCTAATGGTGCTGTCAAAGATGAATCAGCAGCCCCTAAACAAAGTTTTGTGAATAACTCTTTGAGGATGGCACAAAATTAGAACAAGAAAGTGACCTGACCAATGTGAAATGTTACTTCAGCTGAGAAGGAAATGGGACACTTCTCCCCGTACATTAAATAGGAGAACAAATGCATACAGGTGCAACATGTGCCACAAGCAAGGCAACACTTCCCAGCTCCAAGAGACAACTTCCTTTCTCTTCTACTCACCTCAGGTTTTGGGATACCCAACAGCATTTAAAATGTGAAAAAAAAAGAGAAGAAAAAGAAGGAAAGAAGGACCCTAACAAGCCTGCAATATTTAACCTGGCATTGTTCCTTGAGGATATGTCCTAGAGTGCACTCAGTAGTTGAGAAAATACTGGTAAGATATTCTCTCAAGAGCTCAAAACAGCCTTTATGGGCACTTTAGAAAAATCAAGGATGTTTGGCAAAGGGTTTACCACAACATCCAGTCTACATAAAACACTTCTCAGAGCATTAACTTGGCCCATTCAACTTAGTAAACTTTAAGCCTATTTGATGTTAAGTTACCCAAAATGCTCCAAGAAGGGGGAATTGTAAGAGGAAGAAAGAGAGAGAGAGACAGGAAGACAGAAAAGACACAGAAAAGTACATGGGCTACATACACATTCAGAGAATGCAAGAATTTGAAATTTAAACATCCTGAATACCATTGAGGAGCACACAATTAGTCAGATACCATTTACCTGCAGAGATCAAGTTACATCACAAAAAAATTCGTTACAAATAGAAATCCAGTTCAGCAGCCCTTCACTTTTGACCTGAGATCTGTAGCCATACTTCTCTGGTTTAACTTTACTTCTACTTAAAATCTAGAATACTACAAAAAGCCTATCTACAGACAGTAGATCCAGGATTCTCCAGGTTAAAAATAGACATTGAAGGTATTTTGATTAAACTTGTTTGTTTAAACAATCACTAGGACTGGGAGAAGGGGAACAACCTTCCATTTTCCTTTTGCACAATGAAAATGTCAGGGATTTTCTGATATGGACTGTGTTACTATCTTGTGGGGACACTGAGAGCAGAAGGAATCTGTAAGTGAAGTGAGGAGCTCAGAATTTCAAAGTGAAAAGGGTGAAAACTAAAAGATAAAAGAAGTGAAACTAATTTTAAGCCCATTCCCTAATTTGTAATGCTCTAGTTACTGTGAGCAGATACGGAAATACAAAGCCTCTGATTCCCTCCAGCCCTGCCCAGGATGCAGGAGGCCAGGGGAAACACACAGGGAGGTAGAACATGTGCCTTCTGATGAAAAGTCCAGATTTAGGCACTCCCAAGTGAATTAGACACAAGGAGCTGTCCCAGGTAACTGCACCACCTCCATGCAATTGAAAGATGGCACAGTTACTAATTAAACATACACATTTATAGAATGCTTATGGCTTCCAGGACATGAGAAATCACAGCTGACATCATGCAAGCAAGAGGCAGGACACTTCTGCTCAGCAACTTCCCACATGTGGAGTCACAAGTCCCAGAAACACATTTTCGGATAAGCAGACGTTTTTATCTCTTCCCAGGTCCCGTGGAGGACAGGGTGGGTGGTCTTTTCCAAAGGGCTGCAGAGCTGTCTCCTTGTGTCACAGGACCACTGGAAGGGCTCATCCACACACCAGCTTCTCCCCAAGGAGCCCACAGCCAGATATTTTCCATGGCAGGGTTTAAAAATATCCTATCCATCAAGCTTAGCAGTGTCAGCCTGCTGCCAAAGTTAGTCAGCTATAGCCTGGAAGCATCCAAATTTTTTAGGTTGGAATCCAAGCCCTCTGTTCCATATGTAAAAGCTTTAGGGCAAACAGAGTGTTTGCACTCCAAGTGCAAAATTTCTTGTGGGTGGTTTTCTCCCCGGTGCAAAAACTCTTAACAGTGTTTGAATTAGAATGTTTTCAATATGTTCATTTCATGATCTGGTGGTTTTATTGTCACCACTGACACTGCTGATGTTTCCCATCCTGGGCTGAAGCAGGAGCTGCCTTGCCAGTGACAAAGCAGCCCTCCTGGGCTCCTACAAAACCTGGCAGATCCATAACACAATTCTGGGTCAATAACCAGAAGACCAATCAGCACTGAAATTCAGCTCACCCAGGGAAGAACTTGCCCTTCTGTTGCTCTGAAAGCCTTTGTCTTTGCTGTTAACCCCTCACTGAGCTTGAAGTCAATTGTGTGATGTTCTCCTGCCTCCAGCAGAGCCCTTGCCTGTTATAGCTGGGGAAAGCAGCTGCTGGAGGCAGCTGGAAGAAGACTTTTATGATTATTACAGTAGCTGCAACGTCATCTGTGCCGCGGTAGCACCCGGATATTTATCAGTTTCTGTCACCAGCACAAGTTTTAATGTAGAAATGGGTCTGCAGGCAGCCAGGGGAACCCACAGCACCCCAGCCCAGCCACGTTTCAAGAGAGAGAAAGCTGCGAGGGGCTGGCAACTCCCTGGAAGATGCAGGAGACATTGCTGGGAGCCCATGGTTTGGTCACTGTCAGGATGCCATGGATGTGACAAAATGGAAAATTGAATTGCAAACTGAAAACACTGAGATCCTTTTAGTGTCATGAGATGGATTTCTAATGGTGGCATTTAAAGAGTTTGTGTCTCATAAGATGATGTTTCTAATTTCAGAGAACAAAAATGACTGCTCATCTGAGCCCTTCAGATGCACATCAGCCAGCAAGTAATTGAAGACAAAGTGTTTTTCTGTAATAAACCTTCATAATGAAGCACCAGAGGAAAATCCTAAAGTTCAACTCAATACATCATGCTAATCTGCAGAATGGGATTTTCCTGCCACTAATCTTGTTAGAGCTGGGGCTCTGTGCAAATATATCTAAACACATAACTACTGAAGAGGTATTAAACGGATCGATTTATTTCAATAAAAAATGCAAACTTTGAGGAGAATTCATTAATACTCAAAATCCAGCCAGGCAATAAATAACACTAATGAACTGAGAAAAAGGAATAGATGAACAACTACTGACATGATGTCTTATGCTTATTGCTGTTAAAGAGGAGCTGACAATTACTCCATTTGAAACATAAATCCTGCAAGGGAAACGCTAGAAAGTGAGTGAAAGACTTGTCAAAAATATGTATGTACATATATATACACACATTTTAGGAAAGCATTAGGAGGAAAACTAATTTAATTTCATCCTAAGGAGGCCATATTACCATTTTCATCACCCTTAAGCTGTGTTTACATTAGCAAACAGTGCTGTGCAACAGGAGCATGAAACAGCTGTTGCAGAGATGTTGCCAGCACAGCACCTCTCAATGTGTTGGGGGTTTGCTGCCAGCCAGCTCCAGGGTGGTCCTGCAGCCCTGTGAGTGCCTCACAGAGAGCAGGGTACCCTGCCCACAGGGCTGCAGGACCTCCATGATCCATTTTGTCCCAAGGGAACTCCAGGGTGAACGCTCTGCAATGTGAATCAGATCACAGGGACTGTGGGTGTGGCAGCAAACACAGCATTTTCCTCAAAAGCAGCCTCCTGGCTGGCACTAAAATGTTTCCTGCAGCAGAAGGACTCCAGGCACTCTAAAGGGCTCACCCTGGGATGAAAGAGCCAGAGACTTCAGTGCATCACTCACCCAAATGACCCAGTGACAACCAGGGGTATCTAAAACAGCCTTCTCAGTAAGGGCTGTGAGAGCTTGTTGAGACAGAACCCAAAAACAGGTTTTCCCTTTTGCTTGGGAAGTTCTCCAGTTTGCCAAGAGGAAAAATGAAAACATTTGGTTTGGTATTTCGGAATTGTAACATGGTATTCAAACAGCACACTTGGAGTTATCCAGGCTGCTTCAGAGGACACTTGCAGTGATTTTCTACAGGCTCCTGAAACAGAAGCAAGACATTGAGGGGCTGAGGTGTGTCCAGAGAAGGGGACAAAGCTGGGGAAGGGTCTGGGGCACAAATCTGATGTCAACCAGCTGAGGGATCTGGGGTAATTTAGCCAGAAGGCGGCTCAGGGGGACATTATCCCTCTCTACAGCATCACTCTCTTAAAGGAGGGTGTAGTGAGGTCAGGGATCGTGCTCTTTTCCAGGGGCACAAGACAGGAAGAGAGGAAATGCTCTCAAGTTGTGCCAGGAGAGGCTTAGATTAGATAAGATGAAGGATTTCCTCACTGTAGGGCTGGTCAGGCATTGGAACAGGCTGCTTAAGAAACTGATGGAATTGCCAGCCCTGGAAGTGGCCAACAAGGTGTAGATGTGGAACCTGCAAGTTTTACTCAATCCCACAGTTCTTAGGGCAAAGGAGGTGCTGCCACCTCTCCTGGTGGAAGATCCCCAATTTATTCACTCATTTCTGACCTGAAAGCTGCTCCTGTCCATTATTTGGGACAACAGACTTCAGCAGCTGAGCAGGAAGAAAGCTCAGATATCAAAGATGAGCCTGTTTTGTTAAATCACAGTCAAGTTATTAAGAATCACCATTTCCTTTTAATAGTCTTATGTGGGAAAATGCTGCCAAGGCACCCAAACCTCATCTAGAGGAACAACTCAGGCTTTTACTGGTTATAAAATAAGTGATTTATGGCAGCATGTACAACATGATGTTATTTCCCTGGCAATTTATGCTCTCAGAGGGCAGAGAAGAGGAATTACACATCCCTTGCTCCTTCCAGATGTCTCTCTGCACAAACACCACTTTCACAAAAATCTCTGTTTTGTTCTAACCCTCGTCTCTAAAGAGTTTCTGTGAGGGCAATTACTACTGGCAACAAGCCCAATAAATGTTGTATTTTTGTCATTTCTTTAAGTTTATCCTGGAAAGATAGAAGGTTTCTTAGTTTTCATTCTGCTGAGGGATCCCCTTCAAGCTTTCCTTCAGATCAAGGCAAGGGGGAACCTGGCAATTCCAGGGCTTTGTTGCCAGCAAGGAGTGGGATAAAGCAGCTTGTTCTGCACAGTCTGCTCGAGACTGCAGCTCCGGCCAAGTGATGAATCTGCCACCAGATGTCACCCAGAGGCCACTCCTGCCACCTGCAGACTCCAGCAAGCCCCTGAATTTCCTGCAGGCAGCAGGGATGGTCACAGCACCGTCATCATTTCCTGCAGTTACACCTACATTTAACTGCAGATTCCTACTTTGTACCCTGAAAAAAGAAAAGAAACTTCCAAAGCCGCAGAAGTTTTCAGAATGCTTTGAAAACTGAAGTATTTTTCATGAGCTAAAAACAAAATTCTGGGGTTGTTGATATCTTTACTGAAGGCCTGTATTTCTCCTTTTACAGAATTTTATCACCTTGTATCACCTTGCCGAGTTTACCCTTACCTAACTCCTA
The DNA here is from genome assembly GCA_013399915.1 of Illadopsis cleaveri. Lineage (NCBI taxonomy): Eukaryota > Metazoa > Chordata > Aves > Passeriformes > Timaliidae > Illadopsis > Illadopsis cleaveri. Next base: position 238,762 of record VXBB01010368.1, on the reverse strand, counting down.
AGGGAAAAACCACAAGCTGCTGGGACAGATAATGGATTGCAAGGAAACAGCAAGCAATGCAGAAAGAAGCAGAAGCACCTTGTGACAAGGGAACATAAAAGATTTCCTGTCATAACAAAGACAATTATAACAGGAAAAAAACCCAGCAGAATAAAAAATTATAAAGCCTAAATAGATGAAGACTATTAGAGACCTTTTACAAATTCCTGAATACAATTAAAACCTTCATTTCATGGGGAGCATCCAAAGAAAGCACAGAGGGACATAATTTCCACTGTTGCACATTCAGAAAGTTCCACATGCTTTGCTACAAATCAGAATTTTACTTTTTATCAAATTATTTACCAGAGAGGGATCTAGAAAGCACAAATTTAGCCTTGCAGCTTCAGTGGTAGTGATAGACATATTGAAAATATTTGTTGTGATAGGAAACGGGAAAATGGACAACAGTTTTGAAGAAATTTTACTTAATTTTTAATTTTACTTTAATTTTTTCAATCTCCTAAATACAACTAAAATGTCCAGTACTTCCACGGGTAAATCAACAATTAATTACTTCAGCTCTGAACAGCAGCATCTAAAAAGAGGGATGAAATCACTCCTGTAAATATTTCAGCTTTTTGAAACTTGTCCAGCTCCATTTAAACAAGTCCAGAAACAATTTCAGCTCCATTTCAACAAGTCCTAACTTTTCCCTTAAAGTCAAGGTTAAACTAAAAGTACCTTCTCAAAATTGCCCCACAGTTAATGTTTTTCTACTCTTAAAAAACTCTGCCTGTGACACTGAATTGGAAATTGAATTTGGAACTGTCAGTAAGGATACTTATTCTAAACAACAGAAAAATGAGAAGCCACAACTCAGCTGTTTATTGAGAAAGAACATCCCAATACAATATCTGAACTTTTGCTTAGAAATTACTTTAAGGAGAAAGCAAGATTCAGATTGTTCCTAAAAATCAGTTCTGTGCATACTTGAACCTTCTTACTTTCTCTCACCCAGCCATACTTTACCATGACAAACCTGGGAACAGTTCCTTTGGTTCTGCCAAGCTATGGGGAATGTTTATGTTTTCAAAACTTTAAATAGTGAAGCCAGAAAATTAAAACTAAACTCCCAAACAATCCAAACAATCCAGGATGCAGAAAAAGAAGATTTCACCTCTAATCCCCTATAAATAAATAGAGTTTAAAAAAAAATCAAGTTTTACACTGGCAATAATTTCAGTTATTAAATAGTAATTTTCTTAGCATGACCTATCATTGTACCACCCAGTGGTAACAAATGGACTTTCAGTACCTGCAATAAAGCAGCTCAGAGTAAACAAAATACTTATTTTGAGAAAAACATACAAAAATCACAACTATTATATTAAGAACTCTGTTGTAATTATACACAAGATAACTATCAGAGAATTTGGTTCATACAGTGTTGCTGCAAGTTTTGAAATGAAGTTCTTGATCCAAGACAGCCAGTGCTAGAAATGGGCAACCATCTCAAGCTTGTCTGCTTGGGGACACAGACAGAACAACTAGTGTGCATTCATGACAAAGTTGGAACCATAAGGTGAAAGGACAGGAAGGAAAAAAAAAACTTCAGCCATGCCAAGTTCCCTGCACTGTCCCATTAAACCACTTTTAGAACATCCACAGCAGCTGCCTCCATTCACAGTGTTTTGGTTTGGGTTTTCTATTGGTTTTCTTGGGACTCAGATGTCCATTTAGACACTTTGCCCTCCCAAATTTCAAAAGCCAGGTTCAATGACTTCCTGCTACAGCTCAGGTGAGAGTTTCAACTGGTGTCCTGAAGAGAATTTGCAGTTTGTGGGCCCCTCATTCCACACTGCTGCCAATCTATATTAAAATGTAACCATGAGTAACCCAACTCCACTCTAATGACAGTGCAAAACCTGAAGGAATACCCATGAAATATTTGTTAGCTCTTGGAAAGTGCCCACAAGCATCACCTGTGCTAATACCCTGTAACTCAGCAAATCTTACTCAGAGAGGAGAAACTGCATGGCAGCAACAACCCAGCCCTCACCCAGCTGTGACAAAATGCTCAGAATTTCTGAGGTTCAAACACAGTCAGCTCACTCCCATCGTAGAACTCTCTCAGTTGGTTTGACTCATATTTTAGGGAAGGTTCTTCCATTTGCATCCCAGGCTCCATGGCGTTCTGTCCTACTATTTTAAGGTTCACCAGTTTTATTTTCCAGGTGTTATTCCTCAGGGGGCAGCTGATGAGCCCAAAGATTTGCTCAAAGAGACCCAAACAAGTGTTGTCCCTGTGCACTGTGCCAGCCACTGCCACCAGCACCAATCCATGAGGGGATATGGCACATTTCAGGCCACTGGAATGCAGATTTGGGTTGAAGAGGAGACATTCTTCTTTGACCAAGGACAGCAGGCGCAGGCTCACCATGTCTGCACCCACATATTGTTCCACGCTTTTTTCCAAAGTGTTGTAACAGAATTTCAGTTTGGCATCCTCCCAAAAATGCTGTGGTCCCCATGCCTCTTCAGATTTTGCTCCCAAAGGGTGTTGAGAGTTCAGGAGTTCAAAGTACCACTGGCAGAATTCTCCTCCTAGACCACCAAGGTCATCTTGTGGTGGCCTCTGTCCGTTTCCACGACTCTGCAGTCAAGCACATGTTTTTCTTAGAACTGTTTAGCAAGATTATCACTTAGAAAAACATCAAATCAGGCACATGCTTATATTAAACCTTTTAAATGCTCTGAGCCAGAGTGGCTGAAGAGAAACACCAAAGTAAAATCTCATTTATTTTTACAAACATGATTATCATGTAGAGAACCAGGACAGGATCCTTGAATTATACCTAGAAAGTGCTTCAGTGTCTTGGGCTCTTTACAAACAAAGAGGAAAATCCTAGTTCTACTGAAAAAGGGCAGGGGAAGGATGTAAAGTGACATTTTTAGGACTAAACATACAGTTACTTATTAGGACCTCTCAGTATTTATGACTTGACAGCAAGGCTTTTTTAGAAGTAAATCAAATGTCAAGTTTGCTAACACCAAAGTGTAGGAAGTATTAAATTATGTTATAAGCATTAAGTAATTAAGCATAAAAAGTTTGGAGAATTCTGTACAGAAATGCTGTATTTGTTTTGCCCCATGTTGAAATTAATTTCCAATTCTATTACATAGGTTCAGGTTTCCCATTTCTTCAATGAGAATTAAGAGAAAACAAATGCAAAGAAAGATGTATGTGATAAATAAATCAACTGAATTTCTTTGCAGTTGATGTGTTTTAAGCACTTCATTTATGAACCATCAACCACAGAACTTTGCTAAGAGAAACTGTTTTTCTTTTCTCGAATTATGCATATGGAAAATTGTTTTGAAAGCAATTCTCAGCTAAATCCCAACTGTCATCAGTTAATCCCTGAGTGAAAGCTCAGTGCAACAGGTTCTCAACAGGGACAGAGCTCTCCCAGCCCAGGAGGTGGGGCTGCTGCCCGTGAGGGCTCTGAGCTACAGCAAGGTGGCCAATTAGAACCACAAATAAACCCCTTAAAGTTCATTACACCACCAGGATTTGCTAAATGGCAAAGGTTTTAACTTCAAAATAACCTGTTATTGCTGAAACACATTTCCTTACACTGTATTAAGTGTTACAAATACCAAGGGAAAACAAATGGCACTGACCTGTCACTGCTGGAACTTGCACATTTTATGAATATATAAACTCACTAAAATCACAAGGGCCTCTGCAGGATTTCTGTGCCACTCATACTGTTTTCAGTTGTCCCTGAATCCACAAAACTATCTGTGAATATCTTCTATTTCAGCTCACAGGACAATTTAAAAATTCAAAGCATGGAGAAGACCCTACACATCAGAGGTTCAAATACTGTGGAAAACAGAGCACACACCTTCAGATGCTGTAATTTAAAAACCAACCAAACAAGCCCAAACCAAGCAAGAGTTAAAAAGATTTGGGACCTTCCTAGAGGTGCAGAGCCACATTTGCACCGGTGGAAGCAGTGCTGAGCTCCCTGAGGATTTCCAGCAGCAGCACTGACCTGTGCAGGAGGTTTCCTGGAGGCTGGAGCCGTGAGCTGCCCGCTCCAGAGCTGCCTCACACGCTCGATCAGGAGGTGTTTCTCGGAGGAAGGAGGAAGTACAACCCCCTGCGCCGCCAAATACTTAAAGAGGATTTCTCTGTAGACTTTCCTGCGCCTCAGGAGTTCTTCCACGTTCTGGCTGTACACCAGAATGGCCTGAATGGCCTCTGCAAAGAAAGAAATTGAAGTTAGTTACCTTCCCTCACAATAAAACCTCAAACTTAAGCCATTTCTTAAACTCCTGACCTCCAAACACAGTACAAGACAAGGTGACAGGACATGAAGAGACTGAAAGTTTGTCAGTAAACTGAAATCTCATCATATCAGGCACAGAATACACCCAAAGGCTTGCAAATACCCTTCTTGGACAAGAATTGTAGTGAATTGTTTCAGCAATGCACAGTGGTTTGTGAAAGTGAGGTTCCACCTCCTTCCTGAAGCCTGCTGGAAATGGAATTAAATCTGGTTTATTTCCACACTAATGCAATTACAACTCCCATGTTCGTAAGAAAATGGATCTTAGCACAACAACAATGCATTGAATGGCAACAATAAACAAAATTCAGCTACGAGGCTCTGTGGCAGCATGAGGAAATATGACAGACTTAAATGCACTCTTAAAGCAGTTGCAGCAGACAGTTCCCACCTGAACTGAGGCTAGTACTTAACACAGGACCTATAAAAACTCTAAATCTAACCAGAAAGAAACAGCTAAAGTAAAACACAATTTTTTTTTAATGTAACCTACAACCACTGCAAAAAGCAGGGAAAAAAAGGTAAGGGAAAAAAAAAAAAAACTAAAGGGAAAAGACCTTTTAAAGAAACGTGTTGGGCAAGTATTACAGGTTTTAGTTACATCACATGAAACATACTCAAGGCTTTAAGGTGAGTATATATCACGGCAACAATCCCAGTGGCCTTAGAAAACTCACATAAAAAACGAAATCTTATGAAACAAATCTCAACAAAGTGATGCGGGATGGTCACAACTGGAAATGTCCTGCAAAAATAGGAAGTTCAATGTNCGCCGGGCCCGGGGAAGCCAACGCGGGGCTCGGGGCAGGGCCCGGCCCCGCTCGGCAGGCCCCGGACCGCTGCCCGCGCACCTTGGCGGCTCTCCGGGTGCACCAGGCGGTTGGTGACGGTGTCGGTGAGCGCCAGCAGCTCCTCGGTCTGCAGGAGCTCCAGCAGGTCCCGGCAGCCGGCCCGCTCCCGCTCGCTCAGCCCCGAGGCCGCCATGCCCGCCCCGCCTGGGCGCGCCCG